>LPNX010025144.1:839910-979682 GCA_001517045.1 Pseudotsuga menziesii | reverse complement strand
TCCAAACCATAAGCTTTTGAAAATTTCACTTTTTTCTCCTAGTCCTACTCCGGCTTCTCAATTATGCTTCAAATTTAAGTTTCCATTATCCCCTGAATAGAAATGGAAGCAATGAGATATGATAGATTTTTGAATTTGAATTCCATTTAGATATTCAAGGAGATAGTTCTAATAATGTTTGCAGCAAATGGAGAATGAAGTTACAAACTGAACAAAACAAACCACATAGGAAACGAACAAGTATTTCTTAGGAATTTATAGTATCATTCACAATAATAAAATCTGGTGTTACAATAGTTTACATAGGAAAAGAATTCGAATGCATTACGTGCAATTTGAATCTATCCATTGGATCTAACTGTAGCTAAATGACCATCTAACTCATGGTGTCTTAATCAATGTCCGAGTCCAACAGATCAACCCCTAGATGTCCAACAACTCAAACAATCAGTGACATCTAGTTAACTCAGTGTAACTGAGTGTGGTAGGTGGGAAAAGGAGCCTAATCCACATGAAACCATGCATTATCCATGCAAATATTGCACTAGCTAACTGATTGTGAACTAACTGAAAGTAACTGGGGGTTAACTGAGACTAACTAGTACTAACTCCAACTAATTGAAACTCAGTGTAACTGAATGTGGTAGGTGGGAAAAGGATCCTACTCCACATGCATCCATGCATTATCCATGCAAATATTGCACTAGCTAACTGATTGTGAACTAACTGAAAGTAACTGGGGGCTAATTGAGACTAACTAGTACTAACTCCAACTAATTGAATTAGTTTGGTGTCGAGACTCCCAATGGCTCCTAAAATGTAGGGATTGGTATAGGAGGCACCCAAACTTATGCATGCACATGCAATAAGTGGTAGTTAACCTCTATAAGTGTTCCCCACACTCTAGTGATTAGTACATGTGGCCCCATTAGGACAAGTGGACCCAATGGTACTAGTGGACCCAATTAATTAATTAAGGTTCCTAAGTTAGGATAAATAATCTAATAGACAGTATGGTCAAGGGAGGATTAATAATCCTAACACCCCACCTGAATCCTAGCTTGGAAAACTATGGGCCCTGGTAACAAGACCATAGGTCACCTAAATACAATCTAAAATACATAATGTTGCTTAATAAAACCGAGGGAATAGGGGAAACCATCCCCCCTCAAAATAAGCAGGAATACAAATTTTGAAAAAAATTGTGAAAATTTTTGCTACTATTAACAGCAGCAGTATCTTGGTTCTGTGCAGGTGAACCCATGAATCCAAATAAAGTTCTTATGTCTGGAGTAATATTCTTATTTGGAAGAGGAACAATGCACTCAACTAAATCAGAAATATAAACAGTTGCACGGTAAAAACTGGACCCATGTAGAGCAGCTGAAATCATCTGAAGAGAGAGCAAATGTTCTTGGGAATTTGACCCGTGAGAGGAACACCCAAGAAAATAATATATGTCATCCTTGAATATCAAATCATGAGTGGTAAAATCAGCCCCAAGTGTTAGGAGCAATTGTCTAGGAGGATGCAAAATGTCTTCCTCTTTACTAGTTCTATGAGGAGATGAGCATGTGACCAAAGAAAGAGAAGCCCCAGGACTGTGGAAAGTGAATGATTGAGCTCCATAATCTGATATAGCTTCATAAATATCCAATAGTTCACAAAATATAATATCAACAGAATCATAAGAGAGAACTAACATTTAATCCTCAACAACAAAATTGAAGGAGACTTGTGGTGCTTGATTGGTCGCACCAAAATTGATGAAAGATGTTACAAGCAATACTGTAAGATTCTGAATCTTAAAACCTGAACCACATATTATCAGATCAGAAAATAAATCATATCCAAAAAGGTTAATATCAGATCCAAAACTTTGAAGTGAAATCAAATCCCCAGCAACAATTTTGAAAGAGACTTGCGGTACTTGTTTCTTCACACCAAAATTGATGAGAACAGCTACAAGCAGTACTGAAAGCTCATGAACCTGAAATATTGAAACAACTAATATCAGATAATATCCAAATAATATCATATCATATCCAAATAAATCCATATCAAATCCAAAAGTTTTGAATGAAATTAAATCCCCAGCAGCAATTTTGAAGGAGACTTGTGGTACTTGTTTCTTCACACCAAAATTAATGAGAACAACTACAAGCAGTACTGAAGGATAATGAACCTGAAATATTGAACCAAATAATATCATATCATATCCAAATAATATCATATCATATCCAATAAATTTCATATCATATCCAAGAGTTTGCTCCGCCGAGATGGTAGATGCACAATTTTCTCCTTCTTCAAAATTCCGAATATCGGTGCATGCAATCATGTAGAAATTTGTTGGAAGCTCAAGATCAATGAGAGTGAATGGATCACTCCTACAACCTGAAATTATTTCCAAAATATCCAAATATTTACAAAATATAATATCAGCAAACTCATGAGAGAAAACCGACATCAAATCCCCAACAAAACTTTTGAAAGATATTTTTGGTACTTGTTTCTTCACACCAAAATTGATGAGAATAGATACAAGCGGTACTGAAATATATTGAACCCTAGAACCAAGTAATATCAGATAATATCCAAATAATATTATATCATATCCAATAAGTTCCATATCAGATCCAAGAGTGTGCTCCACCAAGCTGGTAGATACACAGTTTTCTCCTTCTTCAAAACCTTTGAAATATATTTTTGGTACTTGTTTCTTCACACCGAAATTGATGAGAACAACTACAAGAGGTACTGAAATATATTGAACCATAGAACCAAGTAAAATTAGATCATATCCAAATAAGATCATATCAGATCCAATAAATTCCATGTCAGATCCAAGAGTGTGCTCCACCGATATGGTAGATGCACAGTTTTCCCCTTCTTCAAAACCTTGAGTATCAGTGCATGCAATCATGTAGGAATTTGTTGGAAGCTCTAGATCAATGAGAATGAATGGATCACTCCTACAATATGATATTATTTCCAAAATATCCAAATAATTACTTATATGCACACCATCAACATCATTAGAGATAGAGAAATCAAATTCCTCACCCTTTCCTGGAGAAATCACCGATACACTATGCACAAAATTTATAATAGAAGAATCACTAGAGAAGTTTTGCATAGAATGGAAGGAGAGATTTTATTCAATGGCAGAGATTCAAATGTCTTCTTCTAGATAATACATGTGAGGATATGAGATATCATAGATCTCATACACTTCCCGAGCAATAGGAGAAGGAGTCACTCCAAGGAGACTTTCTTCAATTCGAATTGACTGTGAGGAAGATTTTACTTCTTCTTCATCTTGAACAACTTCATTAGAGAGAGTAGAGGCCGAGAATTTTGAGTAAATAACTCTTGTGTTCTGAATGTGCTCCCCATATTTCTATAAGAATCCTCATTGTGCTTCCCAAATATTCTATCCAGTTCTATCCAGAGATCCTTTGGGTATTCTGCAAACTCAACAAGGTCTATAAGAAAGCTTCGAGAAAAAGTCCCACATATTGCTCCATAAGCTCTATCACCATCATTTAGATAGTCTTTCTCATATTCATAAGACTCTTTACCAAGTCCCATAGATACCTGATAGAGACCTTGTCTCTTTATAGATGCAATCATCTTCGACTTCCATTTTGAATATCTTGTGGATGGAGTAAGAAGAGGAACTGATAATATCGAATCCATATGAAGTTGAACCTGCAAAATATCACTACAAAACTAAAAATATATGAACTATTAGAATCATTCTTTTCCTCTCGACATGAACATATTTTCAGGGTCCATCACGCCCTCTCCGCTTCTCTAAATAAATTTAGAGCTAGTAAATCATCATAGGGGACTTCTATGGAAACCCAACTGCTTCCAATGTTCAATGGAGAGAAACAAACATGAAACCTGCCTGAGAAGGCTCTGATACCATATTAGAATTTGAATGCCATTTAGATATTCAAGCATATAGTTCTAATAATGTTTGCAACAAATGGAGAATGAAGATACAAACTGAACAAAACAAACCATACAGGAAACATACAAGTATTGCTCAGGAATTTACAGTATCACTCACAATAATAAAATTCGGTGTTACAATAGTTTACATAGGAAAAGAATTCAAATGCATGACATGCAATTTGAATCTATCCACTGGATCTGACTGTAGCTAACTGACCATCTAACTCATGGTGTCTTAATCAATGTTGGAGTCCAAAAGATCAACTCCCAAATGTCCAACAACTCAAACATTCAGTGACAGCTAGTTAACTTAGTGAAACTGAGTGTGGTAGGTGGGAAAATGCACCTACTCCACATGCATCCATGCATTATCCATGCAAATATTGTGTTAGCTAACTGATTGTGAACTAACTGAAAGTAAATGGGGGATAACTGATACTAAATAGTACTAACTCAAACTAACTGAAGTAGGTTGGTGTCGAGACTCCCAATGGCTCCTAAAATGTAGGAATCGGCATAGGAGTCACCCAAACTGATGCATGCACATGCAGTAAGTGGCAGTTAACCTCTAGCAGTGTTCCCCACACTCTAGTGACTGGTACATGTGGCCCCATTAGGCCAAGTGGACCCAATGGTACTAGTGTACCCAATTAATTAATTAAGGTTCCTAAGTTAGGCTAAATAATCTAATAGACAGTATGGTCAAGGGAGGATTAATAATCCTAACAATAGAAGGTTTGATCCACCAATTCCTAACATGGATAGGGTAAAGATCTTTAATCATGCTACCATGAGTATCTAGCTTCGAGAAGGGAGATTCGTGAAAAGTTTTCTGTAAAATAATATGTCTTTTATGGATTTTGTCCCATGGACATAGGTAACACTAGTAGATGTGATCATTTTTCCCATGGAAAATCATCGCTATAGCAACACTTTTGTGTCGCTATAGAAACAAACATTAGCCCAGACTTTCATGGAAAATTATCATCGCTTTAGCCACACTGAACATTTTTTCACTATATCGACAATAAATAAACGCCACGTGTTGTGATTGGGGACTGCTTAAAACCCCCTTATTCGTCGCTACAGCGATGATAATTCGTCACTATAGAAACATATATTTTTCTCTATAGAAATTTCACTGCATCACTACAACAATGTCCTTTTGTCACTAATGCAACGTTGTTTATCTCTATAGAGACATTTGTGTGTCGCTATAGTGATGTACTGGCGTCACTACACCATGAGCCAGCCATGCACATAGCAATGAAATTTCCATACAAGTGATGGAGGATAATCGCTATAGCAAAGAAAACTTATTTCCCAGAAAGAAACAACCAACGAATTTGCTATACGAGTGATGGGTTAGTGTCGCTATAGTGATGGATTATCGTTGCTAGAGAGATGATTTTTGTGTATTTTAAAAAAAACTTTGATTTCCAACTTTCAAAAATATCATAATAAGTTAGGACTCTCCAAAGCCTCCAAACCCTATATAGGGCATCCATCATCAATAACAATCCCTAACTAGCAATACAAAGTCCTAGCAAGGAATCTCACCAATCTATCTAGCCAACCATCCAAGGGTATCAAGGTCAGGCACATAAGTCACAGTCCTATAGCTTACGCATTGTTCCTAATTGGATGATTTACTGTGGTTTACTATACTTGTTTTCAATTGAAAAACCATTGACAAACTCAAAGTTTTGTTACTATATATCGGTGTCGCTTGCACTCAATATTCAGATTTTCAAAAGCATTAAGAATTATGGATTGTTTCCATATTTAAATTTTCTTTGATAACTCCTTAATATGGGTGTTCACTGTTGGTTCACCATCTAAAACCAACTAAGGAAATACATTACTTCTTTCTTGGTCATGGTACTTTAATTATTTCCTGGATCATTAATACTACTAAGTTAGTTGTGTTGAGTTCTGGGTCAAGGTTTGGGTTTTTGTTTATTGAATTACACCTATTTCGAATTAAAATATTGTCAACCATTCATAACAATAGTAAAGGTTCAATATTTAGTATATAGGAAAAGAATTAAAGGTCACTCAAGTCTCATCATCTACGCTATCTTGAGATATGTGTTTGTAATTTTGCATAAAACGTGCATGCCAAATGTGTTCTTATATCTACTTTCCATGCACATCATATGTGATGAACAACATTCTAATAAAATCTCAACATGCTATGCCTATAACATATTTTGTGAATAGAAAACTAACATGGTGAGATGTGGTTCTTCTACATCATAAAAATATCATAACAACACTCTAAAATATGTCAACATGGATTCTCAACCCGTTCGTCATTCATAAATATAAAAGAACCTTCCCTTTGGTCATTAATGATTCCATTTATCTAATTTTTTGGAGAAACATTTGTGACTCTGGTATATACTGGACATAGGCTGAGGGTTGACCATCAACATCCTTGGGATCATGTTTTAATTTATTATTGCTATTTCCAAATTACAGAAACTCGCAATGATATCAATTCAAACCAAATTTTGCAGCTGTTACAGGCCCCAGGAGAATGGACTTGCTTCTTAAGAATTTGCTAAGCCATAAAGGTAAGTCTAGGGATTATCTTGCAGTCACATATTTATAGTCTAAGTAACCACATTACTGCAATTTAATTTTTGAAGTTAGAATTTCGGTGAATGTCATGGTTAGTTTATTCATAGATTTGTTGAATTTTGGCACGTATTTTTGCACTCACAATATCTATTCGAATTTCATGGTCGTCAAATCGGAACTAGGTGAGTTAGGTTATAGTTTGACACCATAATGATAACTAGTTGTGATTCAAGTAGCCTATGTCGAACTAATTGAAATCAACATTGGAAAAAACTTGGCAATGATTATCAACTCAAAAAATTGGAAAAAAGCATGAAAATTTTGGGAAAACATTATAAGCATAAATTGAACCTAGAAAACTTGGAAAACTAGACATTGAACTTGAAAAGCTTGGAAATATGGACAGCCTAAAATGTGGTAAAAAGTGGAAAAACAAGAGAAAGAAGAAACTTATGTAACATTGGTTGTAGCATCCTTTTCATCCAAAGAGTTTACAAAGTGGACAAATCCCATGATATCTTTCCAAGGTTCATATAGTTCTTGTATTGATAATTCTTTAGTTTTTTTTGTTAAGTATACTTAAGCACAATGATGTATGCATCTTGGAATGAATTTGTTAAAATATTTGTTCATGTCAAGTTTCAACAACTCTAGCTCACTAGGATTTACTGGCTTTCCATCATGTTTCCCGACAACATTAACTTAGGTTCAAATATGATCACAGATTGAAGTAATTATCATCCCCTATTTGACCCCCTAGTTAACAATGATATGATTTAGGGGTATGTTTGAGGACAAAATTATGCATCAAAAGAACATTTCCATAAATCTAAGTGCTTATGTGGACTAGATCAGAAACAAGAACTATCTATTTTGAATACCAGGCACTTTTCCACCATCAACCAACATTAAATAGGAAAATTCAATTGGCCTACTGCTATGGTCAATTATTGGACAATAGTAAAAACAAAAACCAAATTAATTTCAGACTAAAAATGATTAAAAGCACTCGTAAGCCACCACAAGGAAGGTGTTGATGCCTGGAAAATATCTAGGTACCAACAATAGGGATTCTCCCCAGTAATTGATCCCAATTAGATTGTCCACCGTTTGGCATGGGGAATCCGTCCGGTTAACGATTCGACTTTCGTATATTTAATGTGTTATAAAGTTTTAACGGTTACGACCCGATTCACCATTTATGTTGTTTTATTTGATTAAATTATGAGATGCAAATTCCTAAGCTAAATGCATGTAATTGATAAGCAGAAGCCTCACATGTGATGTGCAAGTTCTTACCTCTCATCTTACCACTCATGTCCAATCAATTACTTCTTTAAATTTGAATCTAAACAAGTCTATTCTGTTCTAATCTATTATTTTATAATATATTCTATCCCCGTAGGGAGAATATTTAAAATTTAGATCAATGTAATGTAATTGTTCATATTAATAGCACAGATAGCTATTTCAATTTCATATGCATATTCACAGCAAAAATATTATCAAAGAAAGCTCTCACAAAATAAAACATTCATTACTCAATTCATGCACAAATAGTTATATAAAAAGAAAAATCATTCATAATCAAAGTAATTCGTATAGGTTAGAACAATCTAACAGTTATATGGAAACAATAAGAAGTAATTCCACACATCCTATGAAAATTCCTGTGCAGTCCTTTCCCAACAAAATAGGTCATTCTTTATTAGAAGAAAAATGAGTTCTCTTACAATATAGTCCAGCCCTTCTTTGTGCTATCAAAAGTCATTTTTCTTTACTCCCTATCTCTATTTATATTCCAATTGCAAGCTTTCCTCTAGTGACTCTTCAATTACCCTAACCCTAGAGATTCCAAAATTCCTCTTCCAGTGCTAAATAATTACATTAGGAAAATGCCAAAAAATAAAAAATAAAGACAAAAACTTTCAAGTGGGCCCTGCCAAGCTGGAAACATATTATCCCCATGCCTTAGTCTCTTTTGCAATAATATTATATTTTATTGTCTCTAATACTTGCACAGTCACTTCATGCATCGACAACTGTGTCTCTACACGTGTCACCTTTTCTATGGAGGACTTGCACACATCTTTTAAAATGTAAAGGTTGATAGAAGCCTTCCCAATCCAAGTATTAATATCTTCTTCGTTGATGGATTCTATTTTCTGAATGTATTGTATATCTTCCTGATCTCGTCCTACAAATATGCCATACATTGGTCCTTGCTAGGAAGTTCTATGATCTTCTCGACCAATAGAATCTGGAATTTATCATGAACTTAATATATCCTTTTGTAGAAATCTTCGCACTTTTCCAAAGTTTTGGTAATTTCATTGCTTAACCTCAGGGAGGATTTTCTCCAAAATTCTAAAAGTGCCAATTCTGATTTTAGGCCTTCTGCAGTCTTTTGTGGCAAATGTTGAGGGAACTTTGAGGGAACTTCGAGTTAACTTCCACCCAAGTTAGTTGGATTTCAACCTTTTATTCGACCTCCATCAGCCCTTCACTGGAGCTTAGTGATTCTGTTGCAATCACCCTCAGTCTTGTCATTATCAGCCTCACTTTATAAATCTCACTTGTGAGATCAACTAGAGCCTTATATATTTTCCTTCTAATTTAAAAGGCTTGGTCACAAAAGGGGGTGACATCCTCCTTTTTCTCATTAGTTGTCTTTAGCTGATCCTCTAAGGATTCTTTCTATTTCACTAATTCTTCTATTCAGGATTTCATTTCCTCTTCCAGCTTTCTTGCCATGGACTCTTTGGACTCTAGTTGAGATATTTTGGCTTCATAATCATTCCTCTCCCCTTCCATGATTACCAATTGCACGTTCAGTTCCTCTTTCATTGTTTCCAAAGCTTGGTAATCACCTAGAATCCATTCCTTTTCGAAGATGATGGAATCATATTTCCTTTTTAAATTTATACCCTCTCCTCACAGTTTTAGTAGGTTTTCCTTTAATTTAAACATTTTATCCTTGTTGCGTTCCACCTCTTCCATCAATCGATCCACATTATCAACACTGGCCTGTGCAGCCACTATATTCACTGAGGATTTGTATTTGGGATCTTTGTGAGTACCCTCCATTATGGTGTTCTTAATGAATGTGACCACATCAGCCTATGTTCCCATATTTAATCGCTTCTTAGACATTCATGTGATGGTCTTTCTAGATTTATCTAAAATGATGGTGTCTAAGCAAGAGACCGTGTGCTTCTTAGATGGAGTGAATAGAGTAAGCCCAAAATATACAAAAGGAAATTGACTGCCTGTGATTGTTCCACTTGATGAAACCGGAGGTTCTAGGTCCACTAGGTCATTTTGGGTTGCTGCTCGATCCAAAGATTCCTTTATCCTATCTTACTTTTCTTTTCTTCGTAGTTCTTCTATCGTCTCTTCGACTTCCTTTAATGCTCTTTCCTCTGCTTATTTCTTTAATTTCTCTTCTTATTGCCACTTTAATATCTCCTCTTCTGCTTGGATTCTCTTGGCTTCGTCTCTTTATTTCTTTTCATCTTCTTCCTTCTGCAATCTTAGAGCTTCCTCTCTCTATTTTTGCAGCCTCATCTCTATAGTAGTGCTGCTGTCCCTGCTTCCACTAGTGTCACTTTTGTTTGAAAAGTGATTTCCTAGCTTCGTCAGATTGTTGGATCTTCTAAATACCTCTTCATCCATGTTAAATAAATATGAGTATTCGAAATGTAACTTGACGGATGCGTAGTGTTCTGTGACTTTTCCTCTGCTATCGTTTCTTTGAAAACTTTTCTCTCCAAATGAAAAGTCTCCAAATATTTCACGAAATCCTCGGCTCCCTTAACTTTAGAGAATTTGTATCTGCAGCTGCACAAAGGCAATGGAGGGGGGGATTTCCTTTTTCATGTTGTGTAATAAGCTATCGACCCCATTCAATAACACCTTCCTTATGACCTCTTTGTGGACTACGTAGTCCATGGTGTACTTCGGTAAGAGGGAAGGAACTCTGGAGCATCCATACATTCAGAGATATTTTCCTTCCTGCGAGAAAAGTAATCTCCATATTTTCCTATAACCTCCATGGCATTATCAGACAAGAAGTTTGGTTCTTTCAAGAAAATTAACTCATACAGAGGCATCAAAAATTCCTCACAAATGAGTTTATAAAAGCCTGCTTATTTATGATCCCACAACATTTGATAGGAAATGTAAACAGGAGATTCAATCTGTGTCAAAATGCACCCGATGTTAGCAAAAGTATGTATGCACAAAATGTAGTCGATAAGGTAAGATGACATATAGAATTCAAATCTTCTCTAGGTGATACCTCCCTGTGCAAATGCTACGCAAGATGACAGGACGTCTGATATGATGTCTTCCCAGTTAAAAATTGTGCCCTCAAAGGCTATATAATATATTAGAGGAACCCAATTCAATTTATACATGCTTCCATATGCTCGGCCAAAAATTCTGTTCAACATCAAATATATGATTCTGAACGGTGTTCATAGGCTTTGGGACTCATAATCCCCACTTTCTTTTGGTGCAACCGTTTCCCTGAAATTATCATTCTCTTTGTGCATTCCAAGGGATCAATATCTATCCCTTTAACCAAATCATTGGTCATCATGACCTGTGGAGGGGGTAGCTTGTAGGCCATTGTTATGTATGCTGGAGTGAATGAGGAAAAATATTCCTTTTTAATATTAGGTATGATTCTTTAGGAGGAATTTGTTTAGGGAAGAATCCAACCGATACCCTCTAAGAAAGGAAATAGCTTTGGGTGAGTGGCGTCTTTAGTGATTCCTGATCACTTATTTATGTTTTGGGATAGGAACATTTCCTCAAGACCGACATCTAGGATATTCTGATCCCTGACCATCTGATAGATTTATCCCCATTTGAATGTGGGAGACACTCATGTGATGTCCTTGGTATCTTCATATTCATTTTTTGTCCTGGAGATGACTTCCACATCTGATTCTGGTTCACTTTCCTTTGCCTTCCTTTTCTTAGGCATTGTGTGAATTTGTTGTTTAAAAACCAGTTTTCATTGAGGCGACCTTACCTGGTGAAAATAGAACATGTGGTACACGAATATGAGTGTAATTAGAAGTGACTTATTAATACCACGGTTGTTTTGAACAATCAAAGAGATTAATATCCAAAAACATGCATCATGGTATTGAACTATCATGTGTTGAAAATAAGTACTACTATATATAATCAATCTCAAGAATATTTTATTGGACCTTAAACAATGCAACCACTTTCTAGTGTCAAACATGGGAGAAAAAATCAAGGTTCCATACCCATCCAAAATGCAATTATGTAAGATGGAGAGAAGTGTTCTATTTGAAGTTGCTTGACCATTTAATGAACACAAAAAATAGAATAATGTGTAATTACAAATTTCAAACAAAAACCTATCAGCACATGTGCATATGCTACCATGTGAGTTGTAAATTTGTTGTTATCTCCTTCTTCGTTTTAGAGAAGCATTAATTTAACAAAATAGTGTTGTAGGTAAGCACCTTATTGTTTGTTCTATTATGCACTCTTGTTTTTAAGTTTATTAATGTTTGTTGATTTTATACAGGTTAATGGAGTTTACAAGCTTGATTTCTAACATTTTATTTATTAATTCCAAAATGTTGATACAAATATTTTTACTCACAATCTCATTCAAAGGTGAGGGTGTGCAAAGAGAGAGAGAGAGAGATGGAAACATCACACTTTTGCAATGACTCATTTCACAGTGGTGGAATAGGTGGATTCCCAAAATAAAACAGAGCGATTTCTATGTAACTTTCCCAATAGCCTTTTCACTCAGTCGAGTTTACAGGGTGTTCGTTGTTCCTTATCTGGGGTCATCAATGTGAAATGTGGAGTAAAAATAATATATAACTGTGATAATCATATTGGCAAAAAATATCCTTATGAGAAGAGAGGTTTAGGCACAAAATGGAAACTTTAGAATCAGGGAAACATAGACGGGCTAAGTATTTTTTATTGGGCGGGTATCTTAGCCTGGAATCGGCATGAAGTAAGGTATGAAAACTTTTCTCATAAAAATAATTTTGTTAGAATATTGAAAATACGACTCGGGAAAGAATTTTTCCCTAGGAAATTCAAACGCGTAACCAATTCCCCACTGAGATAGTTGTGATGAAAAGGAACAAACCATGGGAAAAGCTCCATGTGGATGGGACAAATGCTTATGGGAATAGTGTTCCTAAAATACCACCTCTCGAACAAACATGTAATTCTTAAAGCGGCTCGTTTTCTATTGGCTAGGGAATGAAGACGGCCATGAGGCCAAGCTCCATCCAAAAAATCAAATGTAATGGATTCTAACCGCGCAAACTAAAACAAAACTACCCTAGGGGCCACAGACAAGCGTTCTACCAAGTATGGGCTGTAGAATGGAGAGAAAAATGCTACCCCAAGATGAAAAACAACTACGGTGCATATAAACCAAGTTTCTACCACATATATATAAGATTCAACATTTAGAAAAACCTTAAAAGTACAAAAGGTAATGTACCTACCTGTTAACTGTCGAATGGTAGCGAGTTGGGAGAAAATGCGATGGCTCTAAATGTCTCTTGTCAGTTGGTTGCTCTCAAAATGACATTTCATGAAATAGAAAACAAACAAATAAACCCATTTATATAGAAAAAAACAACAAAAACTGTCATTAATGCAGTTGTTGGGGATTTAATGCGACAATTGGAGAATTAAATGCGGTGGGTGGAAAAACGTCATTAAGCGCAATGCACTTATGGTCGCAATGACAAGTTTTGTGATGTTGACAGGGGTGGCAGGCACGGGGGGGGGTCATTCTTGATCCCGGCGGAAAAATTGAACATTCCTTTGCTTGGGGGTTAGGGATCAGGACCAATAACGAAGCAGAATGGTTGGCCTTGCTCCAAGGTCTGCGTTTTCTTCAGGCCAAAAAACAACGCAAGGCCTTAATTTTTGGAGATTCTAAACATGTCATCTCCAAAATAGTTAATGGTTACCCCTCGGGAGCTGTTAGATGTCAACGCCTGTATAATAAAGTCAAATCTCTTTGGCATCACTCCTATCAGCCCTTGCACATCCTTAGAATCAACAATAAAGCTGCTGACGCTATGGCTAACATCGGGGCAACCCTTTCGCAAGGAGTTTATAAACAGGATGGGGATCCTCCCTCCCACATCTATATTCCTTAATGACTCAGGCAATATTCATTTGGCACACATTATTCATTGAAATATGGATTGTCCTCATGTTAAGGGGAAGAAAGTTTTGTTTTTTGCCTAAAACTATGGTTTCATACCTAAGCCTAAGGTGGAGAAGGTTTTGCGCTTGGGGTTTGGGATCCCCTCTTCACCCTCCCCTCTCCTCGAACCCCCTCATCCCAAGCATTTATGCCACCCTGCTGCTGCTGTCCTTCACCGGCTGCACGCTATTAATCGCCCATCCTCCTCCCAACGCCGCGTGTATCCCTCCTCGAACCTCCCTTCAATCGGTCATGTCCGCCTTAATGCTTGCAATCCTTTGGAGCCTTCGCATTCATCTCTCACACGTTTGGATTTTTGTTTATCCCGGTCCCTCCTCCATCCTCGATTTCAGAATGTCGATCCGGAACCCCTCCTCTGTAACCTCTGGCATTTTTGAAATTCAAAGAATTCTGGGACAGGTGGTTCTGGGTGTTAGTGAAGGGTGGCTTCAGGGCCTCCCTTGGAAGGTTCTCCCATTATCGCGTTCGTTGGTGAAAGACTGGCTCGTCTTGGCAGTATTGTCCTCTGGCACAGGTTTCAGTCAGCCAGAATTTCGGGTTACTGAGCAAAGGGATACAGACAGTGTTTGGGTTTTGGACTCCGGGCAGAACAGGGTGCTGGGCGTTGTGGGATCTTCGGGTCTCTTTCAGGCAGGTAATTACTCGTTGTCTTATGAGTTAGAGGTGCTCAATTCTCTCTTTTCTGCATTCAAGAATCTTCGAAGAACTTCAGGCAACTCTGTCAGCGTGCCTATCAATTTGTTTGCTGGTCTATCCATTTCTCCTGGGGTTAAAGGTATGGCTCACGGAGGCGATTGGATGGATATTAAGAAGAACCTTCGCCGGCTTTATGAACTTCTAGCCATTAACGTTGTGGACACCAAAGAAATGAGTGAGGAGATAAAAAGGATGGCTGAAACAGTAAGTTACACTTCCCAGCAAGTGAGCAATAATGACGCCCGCATTGACGATAATGAGAGCAGCCTCCGGGTAATGCATGGGAAAATGGACAGAATTCAAGAGGACCTGCAGAGATTCATTGAAATGCATCAGTCCAGCCGGGTGAATGGCGAAATCAATGGCGAAGTTGCTGAAGCGGCCCTCCCCATGGAAGAGGAGTCAGTAGTCCAGCCGAGAAACAATAGGAATATGTAGTAATCTGTTTCCTTTAAGTTATGTTAAATTTTTTTTTGCCTCCTTATCTGTTTTCAGTTCGTAAGGGTTTACCCCTTTAGCAGTTTTAAAAGCTTTGAACAGTCAGTTTGCAGGGTATTTTGGACAATCCCATGGCTGGTCTTCTTTGACAGCCTTTTTGATGTATATTCTCTGATGAAGCTACTATCTCTGTAACGCATGGCTGTGCGCAGCCCCCTTTTATATATTTATGTTCATAGTTTCTGTTAAAAAAAAAAAAGTTTTGTGATGTTGATAGTATCGATGCATACTTTTAAATTATATTGATCGCATCAGTGATATTGATTATGTTATGTCGATAATGTCGGCATCCTATCCCAATTTATCTGATCCCAGGACGTGCTACTGCTTCGACAAGTTTCAATATTTTCACTTCGGAGAAAACTCACAAGTCTTTTCTAGCTATTTTGGTGTGAGATTTCGAGTCTACCCAAAATTTTTCATTTAAACCAAGTTTCTCAAACACCTCTGATCGCATCGGAGGAAACTCATGGGTTTCTTCTGATTGGCTTTGTTGATGTTCAATCCATTGGCCATTTTTATTTTACTGCAGCCGTATCGACAGAAATCGTTGAGTTTCTCTAAAAAGATCATAAAATTTTAACATTGACAACTTCTTCGACCTTTTCGGCGGTGATTCGTGAGTCACTCCCTCCCTACAGTGTCAGCAAGTTTTGTTGAGTTATGTCGAAACGATGTTTTTCCAAAAGCTTATTTTTCCCAAACTGATAGTGTCGAAGAGACTAGCTAAGTTCCTCTGATACGTCGTAGACACTGGTTGAGTTCTTCCGATATGTCGACGAGAAACGTTGAGTTTACCTTAACCAAAACTTCTTTCTTTAACTTTCAGAAAAAAACTAAGTGTGCATCCTGATGGACTCCTTTGAGCTGGATAAACTAGTCTAAGTAAGATTTCAAATAAAAAATATAAGGAGGGGCCCTAAAATATTAAAAAAAAAATTGGGGAAGAAGTTGTAGCAATAACAATTGGCGACTAGCTGGTGAACACAGATCTCTAAAAAAACTATATTTGAAAAACGAGATTGCTCCATGGTACTATATTGTGGATTTACAACAATTTCTTCAATTCATTCCCCAAGATCCTTTAATGGACTAGACTTATCCAGGGATGTAACTTTTGTGCATCACATTGATGGTCATCTATTGGGAGTAGGATAACTAGGATTAGTAGTCTTGATAACTCTCCTGGGGCCAAAATATGAATATTCATTTTACCTCTGTCTTTTGGTTGGCACTATATATTACTCCATGGGATCATAGCAAGGTTAGACAGATGTATTCATTTGTTCCTCATTCCCATGCTACTAGCATTATTTTGATGGTTTCTTTTTAATGATGTTTGTCGTCTGAGTCTTCCTTGATTGCTTCTTTCACTTTGAGAATTTGGTTTGGGTTCTTCCATCCATAATGTCCTTTTTTGTAAGCGATAAAATTATTTCAAGCTCACGGATAGAGAAGAACCTCTCTGAGCAATCCTTTTGATATGATGGTTTATTCCTTCAGCATTATTTCTTTGATGTAGAATGTATGTCTTGGAATTTTGACTCTTTAATATAAGCCTTTTGGATTTGTATTTATAGCATGGGATCATTTTGAATGCCATACATCTATCAGGCCTGCTTCCTTTCTATGGGTCTACGTTGGTAAGATTCGTAAGACATATATTAGTGTGAGAAGGGATGGAGCCCAAAGATAGTATTCTAGACCTCATGAGCATTAGCTATTTTCCAGGGTTTATAATGACTCCAATGTGGAATTGAAATTAGATTCCCTTTCTATAGTCTGTCAATAATTAAAGAATCTCATATTTGATCAAATTTTACCACACATGTTTTCCCATAAGCAGTTTTTGACTTTCCAAGGCCTTTGAGATTATCCAGATTTCCATATTTCCAAGCATCAAATATTGAGTTGGTTTATTATAAGAAAATAACAAGAAATAATATGAATCAAAGTAAATCAGAAAAGAAAAAATAGACTAGGGAAAATCAAGAAAAGAAATAAAAACAAAACAAAAAGAAAGTTTTATTTATGTACAAAAGTGCTCCAAACTTCCTAGGTAAGGTACTGTTTGAGAACAAGGCCATTTACAGGAAGAATTTCTTCCTGTTCTTGTAAATATTGCAACTTGTAAGTGGAGGGGCCAAGATTCTCAACAATCTGATAGGGGCCAACCCATATATGTCGAAACTTCATTTGTTTTCCCTTATCATCATGCGGGTGATCCCACTTCAAGACTAAGTCTCCTACTTCAAACTTCCCTTTCCCGGATGTTTGCTTCTTAAACCACCTCTTGACAATGTCCTGATGTTGATTAAATGTATATTTAGACTTTTATCTTAAATATTCAAGTTTCAACTAAGTGTTAATTCGTGCTTGTAATATTTCACTGTCGGATCCTCGTGAGGCTTGAGCTAATTGCAAACATGGGAGCAAAATGTTTGGGGGTAAAATAGCTTCCTTCGCATATAACAGAGTATAGGGATAAAATAATAAGGAATTATTTGGGGTGACTCTATCTTCCCATAGTGCATTCGGAAGGGCTATGTGCCCATTTCTTTGATTCTCAATAGCAATTTTCTTCAAAATTTGAATGAGATTCTTATTCGTTGATTCAACTAACCCATTTCCTTGGAGATAATAATTTGTTGAATAATGTAATTTTATTCCATTTTCACAAGAAAAATTAGTTATCTAGATAGATGAGAAATAAGATGCATTATAAAAAACAAGGGAAATTGGAACCCCAAACCTGGTCATGATGTTCTATTGCAGAAATTTGTGACTGCATCTTCATTCACTTTGTGCAACAAAACCGCTTCCACTCATCGTGTGAAATAATCCGTAGTTGTAAGGATGCACCGATGCTACAGTGAATAGTTCATGTTGATTTCTCCAATAATATTTATGGCCCACTATTCAAATGGTTCTAAAATAATTATGGGTTGCAATGGCTCGGTTGCTTTTGACAATTTTCCACCACTTCTTTGGCACACATCACACTTTCTTGCGTAAGCATGAGCGTCTTTAAATATAGTGGTCCAATAGTACCTAGATCTGAGTATCTTATGAGTTGTGGTACCCCCAGATAAATTTCCTCCCGCAGGACCGTCGTGCAGTTCTTTGACTACTTTAGATGCATATTCCTTTTCCATACATCTAAGAAGGACTCCATCATAGTTCTTTCTAAAAAGTACTCCATTGATTATCTGATAAGAGGCTGAATTTAATTGAAGTGACCTTATCTTCTTGGATTTCCAATGTTCCGGTAGATATCCTTGCTAAATAAAATGCACCAAGTCTATGTACCATGATTCAGGAGAAGTGAAAATGGGACATACATCGATTAAATTTAGTTCAGCTTTGTTCTCCCAATCATAATCTTCGTTGGCATGAATTTCCACAAGCAACTTGCATAACCATTGACCTTTGATGATAGTAGTCGGTTTGAATTCCAAATCATATTATTTTAGTGATTTTACCCAGTTTCCTCTTCTCTCACCCAATTCTTTTTGTAAAAAGAGGGACTTGGCAGCTAGATGAGGAACAATAACTTTTGTTCTATTCTTCAAAATGTAGGGCCTAAATTGTTTTACTTATTTGAATATTGCATAATATTTTTTATATACATCTAGGTAATTTAATTCATCCCCTTGTAATCCAGTGCTCATAAATGATATTGGATATTCATCTCCCAATTCTCCTTTCTGAGTGATCATTACTGCAAGAGAGTTATCTTAAGGAAAGGTGTATAGAATAAAATCCTTTTCAAAATCCAGAATCCTTATAGAAGGTGCAATATCTATTGCATTATTGGTGTCCTTAAAATCAACCTTCTCAATATCAGTCCACTTGAATTGTACTCTTTGCTTCACCATCTGCTGCAAATGTTTTACAGTTTGTGTAAAATATGGTACAAACCTTCGAAAAAAAATTATCATTTCCATAAATGACTGCATAGCTTTTTTATTATGGGGAAAAGGAATTTGAGATATAGCTTCAAATCTCTCCAAGTATATTGATACTCCATTCTTAGAGATGATGTGACCCAACAATTTTCCTTCAATGACCGCGAAAATGCTTTTCTTTGGATTTAAGGATATGTCATATTTTCTACAACGATCAAAAATCCGTTTTAGGTGAAAAGCATGGATTTCTCTTTTCTTGGAAAAAATTGTTACATCATCCAAGTATACTACTACAAAGTGGTCGACTAATCCTCGGAATGCAATGTCCATGGCCCTCTGGAATGTGGCTCCAGCATTTATTAGACCATAAGGAATTCTCCTATAAGAGAATGTTCCCCACTTTGTATGAAATGTAGTCTTAAGTCGAATTTGTTTGGACATTAGTACTTGATTGTTACTTGAAAACCCATTTAACAAGGAGAACAATTCTGATCCTGATACCATTTGTATAATTTGTTCCATCAGTGGTACTGGATAGTTTTTTTTTTCAGATGCTTTGTTCAAATTTCAGAAATCAACACGCACCCTTATTTCACCTGATTTATTTCTCACCAGAACTAAATTTTCTACCCATTCGGAGTGTCAAACTCTGAAGATAATATTTGCATCTAGTAGCTTCTTTACTTCGTTTTGGATTAAACGCTCTAACTTAGGATTCATTTTCCTAATTTGTTGTTGAAAAGGTTTTACACATGTCTTAATAGGAATGACATGCTAAATAATGTGTGTCATATGTTTTCATATCTTCATATGTCCAAGAGAACGTATATTTATATTGTTGAAACAATTTAATAAATCTACATCTTTCTCCAAGTGAGCAACATTTTCCCAAATTAACATACTTGGGCTCAGCTTCCATTCCTAAATTTACCAGCTCATATTGCATTGATGAACTATTAATTTTAACGTTGCATGGTCTTCTGAATTTGTTTTGCAGATCAAACATTCCTTCAAGTGTTATTACTCCTTTTGGCATGAAATTTCCTTTCAACATATATTTATTTTGTAATTTTGGTTAATGTTCTTCATCATCAATAGATTCTTTGAAAACTTCACCATTGGTCAAAAAAGTAATAATATGTTCATCTTCATAAAAACCCCTTAGATTTTTGATATTGTCAGCTGTCGATTGCCTGAAAATCAGTTCAATAGAGCACTTATTATTAGTTGGCACTAACCTAGAAGTAGAAGTAGCTAATAAATCAGCTACAACATTTTGTAACTTTAGGAATTGCATTTATATTAAAAGCATTGAAGTGTTCTATTAAATTCCATACTTCACCTTGGTACCCTTTAAGGTGCAGAGATAGACAATGAATGGTGTCTCTTATTTTCCTAACAACTATCTTAGAATCACCCAAAACTTTTAAATTTTCTACATTTAATTCAATGGCTTTCTTCAGAACTTGAACTAGAGCTTCATATTCAGCGACGTTATTTGTACACTCAAACTCTATCCTACAAGAGAGAAAATGTTTATTATTTTCAGGTTAAATAAGGACACAACCCACTCTCAATCCCTATTGTGTTTGAGAATCGTCAAAATACAAAATACAAAATCTATCTTCTAAAATTACTTGGTTAGTATCGTTTCCCACACTGGTAACTGAATTAACTATGTTATAATCAATGTCATCATCCCATGAAAATCGAGGGAGATGGGGTTGCGTATTCAATTCATAACTAACTTCCTCCTCTTGGTAATTTCCTGGTTCAAGCTCTAGAAAATAATTTCCCAAAACTGAAGATGAGAAATCGTCCAGTTCGTTCTTTTCCTCCAACTGAGTTACATTCTATTTCAGATGTGGTTCTCTCCGTATCTTAATTTGATTCTGAATGTTTTGATACGGAAGCCACATGTGAGACTAATCAATTGCAAAATAACTCTCAAGTTTCGTTGACCAGCCCCTGCTTAATATTAATCCATAATCCTTAGGTATATCTACCACCATAATATCTATGATCTGGCACACTCTAGGGTCTGCAGATAATCTAATTAGCACATCTTTCATCTCCCCTACAACTTTAACAACATACCTATCCAGTGGAATGATCTGGGAGGGGGATGGTATCAATTGGCCATTAATCTTCTTATAAATTAAAAGTGGTATAACATTGGATGAGGCCCCATAATATACCAAACAATTATGTACAATGTGATTAAAAATTTCAAATGTTAACAGGAAAGACAAAGTCTGAGATTTTGATTTACCACCAATGCTTGCTTCATTTATCTCAGTATCTAATTCCTCCCCTAAGGTACTACTTAGTTGTGGGTCAAAAGCTTCCAATAGTTTCTTTATTTGTTGAGGAAGATTACATAATTCAAGTAAAGAGAAATTTGCTTTGGTTTTCTTAATATCTTCAACAATATCATATCCCATGTTATACTCTTTATTATTTTATGTTTTATTTACCATGATTTTCACAGGTTTATTGATTACTGAGCTAGTTTCTTTCATGTTTTTTGGATTAACCTTATGTTGTGTTTGAGTAGTGATGATAATTTTCTTCATAGTTTCCTTTATTTTATTTTTTCTAGGCAGCACTAAGATTTGATCCACCATTGGTCCTTTACTCCTAGTTGTAACATTAATTGATGGTACCCAGACTTCCTCACTTTGCTCATCATCATTCAATCCCAATGTGGGTGCCCAATCCCATAGCACCATTATGGTTTCTTCATTTTTTTCTTTTGGTTCTTTTTTTTCTTCCTGTTCTTCTGGATCTACTAGTTGGGTAATAATTCATTCATTACCAAAGTCATCAAATTTATCCATTGTGGACAACATTCTTCATAATGGTGTTCTTGATGAAATGTATAGAAATAGTCGATACCAACTTCATTAAAATTCAAAACAACATAGTTAAGTAGAGGCGGTTGGGGATGTACACTTTCTTCTATTTTCTTGTAATAGGGATTGAATGGATTTCTTGATGAACTAGATCCCTTCTCCTTTTCGAAATATACTATTTTGTTTGATAATTTCTGCACCATTTTGACCACATTTTCTAATTCATTCGAATGTTCTTCTTTAGGCCTAGTTTACAACAAATGTTTTTTACTAGATGTTGTTTTCACTTCTGGTTCTGAGGTATGTCTTTCAATACTATCAAGGTCAGCTTCCACCCTCTTGGATTCTTTATAATTTTCTACCAGTGTGGGCTTAACTACCCTTTTTACAAGCATTTCTATAGGTGGGTATAGTGTTGTAGTATAATATTATACCAACGACTCCTCGGCGGGTTTTGTTGCAACACTAAAACTGTTTAAGATAGTAGTTAACCTTTGATTGAAATCTTGAACTTTCTCTTTTTTTCTCCATCTTCATAGACAATAATTCTTTCATGAGCGTGGCTTCGGGTTTCTGATTTCCAAATTTAATTCTGAACATTCTTTCAAAAGTATCTCAATTTCTATTGAGATAGCATGTAAGTTGAAATACCATGAGGACACTCTGGGATCGAAAGTATACGGGAAAATTTTGCAGACAACGTCTTCATGTTCAATGTTGAAGAGACTTAATGTGAGATAAAAAAAAGTTCAGATGTTCTCCAGCAGAAACACCTTTTCTAGGATCAAGATTTGGTAGTACTCATTCTGTGTACTTAGGAAAATCATGTAAAGGTGCAATAAGGTTGAGTGGCATCCTGGATCTCCATGCAGGTTGGTTAATAGCTGCCATAACTCGAGGTGGATATTGTGGTGGAGAATGTGGAAAAACTTGAGCTGTAAGAGATTCTAGTCCCAACTAATCAAGAGGTTGAGTGATTTCTTGGATAGATAAATCCACCAATTCTTCCAAATTTTCCACAAGCAATGAATCTTTAGTGTATGACACTGCTTTCTTGGGAGCTTGCCTCCTGGGTAATGTGGGAATTACTTTCAACCCTCCGATTTTATTGACATAAGATCTTGTATACCTCTGAAAATTATCAACTTCTTCAAATGGGACATCGTATAAAGATTCTAAATCTTCTTCTTCAGAAATTACCCTTTCTTGTTCTTTGGTTTCAAGAATGAATCTTCAGGGAAAGTTGTTTAAAATGTATTTCCAACAATTTTTTTCTCACAAATGGATTTCCTCTGCTAGCCATGCACTAGTGGCCCTCCTTCTAGTGCTGAATCTATTGATTCCTAGAAAAGATCTAGGTACCGACAGTAGGGATTCTCCCCAGTAATCGATCCCAATTAGATCGTCCATCGTTTGGTATGGGGAATTTGTTTGGTTAACGATCCAACTTCCATATATTTAATATGTTTTAAAGTTTTATTGCTTACGACCCGATTCACCATTTATGTTGTCTTCTTTGAATAAATGATGAGATGCAAATGCCTAAACTAAATGCATGTAATTGATAAGCAGAATCCTCGCACGTGATGCATAGGTTCTTACCTCTCGTATTACCACTCATGTCCAATAAATTACTTCTTTAAATCTGAATCTAAACAAGTCTATTCTGTTCTAATCTATTCTATCCCCGTAGGGAGAAGATTTAAAAGTTAGAGCAATGTACTGTAATTGTTCATATTAATCTCACAGATAGTTGTTTCAATTTCATATGCATATTCACAGCAAAAATATTATCAAAGAAAGCTCTGACATAATAAAACATTCATTACTCAATTCATGCACAGATATTTAGATAGAAAGCAAAATCATTCATAATCAAAGAAGTAATTAAAATAAGTTAGAACGATCTCATAGTTCTATGGAAACAAGAAGAAGTAATTCTACATTGTCAAATTCCACACATCCCATGAAAATTCATGTGCAATCCTTTCCCTGCATTAAAATAGGTCCCTATTTATTAGCATAAAAATGATTTCTCTTATAATATAGTCCAACCCTTCTTTGTGCTAGCAAAAGTCCCTTTTCTTTAATCCCCATCTCTATTTATATTACAATTGCAAGTTGTCCTCTAGTGACTCTTCAACTACCCTAACCCTAGATATTCCAAAATTTGTCTTCTAGTGCTAAATAATTACATTAGGAAAATTCCAAAAAAGAAAAAAGACAAACTTTAAAGTGGGCCCTGCCAAGCTGGAAACATATTCCCTCCATGCGTTAACCTCTTCTGCAATAGTCTTGTATTTTATTGGATCTAATACTTGCATGGCTACTTCATGCATCACCAGTTGTGTCTCTACACATGTCAACTTTTCTGTGGAGGACTTTCAGATGCCTTTTAAAATGTAAAGGTTGACAGAATCCCGCCCAATCCAAGTATTAAGATATTCTTCGTTGAAGGCTTCTATTTTCTGAATGTACTATATATATTCATGTATCATGTTCTACAAATATTCCATATGTAGTTCCTTCCGAGTAAGGTCGATGATCTTCTTGGCCAACGGAGTCTGACATTTATCATGGACTTGATATATCCTTTTGTAGAAATCTTCGCACTTTTCCAAAGTTTTGGTAATTTCATTGCTTAACCTCAGGGAGGATTTTCTTCAAAATTCTAAAAGTTTCAATTCTAATTTTAGGCCTTCTATGGTATTTTTTGGAAGATGCTCAAGGAACTTCAAGTTAAATTCCACCTAGGTTAGTTAGCTTTTGACGTTTTCTCCGACATCCATTAGCCATTCCCTAAAGCTTAGTGATTCTACTGCAATCACCCTCAGTATTGCCATTATCATCCTCACTTTATAAATCTCACTTGTGAGATCAACTAGAGCATGATATATATGCCTTCAAATTTTGCAATCTTGGTCACAAAAGGAGGTGACATCCTTCTTCTTTTCATTAGCTATCTTTAGTCGATCCTCTAGGGATTCTTTCTGTTTCACCAATTCTTCCATTCAGGCTTTCAGTTCCTCTGTCAGCTTGCTTGCCATCATTAGAGGAGTTTTGAGGTAAAAAATGGGCCTCAAAACAAAAATTGTACCATTAAAATTCACTTTATAAGAACCAATAGAATACAAGATGGCAATGTCAACCATAAGGGTAAAATTTGTAAAAACAAATGGAGGGAAAAAGAAAAAACTACTTTTTCTTATTGTATTTTTGGCATATCTCATTATAGGTTCACCCAAATTTCGAGTTTGGGGACTCATTGGATGCGAAATTTAATTCCGCATACAACCCATACCCACACTGCATACTTCTGAGGTACCCATGACACCCAAAAATGAAAATTTCAATAAAAAATGTATTTTAATATTAAAATACGTTTTTCTATTGAAATTTTCATTTTTGGGTGTCGTGGGTACCTCATAAGTATGTAGTGTGGGTATCGGTTGGATGCAAAATTAAATTACGTATCGAACAAGTCCCTAAAATCAAAATTTGGGTGAACCGATAAGGAGAGATGTAAAAAATGCAATAAAAATATATATATTTTTTCTTTTTCCTCTCCAAAATTTAGAACTTTTCTTTTATTATGATAACTCTTATTTTATTATTTCCCTTACGAGGCCCATTTTAGACCTCAAATCTCCCCTAATGGGACTCTTTGGACTCCATCTAATATATTCTAGCTTTAGAATCATTCCTCTCCCCTTCCATGATTACCAATTGCATGTTCAATTCCTCTTTCTATGTTTCCAATGCTTGGAAATTGCCTAGGAGTCATTCTTTTTCGAAGATGATGGAATCATATTTCCTTTTTAAATCTATGCCCTATCCTCACAGTTTCACTAGGCTGTCCTTTAATATTAACATTTTCTCCTTGTTGTGTTCCACCTCTTCCATCAGTCGATCCACATTATCGGCGCTGGCATGTGCAACTTCTATATTAGCTAAGGCTGTGAATTTGGGATCTTTGTGAGTACCCTCCATTATGGTGTTCTCAGTGACTGTGACCACGTCAGCCTATGTGCCCATTTTTAATCACTTCTTAGACCTTTGAGTGATGGTATTTCTAGATTTATCGAAAATGATGGTGTCTAGGTGAGCGGCCGTGTGCTTCTTAGATGGAGTGAACGGAGTAAGCCCAAGCTCTACAAAATAAATTTGACCACCTATGATTGTTCCACTTGATGAAACGAGAGGTTCTGGGTCCACTAGGTCATTTTGGGTTGCTTCTCGATCCAAATCTTGCTTGATCATGTCTTCCTCTTCTTTTCTTCTCAGTTCTTATGTTGCCTCTTCGGCTTCCTTTTGTGCTCTTTCCTCTGCTTCTTTCTTTAATTTCTCTTCTTCTTGCAACTTTAATCTCTCCTCTTCTAGCTTCCTCTGGGATTCTTCCACTTGGATTATCTCGGCTTTTGCTCTTTATTTCTTTTCATCTTCTTCCTTCTGCAATCTTAGAGCTTCCTCTCTCTTCTTTTGCAGCCTCATCTCTACAATAGTGCTTCCGTATTTGCATCCACTAGCGTCACTTTTCTTTGAAAAATGATTTCTTAGCTCCATTATATTGTTAGCTCTTCTAAATACCTCTTCATTCGTGTTAAAGAAATCTGAGTATTCAAAATGTATCTTGATGGCTACACAGTGATCTGCGACTTTTCCTCTACTATGGTTTCTCTGGAACTTTTCTCTCCAAAATGTAAAGTCTCCAAATATTTTACGAAATCCTCGGCGTAGAAAGGAAGTGGGGGAAAAATTTCCTTTTTCATGTCATGCAAGAAACTTTCGACCCTGTTCAAGAACACCTGCCTTACGGCCTCTCTGTGGACTACGTAGTCCATGGTGTTTTTTGGTAAGAGGGAAGGAGCTCTAGAGCATACATACATTCAAAGGTATGTGACGTCCTGTGAGAAAAAGTGATGCAGGAGCATCATGGCATCCCAACAATGTGATGAGTTGGTCACATGTTGTGGCATATTTTTGTTTGTTTTGTTGATTCGTCGTTTGTTAGCTCCGATAGGAATGATGGGGGGTCATGAATCTCTAGATGGAGATCAAGTCGTAGTTTGTTTTGTTGAGACAGGGACGTTTTCATCATGCTTTGTAGTGTTTGTTTTCGGTTGAAGGACCACTCGGTGGGGAAGTAACAGTTTGGCTTAAATAGACAGATTAAAGAAGAAGAGGGGGTTCTGCTCTTCAGCATTAGAATTTTGAATTTGTATAGAAAAGGAGAGACCTATGTCTGGTTTTGCTTGTAAATATTTTGAATAGACTAAAGAAGAGAGCCAATTTGTGTGTTTGTGTGTTTTCTTAATAGGAATAGTAGCTATGTGTTTGCAGTGTTATTAGCCTCTATGCATTTACTGTTTGAACTGTGAATCCGTGAAGAGACGACTTCGGTGGTTTCCTGAACATCTGTGTATTTCTATGAAATTATTGATTCAATTGTTAAATTGTTGCTTGAATAGATGAAATAGGTCATAGATGCATGCATAGAAGTGTTAGGATAATGAATCTTGAAGATTGCAAGCTGGATTGATCGATTCTTTGATCAATCGGTGCAACACGCATATTTCCTACCCTTAACAAGTTTTTGCAGAGAATGAACGGTGGGGATTGAGTCTGTAGACGAAGATCTGATGGTCCAGGAGAGATCCACAATGGAATTTGTGAGGGCGATAATAGATCCACAAAGATATATGAGATCCACACCAAAGAGAAGATCGACGATGGCGGAGAAGGCCACAAAGATCTAACGGTCGTAAAGGTTGCGGGAGGAAAATTATGGAAGGAAAGTTGTGGGAGGGAAACTTTGGAAAGTTGACATCTTGCATCCCCCAACCCACATGCAGAAATCCTTTAGTAGAAACAGACTTGCGGAAACTCTATTGTGGAAACAAAGTTGTAGAAAAGTTGTCGGAAGCAGAATTGCAGAGAGGTAATTTTAGAGCAGAATTTGGCCGAGGGATAAATTTGGTAATCTTGCTAAGTGTAGGAGCCACCAAAACCTGGAGGTTCCGATTGGGTTGGTTGTGGTTGATACCACCTGCACCAATTTTAGTATCAAATCAAGGATAAGTTTGTGTGAGAGAGAAGCATAGCAGTAGAAGCCTGAAAGAGAAAAGAAGAGTGCTCAAGAGGTTCTAGATAGAGGACCAGAGTTACCAAAAGACCAAGTACAGAGAAGGGGCTTGGTGATGTAAGTTGTAGTAGTGTGAAAGAGAATTGTTATTGTAGAGGATTAGTACAAGAGGATGGATGCATGCATAAGTAGAGCAAGAGGTTGCGACAAAGGTAGACCAACAGTGAACGCAGAAGTTATGGAGGAAATGAGGGAGCTACGAGCACGTCTGGAATCCATGTAGACCGACAGATGAAGAGACCCAAAAGAAAGGGATGTAAGTGAACCCGACGATGAAGAGAAAAGAGAAGAAGTTGCACCTATGCAGGAGACTCCTGAGGTAAGGTATTTCGATTCTAGGAGCAACTTCAAGGCAAAAACCTGAGTTGTCTACCTATGATGGAAGCCTCATTGTTGAGCATCTCATTGATTGGATCAGTGAGCTGGATAAGTACTTTGAGTATGATGATATTGAAGAAGACAAGAGAGTCAGATTGGCTATGACAAGGTTGAAAGGGAATGCATCCTTGTGGTGGGATAGTGTGCAAGCATAAAGAAGGAGGAAGAATAAGTCATTGATAAAGAGCTGGGATAGGATGGTAGCAAATATGAGGGCTAAGTTTGTTGATGTATATGTAACTTTGGAATGTATTCTTCTATGTATCTTATGTATTTTAACCCGATGTTTATTCCGGGATGTTTCTATTATGTATTTGAGTCATGTGATCATGCCCCGATGTTCCGATCGGGAAGATTAATAATGTAAACAAGTCATATCAAGTCATTAGGTAAGTCCCCACAGTTTCGGGGCACTTGAGTTATTATACACTAGTTAAGGTGTAGGCTTGAGTAATAATTGTTAGGTTGAGCCTACATGTGAAAATGAAATTCAAGTGAATGGATGAATATAAATAGAGAGTGAGGGTCTCTCTATTTATCACTTGTGAAATACATCACTTGCTCTCTCAAGTGTGGCGCACTAGTGGAGAAGGAAATATACTGGGACAAGAAGACTACTGCTGTTGGAGTGCATCTTTCTGTTTTGGGGTTTGACATCTTGTGGTGATACTATCTTAGAGGAAGTTGTGGGGTTTTCTCCATTTATGGTTTCCCTGATCAAAACTCTTTTTGTCTCTTGTCTCTTGTGATGTGCTTATGTTATTGCTGTGCTTGTTATTCTCTCAGTGAAAAGATCCTAACATAATGCTAGCTTAAAACTAACATGGTATCAGAGCTAACCTGAGAAGAAGACACTGTACAGCTGTGGGAACTAGGGATTCCTAGTTTGTGGATATTCCTCCACATATTTTCAGCAAAATTAAGGTGGAACAACTCTCCTCCTTAGGGCGCATCTTTCTGTCGAAGCGGAATTCGATTTCGAGCATTTTCAGTTTTGATGTGGAAATTAGGGATTTCTACAGAAGAGGAATTTTTGAGTGAGACCAACATAGGATTTTTCTCCTCATCAAAACAAAATTTTAGAGACCTGGATCAAGAAATTTGGTTGGGTGAAACTCTGGGAAAGTCAAACCCTAGTTTGATCCCGGGCTAGAGAAACCCTAAATACTAAAACTGCTACGTTTTGGTACAGTCACTGTATTCCAATATTGGAGAAGTTTAAGGAGCTAAAACTTGTAGGGTATGAATATAAAATCATGATGAATCCTGTGTCCAAAAATCAGACTCATATTCGCTGTATTCCAGGAGATATGATCTCTCCAAGTTAGGGTTCCAGCATCTTCCAGAATTCATCCCTAAACAGGACATCTGGGGAGATCTGAAATATATTGGGCTAGAGAGGTCCAAATTGAATTCCTGAAGAAGTTCCAGAAAGGAAACAGACTTTACTTTCAGTGGTCCAAATATCAGACTCAGAAGATGGACCAGTGACACGTGGCATGCCGTACAACTTCGCTATTCTGAACAGTCCTGTAACAGGTCACCTTGGGAAAATGATCATAAATCCCAAATGGTGAAACCAATTCTGATGAAACCTATGGTTTTGGATCAGGGACATTCTAGGTTAACTTAGCACTAAATTTAAGACACATAGGAGCCGAAATTTCAGAGATATCG
This sequence comes from Pseudotsuga menziesii, assembly GCA_001517045.1. Lineage (NCBI taxonomy): Eukaryota > Viridiplantae > Streptophyta > Pinopsida > Pinales > Pinaceae > Pseudotsuga > Pseudotsuga menziesii. The sequence continues at coordinate 949,715 of LPNX010025144.1, read as the reverse complement.
TAGAAACAGTAACAGGAATTTCTGCAGAAGAAATCAGAAAATTAGGGCTTCCTGTTTCGGGAGCTTCCCTCCACTGTTTTCAGAAAAGGAGTACATTGAACAGCTCCATTTGAAGAGATATATCTGTTTGTCCAATCAGATCTAAAATATTCCATGTTTTTAAAATTAGGGTTTCTGTGACAAACCTTAGATCAGCAAACTCTGGGACAAGGACGGACACCTCAAATCGGTAAGATCTAATCCTTTGCTATTTCCATTTGAGGTTCTCATTTCAATATGATATATCACATCAGATTGATGATAAGCTTGGTGAAGTTGACAACTTCCAAGCCTAGAAGTATATGATCTCTCTGAAGAAAATTTATTGGACACCTACATGAGTATATAGGTTCGAGTTTCAGAGGGAGACGAGGTTAGAATCCTTTCACAAGAAGAACTTGCTCAAGGACAAAGAAGACATCATGCTCATGATGCAAAGGATGATGAACCATCCAGAAAGAGATCCAAATATGAAAGTGAAGATTCTTCAAGCGAGGATGAATATGTTTTGATATCAGCTCTCATAGGTAACATTACTCATGGAAGTGATGATTGACTTATAGACAGTGGGGCTTCCAAACATATGACGGGATTCAAGGAATCCTTTGTAAGACTATCAGAACATGAATCACCTCACAAGGTGAAACTAGGAGATAACTACCAATATCCAATAAAAGGTAGTGGGGAATCTTCATACAAGCTAGAATCTGGTAAGTCTCTAACAATGAAAGAAGTATTGTTTGTTCCAAGACTCAAGAAGAACCTTCTCTCCATTTCAGCATTGATGCAAAAGGAATGCGGGTTGCATTCATAGATGGTCAAGTCATCATGTGGCCAAAAGGAAAGACTATTAATGATGCGGTAGTGATTGGAGAACAAGAAGGAGGCTTGTACAAATTGAAGGGCCATCCAGAACAAGCCTTGATCCATGACATAGTAGAGCCAAATGAGCTTTGGCATAGAAGGCTTGCACATGTGCATTACAGAGCACTATCTATTGCAAGCAAAGTTGTTGAAGGTCTTCCAGAATTTCAAGCTATTTGAAGGGAAGAACAAAATCAAAATATGACCTAAAGAAACCAGTTGAAGAATGTGAAGATCTAGAATGCGGAGACCATGCAGTCATAAGAGTCTCTCAAATCAAGAACAACTTGAAGCGGTAAAAGAAGAAGTGAAGAATGTAGAAGTGGTGATGGCCACCTTGAATGGCCTCCCAGGATCGTAGGATTCATTCATGTGAGGAATGTGTGCCAGAAGGAAGTGATTACTTTCAATAGACTCTAGAAAGAGAACTCACAAGAAGAAGAAACTCAAGAAGAGAATATGGGAGCAACTGAAGATAAAGCTCTTACCATCCAAAGAAGATCCCTCAAGCAATGAGGAATATGAAGAACTCAACTCTTGATGAACTTCTTATCCACCTCAGCTTTTGGATAAGAAATGATGCTATTATGAATGAAGAAGACGATGAAGCTAAAGACTCAAGAAGGACTCTACCCACAAAACAAATAAAGATAAGTATTCAATTGTCATTTCATGATATTGTTTTGTTATGCATTTGTTTATATTCAATTAATGTATTGTGCATGATAGAATGTTTGCATTAATGACAGTATACTACTAATATGCATTTGATGGGTAAGTAGCTCATGGTGCTATACAACTCTCCATTGCTACTTATCTAGAATGAAACCTCTTTGCTGACATATTGGATTAGTGCACAATCTCAATGTTGTCCTGGTAGAGATGGAAGGCATCTAGAAAGTTTCAGTGAGATATGGATGAATGTTGTATTGGCTAAAGTAGTTGCATGATCATATATTTATGCATAAGTGTTTGCCAATATAAATATTCCTTATGAAATGTTTCTAACCATACAATTGCATTTGACTTGTAGGAAAGACCGCATACATAATCGCTTACAAGCAAAGAAGAATGAAGACTTGTTCTGAAGAACAAGTGACGACATTTCAAGACAAAGAATAATATGATGAATGCAGTGACATCATTGATGCAAAACCTTCCAGCCATGAAGAAGTAACTAAGAATAAATGGAAGACCAGTTCAAGAAGAATGATGTCAGGGCGCAGTATCAAGACCTGAAGAGAAGTTCATAGTTCCATCATGCAGTAGATGGAAACATCGTGGGACACAAAGCAAGATTCGTAGCACGAGGCTTCTCACGAAAATAAGGCCTAGACTACGAAGAGACATTTGTAGCCAGTAAGAGTTTAAACATATACATGATGAGCCTGATGAAGACATTAACCTTTGATACAAGGTTGAAGATGTAAGTCTATACACTAGATGATCACATAGAATATTAGTAGAATAGGAAGCTACTTGTCACTCTAGTACAGAATGTTTTCAGTGCATAGAGCACAGAAGACAGAGGGAGTATGATGCTCCACTTCAGAGGGAGTGACTACAAAATATATTGAGGTTCGACATGGTACGACAGGATGGGCAGATTACTGATGACTCTAGGCTTTACTGAGAGTAAAGCGGATTCCAACCTTTGCTTCAAGGTTGAAGACGGAAGACCAGTGATGTTCCTGTTATGTGTCAATGCACTATTGTTGTAGGTATGGAGGTGTGGCAGAGTGTGGATGGAATCTTTCTTGGACAAGGGAAGTATGCAGTAGAGATTCTAAAGAGGTTTGGGATGATGGACGGCAAGGCTATGACCACACCTATGGCATCGAATATGAAGCTATTGAGTGATGCTTCATCAGAGACGGTAGATGCTACGATGTATCGTCAGATGATTGGGTCCTTGATGTACCTGAGACTAGATATTTTCCTTGCTGTGAACACATTGAGACATGTTCCCCTGATGGTTACAAAGCATGCAAGGGTACAGTTGATTATGGGCTCAAGTATGATGCGAATCAAAAGATCAACCTGGAGGGTTATGTTGATTCAGATTGGGCAGGCAGTGCCATCGACAGGAATAGTACTTCAGGATGTTGCTTCAGTATGGGATCAAGTGTGATCTCTTGGTTTAGCAGGAAGCAATCCTGTGTGGCACTGAGTACAGCTGAAGCAGAGTATGTCGCAGCTTGTTCAGCTAGTTATGAGGCAGTATGGCTACGGAAGCTACTGTCTGATATATTTGATCTCCAGTTGGATGCTACTTGTATACATTGAGAAAACAAGAGTTGCGTGAAGTTGTCAGAGAATCCAGTGTTCCATGACAGGTCGAAGCATATCGAGATCAAGTATCACTATATCAGGGATATGGTGGAGAGAGGAGCAGTGAAGCTCCTGTATGTTGCGATGGAGGAACATATAGCTGATGTATTGATGAAGCCATTGGCTAGGCTGAAGTTCAAGTACTTCATAGAGAGACTTGGTGTTCTCCAGATCGAGGTTCCTTCCAAGAGAAAGTGATGAGACCCATGGCCATTCTGACATGGTGATAGGATTGGTTCCTTCCATGGTCTGATGTAAGGGCTGAGCCATTCTATCATGGTGAGAGGATTCAGTTCCTTCCATGTCAGATATGAGTGCTAGAGATCCAAAGCCATTTTGACGAGCAGGTCAGATGTAAGCGCTGAGCCATTCTATCATGGTGAGAGGATTTGGTTCCTTCCATGTCAGATATGAGTGCTGACTGCCATTCTGGGAATGGAGGCACCTAGTCAGTTACCAGGAACACTCAGTTAGGGACTGAGAGAGCCATTTTGATGAGCATGTTAGATGTAAGGGCTGAGCCATTCTGTTCATGGCTAAAGGATTAAGTTCCTTCCATGATAGATGTGAGTGCTGGCCATTCTGTCGAGTAGGAAAGATATAAGGGCAACTGCCACTCTCCGGGAGAGTGGAGGCACCTGGTCTGTTACCAGGTAGCTTAGTCAAGGACTGGGGGCCATTCTGACGAGGGTGTATGATTCAGTTCCTACCAAGTCTGACGTGAGTGCACAAATCTCTCATCATTGTGGTAGGAGGGGCTCCGGCCTGGGTGAGATTCGTTCATCATTGTGGTAGGATGTGTTCCGGCCTGGGTGAATGTGTAAAAATATTTCATCATTGTGGTAGGAGGGGCTCTAGCCTAGGTGAAAGTCATTCATCACTATGGTAGGATGTGTTTTGGCCTGGGTGAATGTGCCATTCTGACGAGTAGGTCAGATATAAGTGCAGATCCATTTCACAAATGTTAGTGATGTGATGTCCTATCATGCTGGTGAATGTGAGTGCTGGGCCTTTATGATGGGATTGTAGTTTACTACATGATCAGATGTGAGTGTTGGGCGTGCCTTTCTAACGAGTAGGTCAGATGTAAGTGCTAGGCGAAGACCTACCTGTGGGCTAGGCCTACAACCAGCATGAAAAAGGGCTAGCTCTGTAGAACTTCCTATGACAAGATAGTACACACATGATGATGACCAGAGGAGATCCAGATCGAGCTATGATCCAAATCCAGTTATGATGACTCCGGGAGATCCAGATCGAGTGATGATCCAGATCCAGCAGTGATGATCCAGATCCAGATCGAGTGATGATCTAGATCCTATGGTGATGTTCCATGATGATCCAGATTGAGTGATGATCCAGATCCAGTCTAATGATGATGATCTAGATCGAGTGATGATCCAGATCCAGTGATGATGTGCTATTATGATCCAGATCGAGTGATGATCCAGTTCTATGATGATCCAGATCGAGAGATGATCCAGATCCAGATGACTTGAAGATGAAGATGACTTGAAGACGAAGATGACTTGAAGACGAAGATGACTTGAAGACGAAGATGTTCCAGTTGATACAGAGAAGAAGACCAGTGCTGAAAATTGTGTCGAAAGAATACCTTCCTAGTTAAGAGGGAGTGTTGATGTATATGTAACTTTGGAATGTATTCTTCTATGTATCTTATGTATTGTAACCCGATGTTTATTTCGGGGTGTTTCTATTATGTATTTGAGTCATGTGATCATGCCCCGATGTTCCGATCGGGAAGATTAATAATGTAAACAAGTCATATCAAGTCATTAGGTAAGTCCCCACAGTTTCAGGGCACTTGAGTTATTATACACTAATTAAGGTGTAGGCTTGAGTAATAATTGTTAGGTTGAGCCTACGTGTGAAAATGCAATTCAAGTGAACAGATGAATATAAATAGAGAGTGAGAGTCTCTCTATTTATCACTTGTAAAATACATCACTTGCTCTCTCAAGTGTGGCACACTAGTGGAGAAGGAAATATACTGGGACAAGAAGACTACTGCTGTTGGAGTGCATCTTTCTGTTTTGGGGTTTTACATCTTGTGGTGATGCTATCTTAGAGGAAGTTGCGGGGTTTTCTCCATTTATGGTTTCCCCGATCAAAACTCTGTGTGTCTCTTGTCTCTTGTGATGTGCTTATGTTATTGATGTGCTTGTTATTCTCTCAGTGAAAAGATCCTAACATAATGCTAGCTTAAATGTTGAAAAACTAACAAAGTTCTTGCCCAAAGATTACCAGTTAATTCTATGTAGATAGGCACAAAACCTTAGACAAATATTGTTAACAGTCAGAGAATACATTGAAGAGTTCTACAAAGTAAAACTAAGGGCGGGATATGTGGAAGAGCCAGCGGAAAAGGCTGTTAGATATTTCAATGGTCTAAGGATGGATATCCAAGAAGAGATCAACATGATATCACCTAGAACAATGGAGGAGGCGTATCAATGTGCCTTAAGAGAAGAAGAAAAGATAGCGAGGAAGCGGAGCTTCAACCAAAGCAAGAGGACAAGAAGCTGGAAGAGGAAGATTTGGAGCACATAGGGGAGAGTCCAGTAACTCTAACTAGCAAGAGCAACATGGTAGAGGAGGTGACTCTAGCAGAAGAGGACCTTACCAAGGAGGTAGAGGTAGAGAAAGAGGAAGAGGAACTGTTCTATAGGTTCTACAAATGCAACCAGTTAGGGAATAAATCATTTGAATTTCCAAGGAAGGAAGACGTAGGACTAAGAGGAGCCTATGTAAGTCAGAATGAGCAGCAACAAGAAGAGTCAACAGTGGCATAAGTTTTTCTAGAGAGAGGAGATTCTTTGATGATGAATAAAGTCTTGTTGCATGAGAAGGAGCAAGAAAATCCTGCTCAAAGAAAATATTTATCCAGGACCACGTGTAAAGTCAAAGGGAAGTGCTGTAAGATGGTGATTGACAGTGGGATCACTAACAATCTTGTTTCCATAGATATGGTGGAGAAGCTATGTTTAAAGACGACCAATCATCCTGTTCCATACAAGGTATCTTGGTTACATAAAGAACATCAAATCCTGGTAAGTGAGCAGTGTGAAGTTGGTTTCCAAATAGGTCCATATAAGGACAATATTCTATGTGATGTTATGCCCATGGATGTTTGTCATATATTGTTAGGAAGACCATGGCAATTTGATAAGAAAGCGATTCATGATGGTAGGAGTAACTATCATAGTTTTGAGCAAAATGGGATAATACATGTACTTCACCCTTTACAAGAAGGTAGTACAGTAGGATATTCAGCACCCAAAGTCCCAATGTTGTCAGGAAAAGAATATTTGCAACAAATTAAGAAGGAAGAGTTGAACTATGTTGTGGTATGCAAACTGAGAACGGTGACAATGAAGACTAATGTGACAGATCTGCCTATGGAGATTCAGGAGATGCTGAATGAGTTTAGTGACATCATGGTGGATGATTTACACAATGAGTTACCACCAAGGAGGGATATAAGCCATCAAATTGATTTTATTCCAGGAGCCAGTTTACCAAACAAGGCAGCATATAGGTTGACACCTCAAGAGAATGAAGAAGTGAGGAAACAGGTCCAAGGATTGCTGGACAAAGGATTGGTCCAGAAGAGTCTGAGTCCATGTGTAGTACCAGCAGTACTGACACCAAAGAAGGATGGTGAGTGGAGGATGTGTACTGACTCCAGACCAATTAACAAGATTACTATCAGATATAGGTTTCCATTACCAAGGATGGATGACATGATGGATTTCCTAAGTGGGTAAACTTGCTTTTCAAAATTGGATTTGAAGAGTGGATATCATCATATCAGAATCGGAGCAGGAGACGAGTGGAATACACCCTTTAAGACAAATGATGGGTTGTATGAGTGGTTGGTCATGCCATTTGGATTGTGCAATGCACCAAGCACTTTTATGAGATTGATGAATGAATTATTGAGATATTTCATAGGTAATTTTGTAATAGTTTACCTTGATGAAATTTTGGTTTTTAGCCAAATAGAAGAAGAGCATCTGAAGCATCTGAGATATGTTTTAGAGAGGCTGTACCAGGAAAAGTTGCTGGTAAATGTGAAGAAGTGTACATTTATGAAACCAGAGCTAGTATATTTAGGTTTTGTTATCTCAAGAGATGGGTTGAATATGGATCCAAAAAAGGTGCAAGCAATAATTGATTGGCCTTCACCTAGGAACATATTTGAGGCAAGAATTTTTCATGGATTGGTAAGTTTTTATAGGAAATTTATAAAGAATCTCATTAGTATTTGTGAATCTATTGTCGAGACAATTAAGAAAGATAGACATTCATTTCAATGGACAACATAGGTTGAAAGTAGTTTTCAGTTCTTGAAGAATAAGATCACTGAGAAACCAGTATTGAAGTTACCAGACTTCAAACACCCTTTCCAAGTAAAGTGTGACACCAGTGGAGTAGCAATTGAAACTGTGCTCAGTCAGGATGACAGGCCTATAGCGTATTTTAGTGACAATTTGAATGGTGCAAAGCCGAAGTATTCATCTTATGACAAGGATTTTATGCTATTGTTCAAGGAATGAAGCATTGGAGACATTATTTGATGCCCAGATAATTTGTGTTATATTCTGATAACCACGCATTGCAGTTGATTATGCAGCAACCTAAGTTGAACCTGAAACATGTCAAGTGGGTTAAGTTCTTATAGAGCTTTACCTTTGCATTGAAAAACATAAGTGTATAGTCAAACAGAGTAGCTGATACCTTAAGTAGGATACTGTTGATTGTGCAAGAGAATCATATCCAAGTCTTGGTATTTGAGCATTTAAGGGATCTGTATGAAACTGACATTGATTTCCAGGAGGCTTATAGGGCTTGTAAGAATCCAGTGGAGGTGTACAAAGAGCCATGGATGGAGTATACACTACAATATGGTTTACTCTTTAGAAACAGTAAACTGTGTTTACCAAAGTGTTCCATGAGAGAGAAATTGATACAAGAAAAACAAAATGGAGGCATGGAAGGTCACTTTGGAACTGATAAAACCTTTGGACAGTTAGGTCATTTCTATTTTTGGCCAAGGATGAGGTCTGAAGTTGAGAAGTTTGTAAGAAGATGTAGAGTATGCCAGCATGCCAAAGGAAGAAGCCAGAACACAATGTTGTATACACCATTGCCTATTCCAACTAGGCCTTGGGATTCTGTAAGTATGGACTTCATTCTGGGTTTACCAAGAACTCAGAGGGGACATGATTCTATATTCATAGTTGTTGATAGATTCACTAAGATGGCACATTTCATTCCATGATATAAGACTAGTGATGCTACACACATTGCTAACTTGTTTTTCAACGAAGTTGTGAAGCTACATGGTTTACCTAGAAGCAATGTATCAGACAGAGATGTGAATTTCACAGGTCATTTCTGGAGGACCTTGTGGACGAAGTTGGTTACCAGACTGAACTTTATTTCAACATATCACCCACAGTATGATGGACAAATAGAGGTAGTTAATAGGAGTCTAGGGAACTTGTTGAGAATTCTGACTGGAGAGAGTCCGAAACAGTGGGACAAAGTATTATCTCAAGCTGAGCTTTCCTATAATGATTTACCAAAAAGAAGTAAATGGATGAGTCTATTTCAAATTATGTATGGAATGCATCCAAGAGGAGTGTGTGAACTTTGTGACTTAGGTCAATTGGAGAAAAGGAGTGTTGATGGAGAAGAGTTTGCAACAAGGATCAGTGAATTACAGGAGCAAGTGAAAGCAAGGTTACAGTAGAGTAACACCAGTTACAAGGCCAGAGCATATTCCAAAAGGAGAGAGAAGAACTATGAAGTAGGATATTTGGTCTTAACATGTCTAAAGAGAGACAGATTTTCAAAGGGAGAGTATAACAAGCTGAAGATGAAGAAGATTGGACCCTGCAGGATACTCAGAAAATTCTCAGCAAATCCTTATGAGTTAGAGATTCCTATAGGAGTGGGTATTTCATAAATATTTAATGTTAAAAATATATATCCTTATGTATCAGGTGATACTGGAACCTTTGCAGAAGGTGAAGATCCTACTGAAGACCTACAATGGGTGGGGCAGATGCCTGTGGCACAACCATTGGAAGTTGAGGCCATTCTGGACACTAAAGTGGTAAAGATTACAAGGAAGAAGGACTATCTGGAGTATTTGGTCAAATGGAAGTAGTGACCAAAAGAGGAGTCTACTTGGATGAGCGATGCAGAGTTGGAAGCCAAATGTTTCACTGTAGATGATCTAATGAACAGGGGTTCATAATTTTTCACCCTTGCGATTCTGATGCAGGAGCATCGTGGCATGCCAGCAATGTGATGATTTGGTCACATGTTGTGGCATATTTTTGTTTGTTTTGCTGAGTTATATTTTGTTAGCGTCAATAGGAATGATGGTGGATCATGACTCCATGCATGGAGATCAAGCCGCAGTTTTTTTTTGTTGAGAAAGGAACGTTTTCATCATGCTTTGTAGTGTTTGTTTTTGGTTGAAGGACCACTCGATGAGGATGTAACAGTTTAGCTTAAATAGGTAGATTAGAGAAGTAGAGGGGGTTCTACTCTTCAACATTAGAATTCTGAATTTGCAGAGAAAAGGACAGACCTACATCTGGTTCCTCTTGTAAATATTTTGAATAGACTAAAGAAGAGAGCCGAGATGTGTGTTTGTGTGTTTGATTAATAGGAAGAGTAGTTGTGTGTTTGCAGTGTTATTAGCCTCTATGAATTTACTATTTGAACTATGAATATGTGAAGAGCCGACTTTGGCAGTTTCCTAGACATCTGTGTATTTCTGTGAAATTACTGATTCAAGTGTTAAATTGTTGCTTGAATAGATGAAATAGGTCATAGATGCATGCATAGAAGTGTTAGGCTAATGAATCTTGAATATTGCAGGATGGATTGATCGATTCTCTAAAAAATCGGCACAGCACGCAGATTTCCTACCCTTAACAAATTTTTGCGGAGAATGAATAGTGGGGATAGGTTCCACAGATGAAGATCTGACGGTCCAGGAGAGATATGCAATAGAATTTGCAAGGGAAATAATGGATCCACAAATATCTGTGAGATCCATACAAAAGAGTAGATCGATGGTCGCGGAGAAGGCCGCAAAGATCTGACGGTCGTAAAACTTGCGGGAGAAAAATTATGGAAGGAAAGTTACAGGGGATCAACTTTGGAAAGTTGTCATCCCACATCCCACAACCCACATGTGGAAGGCTTGTTACAGAAATAGACTTGCGGAAACTTTGTTGCGAAAAATAAGTTACAGAAAAGTTGTTGCGGAAGAAGAAATACAGGGAGGTAATTTTATAGCAGAATTTGGCTGAGGGATAAATTTGGTAATCCTACTAAGTGTGGGAGCCACCAGATCTTGGAGGTGCTGGTTGGGTTGGTTTTGGTTTATCCCACCTACACCAAAAATTAATCCCCATATTCTCCTATAACCTCCATGGCATTATTAGACAAGCAGTTTGGTTCTTTCAAGAAAATTATCTCATACATAGGCATAAAAAATTCCTCACAAATGAGTTTATATAATCCTTTGTATTTATGAGCCCACAAAATTTGATAGGAAACGTAAACATGAGATTAAGTCTGGGTCCAAATGCACCCGATATTAGCAAAAGGATGTCTGCACAAAATGCACCCAATAAGGTAAGCTAGCATACTCTAGGTGATACCTTTTTGTGCAATTTCTACGCAGGATGACAGGCTGTCTGATATGATGTTTTCCCAGTTAAAAATTGTTCCCTCAAAGGATATATAATATATTAGAGGAACCCAATTTAATTTATACATGGTTCCATATGCTTGACCAAAAATTATGTTCGACATCAAAGCTATGATTCTAAACGGGGTTCGTAAGCTTTGGGACTCATAATCCCCACTTGTTTTTGGTGCAATTGTTTCCCTGGAATTATCATTCTCTTTGTGCATTCCAAGGGATCAATATATATCCCTTTAACCCAATCATTGGTCATTGTGACCTGTGGTGGGGGTGTCCTGTAGGTCGTCGTTATGTATGTTGGAGTGAATGAAGAAAAAACTTCCTTTTTAATATTAGATATGATTCTTGAGGAGGGATTTGTCTGGGGTAGAATCTACCCAATAACCTCTGAGCAAGGAAATAGTATGGCATAGTTTTCATGTTGTATGTATTACTATAGTACAATAAAATTATGTCATTTTTTTGGAAAAGAATAACCATACCTCAATATCCTTCATGTCCAGCATGTCCTAGAAACAATGAGCTACAATAACCATTAAAGTATTGAAAGCATTAATAGTAATAACAATATCAATATTTATCATATATAAGTTATTAATGAAATAAAACAATATATAACAGTACTAATATATATCAGATCTGAACCAATTATAAACTCAACATAAGATGTTAGGGAATACCTACCTTATCTTCAAAATATGTGCTTCTAAACAAACTTCAACCTCTTAGCATTAGGTTAATTGCATGATACTTAACTAGACCCACATACCTGTAAAATGAGAGAACCCAAAACTGGAAAAGACCCTAAAATAGATCTTCCAACCCTCACAAATAAAAAACAATAGAAGCACAGCAGTATGACCAACTCATAATAAAAATTGAGAAAAAGGTACTCCAAAATAGTCATATAAGGTAGTGCTACGGTGGATGGAACCTAAGGAGGGCTCTTAAGGTCAACGCAAGGGTGGACAACCCACCTAATGGGTGACGCTAGTCATAAATAAGTTGGGCATCAACATTTAAGGGTTGCATAGCTCAGGGTTGCCATGCAATGGTCAATCACGAGTCACCACAAGGATAAACATCACATACAAGTAAACATATAAGTCAATGTAACATAACAAGGCATCATGACATCATACTAGGATCATGCACATCAAGTCAACGTCATGGTAGGTTACCCAACCTTCTCAACTGTATGCAGTCATCCGTCTCATGTGTCTCATGCAAAGAGCAGAAGCTTATAATCATCATCATTGGATAAGGAAGCTCATGTGGTCATCTCATCTTCCTTAGGTTAACTCAGCAAGGGGTGGCCAACCCCTTGACAATAACCATAGTCCTCAGAAGATGTCACATTTATTAAAAAATAAGCTATGCAACAAAGTGAACAAACATTTTGCATATAAATTGTAAAAACCACAAATATAGGTATATTATTTGTTTTAATCAACATAGTACTATCAAACAGAGAGCTGTAATAATCATTAAAGTACTGAAAACAAAAACAATAATAACAGTAGAAATATATATCATATCTAAGTTGTTAATGAAAGAAAACAATGTTGAAATAACAATAACATGAATATATTAGATCTAAACCAATCATAAACAATATGGGAATCTCATCTTCCTTAGGTTAACTCGGGAAGGGGTGGCCAACCCCTTGAGGACAACCATAGTCCTCGAAAGATGTCACACATATTCAAAGATATGAACTAAGAAATAACATTCACATTATAAACCTCAATTTTAAAATATGACCATGCACCAACTAAATCAAGAAACTTGTAACAAAACTGTAAATATTTCATTTCCTTACTCAGTCAAATACAAATCTTAAATGTATACAACTACATTTTTTTGTTTTGTTTTTTTTTCATAAATTCCAAGATGGGAACATCTAATTCATTGTCATTTCCCATCGTAGTTGTTGTGCCCTCCCTTTTTGCTAATTGTGTGGGTATGATCTCTTGTACCATACTTCTAGTACGCCCAATAATAGGGTGTGGAGGTCATTGGAGAGGGGAATCATCTGCAAAAAATAATACAGTTATATAGATATAAATGCATAATTATTATTGATATACATATTTCATTATTTTCAATATGATTACAATGATCTTTACTTGTTGGATCACTAGATGAGACTATTGGATTGTTCATTGGTTCTAACATTTGTTCCTCTTCTAGTTGAGCATGAGCAGGTACATGCTATGTCATTCCTAGAAGAAAATTTATCAGTACATGTCATCAATTATATATTTCAAATCATATTAAATATTTATATTTATAGCATGCACACCTGAATCGCTAGGCTGCTTTCCACCACCATGAGGCATCTCCTTTCCTTCATATGGTACATGTTCGATACTGCTACCCTTGTTGCTTTTGTTTCTCTTACCCTGAAAAAAAAAAAAATCTGATGTAATCATACATGAATATATTACACAAGTACATTATAATGATGGCCTTATTGATTTTATTTACCTCTGTGTGCATCAATGGAGAAATTGGGGTTTTCCCCAAGTTTTTTCGACCTTCCAGCACATGTTGAAAATCATACTTGAAGACGAGTCTCAAGTCTTCTTCAGTGTCTTCCTTTTGAAAAGAATTTCCTTGAAATCCATAACACCATGAAAATTGATTATGATAAATCAATTATTTGTTTGTTATAATTAGAAAAAAAATGGCTACAAATAATGATCGTTTGATTCTTACAATTTGCGCTCTTAGTTTCCGATATCCACCCTGACCCAGTTTCTGTTGCTCATGTTTTTTCTACTCTTGACTTAGTCTCTTTAGAGGTGTCGGGGAACCTATGAAATGTTTCAAATATGTTAGATATCACAACTTAAATATATTTAAAAGTAAAAAAATAAATTTAACATTTTCATTGAAAATATGATGTGTCATACCTTCTTGAATCCAGTGGTCGATTCTTTCATTCTTTTCTCAATGCTTTCTCATTTGCATGATCCATGAGCGTATTCCAATCCTTCTCTAGAACTATCGGAGGACACTCGTGCTTAGGGTTAATTTGCAAATTGTCCCTATAATCTACCTTGACATATTTCAAATTTAGCTATTGCGGTGACACCTTTTCTGTTGAAGGTATCACCAAACAAGATGACGATGTGGTTCATCAAATCATCTTTCAATTTGTCATTTTGGGAATTCCATTGTGTATGAATTGTGGGACCAAAAATCTCCAGCACCTTCTCATGCAGGTGCTTATAAAAACCATTAGTTCTTGCAAAAACAATATGATCATTAATTAAAAATAATTTGAGGTATGTAGCTTTAAATTACATGAAAAAAACACTGAATTAATTAAATAATACCTGCAATATTCGGTATCTTGATTGGAACACAGTATTTATCCACAAACAAGGTAACGGACAATTATCCCTTACTAACCACATGTACTAATCTAGGATAGCAACTGTCATCTCTAACATCTTTTGAAGCAGTAGTGCATAAAGGGCCTTGCTGATCTCCAACATCCAGTGAGATTGTAGCATATAAAGGGAATTGTAGGTCAGGAGAGTCAAATTTCCTCATTGGTATGGTATATTGACGATGTGTTGAACCATTTCTACTACCAATACCAACCTCTACAGCATGCACTCGATGCAAGGGTGTTATCTCCAAAAATTCCTACAAAAAAAACTTTAATTGATTAGATCATATCAAAAATAGAGAACTAAAATAACATAAATGAATATATGTCATAGTTCGTAAAATATTTCAAATATGCCACTTACCCTATACTATTCTATTTTTTGCCTCAAATCATCAATTCTTGCTTTGATTTCTTCAGTCCCGAGTCTAATTACAATCAATCTAAGAAGTTATTGATTGGAATTTTCCAAATCCTTCTTCACTGTTTCCATTGGATTAGTTGAATAAAATCTATCTTCCTCAGCGACCACCTCATCATCCTGATGTGGTGTTCTCTACAAACGTCAATTTATAAAAGTAGTTGATTTATTTTTATCATTACAAAAAATAACCTGCATATAATAAAAATAATAATTACTTTAATCATGTTTAGGTACTATTACACCATGATTTACCTGATGTGACACCATTGGTGACTTCCCATGGTTACCTTGCCACCTGATACCGATTCATATTGAAAATTGAAAATTGAACCATGTCTAATAAACGTGATTAATGAATAAAAACTTTAGTGTTAATATAACAGTCACGTTTTCCTAACTAGAAGTTGCAGGTGTGTTCTGAGTACCCCCTTGCCACAATACGATAAGCATGATATCATCTTTAAATGTTGATCTCATAAGCATAAAAAAGGTCAAATGTTAACAACTCTAATATAATCATGAATTGTGGTTGATGTTACATTGGTGCTATTATGTACTATTATGCTAACATTTTACCTAATTTGACACCATTGGTGACTTCCCATGGTTCTTTCCACAATACAATAAGAAAGACATATTCATATTGAAAATTAAAAATTAAACCATGTCTAATAAATGTGATTGATGAAGAAAAATGTTACTGTTAATATGACAGTCACATTTACCTGACCAGAAGCTGCAACTGTGTTCTGAGTACACCCTTGCCACAACATAATAAGCATGATATCATCTTGAAATATTGATCCCATAAGAATAAAAAAGGTCAAATTTTAACAGTTGTAATATAATCATGAATTTTTTGTTACTATTACATTGATATTTACCTCATCAGATCTATTTGCTTGTGGCATCTAGCCACAATCACCCTGCCACAATACAAGAATCAAGACATATTAAAAATGAAAAGTACATATAATTGAAATTGTTACAAGAGAAAAATAATAATTCATCGATTAAAGGTTGATTTAAATGTTTTATAAGATCATTACCCCCATAATAGAAACCCCCACATATATTGGATTCAAATTGTAATTGATCAACAACTCTTCACCTACAACTATTAATTTTGTTGCATATATGAATACATGATTTCCTTCACGCCCCTCAAATATGCAATTAAGTAGCTTATGTGTTCTCCCTGATCATATACTATTTATAAACCCTACGATATTTCTAGAAGATTTTGGCCTTCCATTAATATACATAGTATCTCCTTTGTTCAGATTATTGTTCAGTAATTGTATATAATTTGTTGCAAATCTATATCTCCTCATACTTTGAGTATATCGGACCAACAAAACATTCATTATATTTGTAGCGTAGTATACATACTCCATCAATTCAGTTTTAGTGCCGTATTTGACCATTATGCCATCCATGGAAAATAGCCCCATTCCATGTAAAGACAATGGAGAAATGCAATAAATACTCCCCTTGAGGAAGGAATCTCTGTCTGATTGGGATAGATCCTTGGGGAGCCATCATTTGAAAAGATTTATATACCTCAAGGGAAACTCAATGTCACCTATGCTCTCATTATCATAATCACATGATCCTCCTTTAGAAAGAAAAAGTTCCATGTGTCTACAAAATTTTCTCCTTACCTTTTCACCTCTAGTTGATCTTGACCTATTAGATCATGTAATATACGTCTGTATTTCAACCTCTTCTAGTCTATATTCCTCGCTCAAGGAAGATAGATCCGATAGGTACCTATTTGGTGTTACCTACAAATTTTAAGAGTTGGTTCTATTATTATTTGGAAGTACAAGAACTATTTTGTAATTATCATATAAAAGTACAAATATGTATTATGTGGATATTGTGAATATGGATGAGACTTTGCACAAACAAGATTTTTATTATTAAAAATTTGAAAAATGGATGCATACTATTTCAAAGGAAAGTTCCCAATGGTTATATACTTGGAAGATTTATTTCTTTCT
Organism: Pseudotsuga menziesii; assembly: GCA_001517045.1. Lineage (NCBI taxonomy): Eukaryota > Viridiplantae > Streptophyta > Pinopsida > Pinales > Pinaceae > Pseudotsuga > Pseudotsuga menziesii. The sequence goes on along the minus strand of LPNX010025144.1, from coordinate 932,889 downwards.
ATGAGATAGAACCAAATTTGGAGGGAAACCCACATGGTCTTTTTATTTCGGATACTTTATTGTACGAATTAAATTTGGTATTTTATCTCCATTTTTTTTTTAAATCTCCACTCTTCTATCTCACTCTTCCCTAAAAATAGAGGATGAAGGAAGGAGGACACACCATCTATGCTTTGTTATAGGACATTGTTGAAGTATTTGTACAAATTGATTCCAAATTTTTTCCTCCTTTCTATGTAATCCTATGCTATTTTCCCTTCTCCATCTTTGTTTCCAACTGGATGATAGAGATAGGTTTATTGCATTTGCTAGATAATGGATTTCTTGTGAATTAATGGTATTAATAAAATGATTAAGTAATTGGCCTTGACTGGCACGTCCAACCTAGGGGTATCCCTTTGATCTAACTCTAAATTTGTCACCAATGCTCCATGCCAACTAGTTGCCTAACGGTGGGAATGTTTTGACTAGGACCTTCCAAATATTATAGGGTCATACTAGGATGTCGTTTAACTGGATGTCCAAGCTTCAGGATGTAGTTTAACTAGATTTCCAAGGTTCAAGGATGTACTTGAACTTCACCTGATGACAGAGATGTTGTAGATTGATATATTGTGCTCATGTCTCATTGTATTTATGCTTGGCCCTTCAAGTTCTATGTGTTGTGATTTTGTAAAAAGCATATCATAAAACCCAGCCTGCACGTATACTCACCCCCTCTTTGATAGCCTCACCACCACCGATACTCATCATGGTTATTTGAAATGATATATCTCACTTGGGTATAATTTTCATTTCTTTGAACTTTAACACTCCACTAGTCACTACGTTAAAGTTGGTCCTTGAGATGATTTACCAAATTCCATGTATGGTAACAATATTATAATTGATAAAACAAACAAATAACAATGTACAGGAAAATAACAATGTTACTAATCAGTAACAAAGACAATAACAATGCTAATATAGAATTGTTTTGGATCAATCCTATACTTAGATACTTTTAGGTTCTGATCTTTTCACCGAAGGGACAAGTCGCCTAGATGAAAAAATGACATACCTTGAGAGAGATATTATGAGGGTTATAGTAGTAAGGGTATAGACCTCGTATTCTTAGTCAACATGAAGAGAAACTTCAATCCTTTATCCAACACTTTTTAAGAAGGCAAAGACACCTTCACAACCCAACCCTAGGAGGCGTAACTCAACATAAATGTTACTAATAGGTCACAACTAAGCCTTAGAGGTTTTTAAAGATTTAGAGACCAGCCTTAGTGGATGTTATAATACCACATCCTAACAGAGAGAGGACAAGAAAGCCACGTCCCAGCAACGGGAGGTAATATACGACTTAGCAACAAAAACACAATCACAACTAGAAAAGAAACACAATAACGGCCAATAGAGAGACACACAGTCACAACCATCAAAGAAACATAGTCACAACCAACAAAGAGACACACAATCATGACCAACAGAGAAACAAAGTCACGACCAGCAGAGAAACAAACAGTCACGACCAACAAAAAAACATAATCACATCCAGCAGAGAGACACATAGTCATGACCAACAAAGAAACACAGTCATTGCCAGTAGAGAGAGGTACAAAAAGGTCATTAAGTTTAATCTCATAAGTTCATGGATGATCCCAGCAAAAGAAAAAAAGATCACTGCTAGAAACATAAGGGTTTTAACCCACTTCCAAGCGCAAGACGCTAACTCCAAGCAGAAGAAACCCTATCAACGTACTTAAAGAATCATATATAACATTTTTCTTTTTGTCAAGATTCAACAAACAAATGAAGAAGTGAAACTTCAATTTATAATCTTGGCAAGCCTTCTAGAAATATCACTCAACTACTCCTATCTTTAAGGATTTTTACCAATATAAAATAAAGTTACGGTACCAATGGTTAAATGGTCTTAAAAAAATTAAAATCATAAAATAAAAATTGACTTAGGATAGGGTACTAATTATTAAATGGTCTTACAAAAAAAAACATAAAATAAAAGTTGACTTAGGATAGGGAACCAATGGTTAAATGGTCTTACAAAATAAATACCATAAAATAAAAGTCATCATACTAAAGGTACACATAATAAGAGTTCTAGGACCAAGTAGAATATAAAGGACCATAAGTTAACCAAAGGGGGTCACAATAAGAAGATAAGGAGACCCTCATACCCATAAGAGCAAGGTCTACCATCAAGTTGGATAACCAACCCCTTTTTCCCATAGGACCAACAATACCAAGGACTTTAATATTTTCTCTCTCTCAAGGTACCATTAGAGGAAATTTGAGGTCTAAAATAGGCCTCCTAAGGAAAATGATAAAATAATAGTTAAAATAATAAAATAATAGTAAAAATAATAAAATAATAGTTATTATTTTTGGAAGAAGAATGAAAAAAACTACTTTTTTGTTCGTATTTTCAACATATCTCCGTATGCTTTTACTCAGATTCCAAGCAAGAGAGCTCGTTGGATGCAGAATTTTATTCCGCATCCAAAGAGTACCCATACTGCATACTTTTGATAGATTCCACTACCCCAAAAACAAGAAATGCCTGAAAAAATGTGATGATGACATCATCATCACATTTATTTTCAAGAATTTCTTGTTTTTGGGGTAGCAGGGTCTGTCAAAAGTATGCAGTGTGGGTACTCATTAGATACAAAATTAAATACCACATCCAACGAGCTTTCTTGTCTAAAATTTGAGTTAAAACATAGGGAGATATGTCGAAAATACGAACAAAAAAAGTAGTTTTCTTTTATGACAAATATATCAATTCAACCATTATGGTTGACTCATTTTATTGAAATTCTATTGGTTCTTGAATTACAACTCACAAAATTTATTGTTGGCGCGTTTTCTTATAAGGCCCATTTTAGACCCCAAATTTCCTCTAATGATTGTTTCATATATTTTTATCATCATTGTATAAGGAGAAGATCCAAACTGGATGATGTGATCCAAATTCATAATAGTACAACAATAAAAACTAAGTAAAATTTACAACATTGTGTTAGATGTGAATCAGTAAGCTAATTTAAACATAATTTTCATCTCTTTCAACCTTAGCACTCTTCCTGATCCTTGTGCTAAAGTTGTTCCTTGAGATGCAAAAAAACAATAGTACAAAACCAAATTCAAGAATAGTAGAATAATCAAAACTTAGTATCAAAATATGTTAAAGTTTTAGGATTTGACATAAAAATATAATTTAATGCATAAAAATAATTAAAAAAAAAGATTCAGAATAGTATTGTTGCAATAAATTCAAACATAATTTTCATCTCTTTCAATTTTAACACTCCACTAGTCACTACGTTAAAGTTGGTCCTTGAGATGATTTACCAAATTCAATGCACAGTAACAATATTATAACTGATGAAACAAAACAATAACAATGTATAGGAAAATAACAACATTACTAATCAGTAACATAGAACAATAACAATACTAATCTAGAATTGTTTTGGATCAACCTTGTACTCAAATACTTTTAGGTTCTGATCTTGTCACCAAAGGGACAAGTCACCTAGATGAACAAATGACATACCTTGATAGATAACTTATGATGGTTATTGTAGTAAGAGTACTTACCTATGATTCTTAGTCAGCATGAAGAGAAACTTCAATCCTTTATCCAACACTTCTTAAGAAGGAAAAGACACCTTTAAAACCGATCCCCTAAGAGACGTAACTCAGCAAAAATGTTACTAATAGGTCACAAATCATCCTTAGAGGTTGTTACATATTTAGGGGCCCAACCTTAGTGTTTTTTATAATACTACATCCTAGCAGAGAGAGGAAAATAAATCAACGCCCCAGCAGGAGAAGTTCATATACGAATTAGAAGGAGAAACACAGACACAACTAGAAAATAAACACAAATAGGACCAATAGAGAGACACATAGTCACGGCCAGCAGAGAAACATAGTCACAACCATCAAAGTGATGCACAGTCATGGCCATCAGAGAAACACAGTCATAACCAGCATAGAAACATAGTCACGACCAGTAGACAGACACATAGTCTGACCAACAAAGAAATAAATTCACAACCAAAGAGAGACACGCAATCACAACCAGCAAAGAAACACAGTTACGACAAGCAGAGTAACACAATCACGACCAAGTAGAGTAACACAGTGACGACCAGTAGAGAGAGGTACCAAATAGTCATCAATTTTAATCTGTGAAAGTCACGGATAATCCCAACAAAGTCCAAAAAGGTCACTACTAGCAAAAAAAGGGTTATAACTCGCTTCCAAGCACAAGACATTAACTCCAAGCAGCAAAACCCCTAGTAGTGTACTCAAATAATCATATCTAACCTTTTTTCTTTTTTTTCAGGATGACACACACAAATGAAGAAGTGAAACTTCAATTTATAATCTTGACATGCCTTTTAAAAAGATCACTCAACTACTCCTAGTTTTTAGGATTTTTACCAATATAAAATAAAGTTAAGGTACCAATGGTTAAATGGTCTTAAAAAAATAAAAACCATAAAATAAAAGTTGACTTAGGATAGGGTATCAATGGTTAAATGGGCTTACAAAAAAAACATAAAATCAAACTTCACTTAGGATAGGGTACCAATGGTTAAATGGTCTTACAAATAAAAACCATATAAAAATAAAATTTGTCATACTAAAGGTACACACAATAAGAGTGTTAGGACCAAGTAGAATTTAAAGCACCATAATTCAACCAAATGGGATGATAATAAGAATATAAGGAAACCCTCATGCCATAAGACCAACGTGTACCATAAAGGTGGATAACCAACCCCTTTTACCCATAGGACCAACAAGACCAAGGACTTTAATATTTTCTCTCTCTCAAGATACATTGTTTCATATATTTTTATCATCACTGTATAAGGAGAAGATCCAAACTAGATGATGTGATCCAAATTCATAATAGTACAACAGTAACAACTAAGTAAAATTTTCAACATTGTGCTAGATGTGAAGTAGTAAGATAATTTAAACATAGTTTTCATCTCTTTCAACTTTAGCACTCTACCATGATCCTTGTGCTAAAGTTGGTCCTTGAGATGCACAATAACAATAGTACAAAATCAAATTCAAGAACAATAAGATAATCATAACTTAGTATCAAAAAATGTTAATTTTTTAGGATTTGACATAAAATTATAATTTAATGCAAAAGCAGAATTAAAAAATAAAAATAAAAATTAGGTTCTAAATAGTACTGCTACAATAAATTCAAACATAATTTTCATCTCTTTCAACTTTAACACTCCATTGTTTACTGCGTTAAAGTTTTTCCTTGATATGATTTACCAAATGCCATGTACATTGAGAATATTATAACTGATGAAACAAAACAATAACAATGTACAAGAAAATAACATTGTGACTTATCAATAACAATACTAATCTAGAATTGTTTTGGATCAGCCTTGTACTCAGATACTTTTAGGTTATGGTGTTGTCACTGAAGTGGCAAGTCACCTAGATGAACAAATGACATACCATGAGAGAGAGTTGATGAGGGTTATAGTATTAATTGTATAGAACTCATATTCTTAGTCAACATGAAAAGAAAATTCAATCCTTTATCCAACACTTATTAACAAGGCAAAGACACCTTCAAAACCCAAACCTAGGAGACGTAACTGGAAAGAAATGTTACTAATGGGTCACAACTCATCCTTAGAGGCTATTATAGATTTAGGTCCCAGCCTTACTGGTTTTTATAAGACCACATACTAGAAAATAGAGGACAATTGATCCATGCCCTAGTAGGAGGAGGTGATATATGACTTAGTAGGAGAAACACAGTCACAGACAACAGAGAAACACAATCACGACCAACAAAGAGACACACACCTGTTGTAGAGGAAAGTTTCCTATGGCTAGGGTTTAATAGGTCATCAACGTATTGGGGTTGAAAGAGAGATGCAAATGATTTTGCAAGAATATATAAACAAGATTCAGAGATTAAAATGGTTCATACCTTGACAAACAAAGGTTGATCCAAGCATCCCTTCAATGCTCCTATTGCTCCTCTAGCTTCAAGAGACCTGCAAAACGAATTATACCTTCCTCAAACCAATATGACCACATATAAATCATTGATAATCAAATAAACATGAAATAATAATATGATTAACATCATCATATGATCATAAACAGATATTCAATCACACATTGAACAATGATTTGGGAAGAAGAAGGACATCACATCTTTATTAATCATGAAACAAAGTACAAGTATACCTTCTATTCAAGTTGGGAACCTCACAAAACCTTGATCTGGTTCTGTTGCTTCTCTTCTCCAAGGAACTCAACCTCCAAGCTCTGCAGCACAAGGAGAAAGCTTCTAGGGCAAAGATGGGGGGAATGAGAGTCCCAATTCCTCTAGCATAAAAATGCAAAGGTTCTGGTCTCCTCTCATGGACCTCCATACCTCTATTTATATGCTTCTAAAGATATAGGGTCGAAGACAAAGTAGTTACAACTGAAGGAATCAGTTGCATAACCACCCAAACTAACCAAACTTTGAGAAACTTATTTTTTTTACATCTACAAGAAAAACACGAGGGTTTCAGAGACAACAGTTGTGTATTCAGGAGGTAGATGTGATTTCAATGTAAATAGTCATGTATTTAGGGAACACTCGGGTATTATATATAACAAGTCGTGTGCAACATGCAGGTTTCCTTAAGGCATCTTGTGTGTACATCAAAAAATATAATTTTTAGGGTAATTTTGGGCATTTTTTAGACTTTGGTGTCTTCTATAAAGTCTTATATGAATCAAATACCTTTCCAAGAGTGCAAAGAAAAGGTCAAATGGAGTTATAAAATTCCATATATGGGTCCTCCAAGTTAGGTGTTTTTTCAGTGACTTTCATGAGGTGTCATCATGGAAGTGTCGACATGGGACGAAATCATTGGAAAGTGGTAACAGGGAGACATGTGTCATTTTGAGCTAAAAAATATGCCCCCTAATGTATGAGGTTAGAGGGGAAGATGATATTTGAAATACATTATAAAGGAAATAGCTGAGTATGGAGAGAGCAGAGAATCCAAGATCAAAAGGTTCGAACAAAGGTACCTGAAAGAGAGATAAATGTCAAACAGAACTGATCTCTGGGACATACAATTCCATATACAAAACATCGCCATAAAGAAACAGGCAGATCCAACATATGTATAACTAATGAAACTATCATGGTCGCTCAATATGCAAAAAGGATCCATATCAAATATAAAGGAGTCATGGCCACAAATGAATAAGGTGGATCCATGCTCAACAATCGATCATAGCCACAAAAATACAAGGTGGATCTATGTCTCAAAAAATGTCATATGAAGTGTGACAAGGTCTTGTGCATCTTGGGAAATATCAAAATGACGATGCTACTGTTAGCCCAAGGTCCTCAATCCAAACCACCCAAAAGGTATGAATCCTACCCATGCAAATAAAGGAATTAAAGTCAAACATGGAGGAAACCGTTTCATTACCAGTTGTTGCAGCTGCAACTGTTTCCCCAAATTTTCAAATTTTGGACCCCCTTGTTAATTTTTAGCATTACCTAGAATCGTTGGGATCTATGAACTCTTTTTTTTTTGCTATAATTTTGGACTATTTTGAGGTCAACTCTCTTCATGCTTTTCGGAAAATTGCTTATGTTTGAAACTACTGTGGGTTGCGGAATTTAGAGTTTGGTTTTTTCCTTTGAGCTGTGATTTCTTGCTTTGTTCTCAGAAGCTTATTTCTCATGCTAGCCACTGTTTGGAAGGCCATTTAAACAACGTATCGAAGCCATGTTTCCTCAGGGAGCCTCTGTTACAGAAACTAAACGATGATTATTCTGCAGGAGGATCTTGACTTCTCTAATGTCGCGTCATATCGTTTGACTTGTTATATTGTCAGAGGTTAGTCGAAGTTGAGTCGGGGTATTTGATATTTGTGAAGCCACTGTTTGGGAAGTGAGACAAGTTTTGGACCGCTGCGAGACATTAATTTGTTCCGAACAGTTAGCGTATTACATTGTTTTTGCGCCATAGAAAAAGTTATGGTTTGGATCGGAGGCTGTAGTCTGTTCATTTTCCTCCCTTGCGACTCCCAAGCGAACAAGGTATCCGCCATATAACTGCTCCGCCCACCGATGATTTGTCTGGTTTTAGCCGTGATGTCTTTGGACCAGGGGGTCTGTAGTATTTTCCTCCTCCGCCCTTACGACTGTGTAACTCACTAATTTTCTGACGTCGATGTCTTTCCGCTCACCGACTGGGAACTTTTTCACCCAGAGTTTGGATTTTATCTCTTCCGAATCCGATAAACTTAACAGTCTCACGAAGCCCATTTCCTGTCTAAGACCCGCTGATGCGGATGTGAGTAAGACTACCCGACCGAAGTTTTAGTGTGTTAAGCCGCCGATAAGTTTTTCTCTTCCCTTCATTTTGTGAGTTTTTTAAACCCCTGTGTGGGCGAGACAGTGGTTCTGGTGCCTGTTAAGGTTTTCATGACGAGAGCGTAGTACAGGGCCTCTTTTGATGACTAGTCGGTTTGTTGATGTAGTTTGATTTTATTGAAAAAATGCAGTCCTAATTAATGATAAATGTCGTTTAATTGCAGACAGACTCAAGAGATTTTTACAAATTACTACTGCGAGAAGGCATAGATGGAGACAAAGCCGCAGAAAATTGGTTGGACAATGTTAGGCAGAGTTCGTACTGAAATCAACAGGATCTCAAGGAGGACAAATGAAAGATAAGGCAGAATCAATGGTGACAAAAGCCTAGGCTTGGAAAGATCTGTCATTTACCGAGTAGATCCCGTTTTATTAAGTATTCATAAGTTGAAATCTGAAAATGTAACGCATGAAGTGAATCATGAGTACTCATGGAAAAGAAAAAATGATGATATTAGACGGTTTTGAGGAGCCCAAAGATCACACAGCTGGGGAAGCCCAAGGGGTTGGCCAATTTGGTTTAAATATAGGAAAGTTAGAGTTTAGAAGGGGCTTTTTCCCTGGAAAAACTTGTGAACTATTGTTTGTAAGAGGAACTACTTCGTTTTACAATAAGAAATTGCAAATTTTGCCTATTGGAGAAGGTGCTGTGTGGAATGTTCAAATGTAATAAAATGAACAATGTTGAAGGGGAAATATTTTGTTTTCGACTGTGTTTCATTAACTGTGAGAGCGTTCTAACTTTCTGAACCTATGTTCTTGCCTGAATGTTCTCTAGTATATTATGTGATATTTTCCACTATGAGTAATGGAGGTTTTAACTGTTGATGAGCTCTCTTGTCATGTATATCTTTATTCATGCTTATGTGTTTGGTCCTAGGAATAGCTATTTGTGATTTGCCGTAACATGTGAATAGTATTACATTACTCATGAATTAATATCTAGCTCTCTAGAGATAGCTTAGTTAGTATTTATTTTCTAGTTGTGTGTGATTTAGATGTGAGAGAGTTTAAGACGAGAGGTAAGAACCTGCGCATCACATTGTGAATACTCCTTGCATTCTCAATCAATCTTCATGTTAGGTAGGCACTTTCATATCATACTTGTAATCAAAAAATACAAAAATATATACCGTGGACCGGGCCGCAACCGGTAAAACCTTTTATTTTTGTTACTTGACCTACGGTAGCCGGATCGCAAACCGGACGAATTCCCTACACCAAACAGTCATGAGCTAGTTGGGAACGTTGACTAGGGAGAATCCCTTGTTGTTGTTGCCTGCAATTTTCCAGGACTCAACACCAGTCAATGATGAGAACCGTTAACAAACATGAGGTAAACCACCATTAATCAAAATGGTCCCCAAGGTACCTAGTACATTCTAACAATTGTGAATACAAGGACTTGAAGTTGAACACTTGAAGAATCCATCGAGTAGGAGACATTAAGGTATTCCAACTACCCAATAGTGAGGGAAATTGCCACTGATGACTGCAATCCCCAAGGTACTGTCATAAAACTATAAATCTCATTCCTAGAGAAATAGGTGTTGCAATTGATAGGAAGGGATCCATTGGAAGGAAGGCATTAAGGCATCCTTCATCATCCAACACGAGGTAATTCAAAGACTAAATGGATCTGGAACTGGTACTAAATTTCTCGACAAGAACCATCAAAGACATGATGTAATGAACTGATACCAGGGAATGGCTGACACAAAAGGTCAAGGCAACTGCAGAATGGCTAACAAAAGGTTTAATCCTTGAACAGTGAGCATGACACAAAAGTGACTTAGGTAGCTTTTAACACAAAAAGACCAACAACACAAATCTGCAATGTAGGATACATTGACATATTCCCCATATAATTGGAAAAGGATCCAACTAGAGGAGTAAGAAACTATGAATAGGGATAAATTCAAAAACTGAGACCCAACAGTTGATAGACTAAAAACTAGTTCTTTATTCAAGGAGACAAGACTTGTTGCCATGATGTAAAATACATGTGAATGAACTTCCCTTCCCTCTTTCTTGTAAAGGTTTAATGAGTCCAAGAAAGAAAACTTGGGACCTTCTTCATTTTTGGCAAGCTCGAAGAAGAGACATAAGAATGTTTGATAAAGCACTGATTCGTGGATTTTACGATCCCGAATTAGTGAATGCTCGACGATTTTTTCATAGTTTAGAGAGTTTGAAAACTCTAAAGAAGACTCCAGGGGGGTGCTTTTTTGTAAAGTTAGTCTCCTAAGTCTGAAAAAAGTATAAAAAAATACAGAGGAGAACTCTCTTAGTCCAGGTGAACTAAGGCATACCTTTTTCGTACTTAGTCAGGGAGGTCCGAAAAAAGGTTAAATTACCACCTACCCAACGCTCCTTCAAAAGCAACATATAGCCTGACTTTTAAGAGTGTGAAGGAAGGCAAGATCACTTGGAAAGATCCATTTGGTGATGAGAAATGGGGATTACAACAGTTAACTCGATGCTTTGTTCTTTAGGGTTTAATGAGCATGACAAATACATAAAATACACTCAAAATATTTTTCATGTTTAGGTCTAGAGCACGAAAAAGAGAAAACTAAGCTCATATCGGGCGCTCCTTTTCCGTAAATTTAGTCCTTCAGGTCCGGAAAAGCGATAAACCTATTCCTGAGAATACTCTTCTCAATTCCAAAGAAAAGAGAGTGTTCCCTTTTCGTATTATTCCACATAGTCCAAAAAAGCAATAACCTACCACCAATGTGGATGTCCATTCACATATTATTAACGAACCTGAATGAACAAGTTTACTCAGTAGTCAAGTCTATTTTGAGGAGTCGGACCTAGGCCTAAAGAAACTCCATATCTTTCCCGTGAAGTTTTAATGAGTCCAGAAAATTCAACTTGCAGCCTCCTTACTGTTTTTAACGAGCTCGAAGAAGAGAAGAAAGAATTCTCTAAATGCGTGGAGACGAGTGTCATAGGAAGGCTAAACTAGTTCCAAGTGCAAGGAACAAACCTATGCATAATGCAAGGAACATGAGTAGGATAAAGACACTTGGGGAATGTCTCCTCAAGATAAAATGTGTCAAGTTGGAAAGGAAAAATGATACAAGGCTAAGCGATGATGAGATCAGAGATGAGGGCTTATACAATGAGCTAAGAGCATGGAAGCCAGCATCAGGCTCATAAGCGTGAGGAGGATACATGAAAATGCAGTTACAGCTTGAACAACAAGGAAAGGCCAATAAACAATTGTGAATCCAACTAAAAATATTGTCTCCAAGAAAAAACATCATCAGAATCACATTCAAAAGAAAAGATCTGATGCAGGTCACTTTGGCGGAAACACATGTGACTTTGATGTCTTCTACAAAAGGTGTAGTCATGGTAGAATCAACCAAGGAGGACTCTATAGTACCAAGAAATGAGGGTTTATAATCAGTAAGAGAAAACTCAGAAGAAAATAAAATATCAACAAAGGAGATAGAGTCTGCAAGAACGAACGTAGTATCACAGGAGTTGAAAAATCTAGAGGAAAAATCAAACTCATCAGAATCACTGACTTGTTGTTCGAAGGGAGATCCCAAAGACTCAAAAAGACCAACATAAGAAGACCGATCCATGGGAATATCAATTTTACTAAGAAAATTAGTGTTAGACTTAGTCACAACTGAACCAACATACAAAAGAAGGTCATACTATATCAAAGATTCTAGAAAGACTTCATCTGAAGGAAGGATATCATCCGAGATAGGACACATGTCTAAAATTTCTAATGGATAGACATAGTGGAGAGTAGGCTCCATATTCTGTATAGGATGACTCGCCTGGTCAATTGCTGGGACCAAGTCCCAAGAAGGTAAGCATAAAAACAGAGGTTGCTTCTCAGTAGCAATTGAACGCAAAGGATATGACGCCACATAGCTCACCCGTGGAGGGGTAGTGTCTATAGAATCACTGGGAATCAATAAAGGAAAGACCTAGTGTCTAGTTGGGTCAAGGTAGGGATCGAAAAAATCCAACTGATCAATACTGATAATTTATTTTCCATGATTAAAGTACACCACACAAAAGAATGTTGACACCACATCTTGCATGGAATAGACATAATCATTTTTGAGGAGCGTATTGAAGTTCAAGGGGTCTTATATCACCATGAAATCAACTAAGAAGGTCTTCCCACCCAAAGTAACAGGAGTTTGAGCAAGAATTCCCAAGGCTATACTAGCTCTTCTATCAAACGCCAGTAACTAATTAGTTGTTGACACAAGTTTGGGAGATCCCATGCCTCGCCAAGAATGAGCAGATAATATACTAACTAAGGCTCCTCCATCAACAATACAACGAACAATTGTGTACTATCTAATTTTGACCTTTATCTAGAAAGGTGCATCAGAAGGAAGGTACGACTCAACTAGGCTATCCTTGAGTCTCATACCACACTCTTCGCACCTCTGCGATAGAAGGGAACTGGTGAGTAAGATGATCCCCCTCACATAAATTACAAGGGAACTTAAGTTGGCACTTCAAATGACTAGTTTTCTCAAAGGTGTCAACATGACTAGCAGTGGTTGACTGCTTTCTCTCAGCATGACCTATGGAGGCTGAGAGTTTTCCCCCAGCATGACCACCAGAGACTGAGTGACTGGGTCCAACTTGACTAAGAGAGGTTGGTTATTGAAAAACTTCAGGATGTTCAAAATCGGGATGACCATGAAACCAAACTCTTTGAACCTCTGCAATGGAAGGGCATTTATAAGTAAGGTGGTCTCCCTCACAAAGATTACAAGGGAACTTGGGATTATGTTTTAAATGGGTATTATTTTAAGCAGTGTCAACATGACTCGTAGTGGCTAATGGATTTTCTTTAGCATGAACCACAGAGGCTGAGAGACTACCCCCAACATGACCTACAGAGGCTGAGAGAGTGGGTCCAACATGATGTGCAGAGGTTGGATGGGAACCATCTGCATGAACAGTAGAGGCTGAATGGTTAGGATCAATATGCTTTGCAGCAGTTGAGTGTGTGCCCCCAGCATGACCTTCAAAGGCTGGGTGGATGGATCCAACATGACTTGCAGAGTTTGGATGGGGAGGTTCAACTTGGCATACAGAGGTTGAACGGTTTCCCTCAGCATGAACTGCAGAGGCTAAGTGACTGGATCCAACGTGGCCTGGAAAGGTTGGAAGGATCCCACCAATATGATCAATAGAGCTGGATGGTGAAGATCAACTTGACTTGCATAGGTTGAGTGCTTAGATCCAATATGACCTGCATGGATTGGATAAGTTCCCCAACATGAACTGCAGAGGCTAGATGGTGAGGTTCAACATGACCTGCAGAGGTTGAACGAGTTCCCCCTGTTGATGTATTTGTAACTTCAGAATGTATTCACTTGTATATTTCATGTATTGTACCCCGATGTTTATTCCTGGAAGTTTCTGTAATGTAATTGAGTCATGTCATGGCCCGATGTTCCTATCGGGATGTTCTATAATGTAAACAAGTCATGTCAATTCAATGTGGGTAACCCTCCTATTGTTGAAGGGTTAAAGTCCCCACAGTTATGGGGCCCTAGGGTTATTAGACTCTCCAAGAGAATTCGTCCCTAGTGAGTCATTGTCAAGTCAGGATTTAGTATAAATAGAGAGTGAGCCTATCTATTTATCACACACTCACTCACACTCAGTTGTAGTGCATAGCTGAGGAAGAAGAAGTTGCTGGGGCTAGAAAGAAAGAGGCTACTGCTGTCGGGAGATCATCTTACTATTTTTGGGGTTTTGATTTTGGTGCCAATTCTATCTCTGAGGAAGTTGCAGGGTTTTCTCCTTTATGGTTTCCCCGAGGAAAATCTGTGTTCATTGTCTCATGTGTTTTATTGTTGTGCTTGTTATTCTCTCAATTAAGAGTTAATGCTAGCTTAAAATGATAAAAATATAACATGGTATCAGAGCTAACCTAATAAGAAGACATTGTGCAGCTGCAAAAACTAGGGCTTCCTATTTTTTGGATCTCTCTCCACATATTTTTAGTAAAAGAAGGTTGGGATGACTCTCCTCTCTAGGGCGCATCTTTCTGTCGAAGCATAATCTGATTATGAGAATTTTCAGTTTTTGACTCGACACTATTGCCGAAAATTAGGGCTTTCCACAGAAGTGGAATTTTTTAGTGAGCCCAGGCCTGGATTGATCTCCTCCTCAAAATCGAAGTTTAGAGATCAAGTTCAAATATTTTGGTTGGACAAAACTCCCAGAAATTCAAACCCTATTATGCTCCTGAACCACCACTACAGAAATTCAGCTCCAGATCTAGATCTGACATCTTAACCCAGTAAGATCTAAATATTTTGTATTTCCATTTGAGGTTCTCAGTTAAGATGTCTCATCATACCAATCTTGATGAAAAGCTTGAGGGATATGATAACTTTCGATCCTGGAAGTATAGGATCTCCCTGGTCCTGGAAGAAAATGAGTTGGACTCCTACATCAATGGGGAGATTCCATTTCCAGAGGGAGATGAGGCTAAGGCCTTACACAAGAAGAAGTTGGTTATGGCTAAGAGGATTATTGCTGATTCAATTAAGTATCACCTCATACCATAGGTGTCCTCCCTAAAGACACCTAAAGCTATGTTTGATTCCCTGACCAAACTGTTCGAAGGAAAGAACATAAACCGAAAGATGACCTTGAGGAACCAATTGAAGAATGTGAATATACAAAATGAGGAGACCATATAGTCATACTTCACAAGGGTCTCCTAGATCAAAGAACAACTTGAAGAAGTGGAGAATGCAGAGATTTTAATGACCACCTTGAATGGTCTCCCTAGGACATAGGAATCTTTCATTCAAGGGGTCTATGCCATAAAGAAGCTAGTCAAGTTCAGCAGACTATGGGAAGAATGCTCTCAAGAAGAAGCTTAGATAGTAGCTCGAGAAGAAAAGATGGGAAGTGAAGATCAATCTCTAATAGTACAATCCAAGAAAACCAGAACTAGCCACCATAGAGGTAAGCACTTTCACCAAAAGAGTAACTTTTAAAAGCCTAGAGATATGTCTAAGTACATTTGCTATACATGTGATTAAAGAGGACACTTTGCTAGAGATTGTCCTAGAAACAAAAGTAGCTCTCACAAGAAGAAGGGAAACAAGAGAAGACACCATGCTCATCCTGCAGAGTATGATGAACCTTCCACAAAGAGAACCAGACAAGATAGTGATGATTCTTCAAGTGATGAAGAATATGTTCTGATTTCCACTCTTACGGGAACTATCACACATGGAATCAATGATTGGCTTATATACAATGGTGCTTCCAAACAAATGACAGGATTCAAGGAATCCTTTGTGAAAATATCTGAACATGAATCACCTCACAAGGTAAAACTTGGAGATGACTACCAGTATCCAATAAAAGGTAGTGGTGAATCCTCATATAATCTAGACTCTGAAAATTCTATCAAGATGAAAGATGTATTGTTTGCACCTGGACTAAAGAAGAACCTCCTCTCCATATCTACATTGGATTCAAAAGGAATGAGGGTTGCATTTGTAGATGGCCAAGTCCTCATGTGGCCAAAGGGAAAGTATTTTGATGATGCAGTAGTGATTGGGGAACATGAAGGAGGACTATACAAATTGAAGGGCCAACCAGAACAAGCTTTGGTTGATGACTCGATAGAACCAAATGAGCTTTGGCATAGAAGGCTTGCACATGTGCATTCCAAACCACTACCACTTGCAAGCAAATTTGTTGAAGGTCTCCCAGAAATGCAGACAAAACATGAAGGTGTATGCAAAGGATGTGCAAAAGGGAAGAACACAAAGAAGAAATTTCCAAGTAGCGAGAGCAAGGCAAAAGGAATCTTGGAAATCATCCACTCTGATGTATGCGGTCCAATGTCATCCAATTCACTGAGTGGGTATGTCTACTATGTTTCTTTTATTGATGATTTTTCTAGAAAGACATGGATATACTTTATGAAGAACAAATATGAAGTATTCAACAAGTTCAAGGAATTCAAAGCCTTGATTGAGAACCACAATGAAAACAAGATCAAGACATTTCGATTAGATAATGGTGGAGAATTCACATAAAATGAATTCAAAGAGCTGGGAGTTATCCACTCCATATAATCCACAACAAAATGGGATTGCAGAAAGAAAGAATAGAATGATCATGGAAGCAGCAAGGGCCATGCTTCATGATCAAGATCTTCCCATGCATCTATGGGAAGAAGCTACCAAAACAACGGTATATGTACAAAACCATACTCCACACAGAGTACTCAAGAACAAGACACCTGAAGAAGTATTCTCCAACAAGAAACTAGAAGTCAACCATCTCAGAATATTTGGTTGTCCTGTATACATACACATTCTAAAAGAAAAGAGAATGAAGTTAGATCCTTCAGGAAAGAAGGGTATATTTGTGGGATACTTTGAAAGCTCGAAGGCTTACAAAATATACTTCCCAGGATTCAAGAAGATTGACATCAGCAAAGATGTAACATTTGACGAAGATTCAGCCTACATCAAATCTAAGAAAAGACAAAACCCTAATCTACATGCATATTAAACAACTATATGTTATTTTTCTTTTTCTTTTATAAATTCAAAAGAAAAAATACCTACAAACTAAAGTATGCAGATAACAAGAACAAAGCAAAAGGAACTCTGCTATACAACCACCAAACAAACTTTAGAATGCCCTAAAGTTAGTATTAACCCTAATTGGAAGGTAGACTTGCATAAGAGGCAAGTCAACTATTTTTACATGGTGAATTTAACCAACAAAAGAAGAAGGAAACAAACACCAACAAGATTCTAAACTCAGACAAAGATCATTGACAAAGGCTGACCAAAAACATAAGCCAAAATCCAAGCCAAGCAAAGGGGGTGGGGGGGATGAGAAAAGAGAAAATCCTGATGCTACAAAAGGACTTACCACATATATAAAGAACACCCAAAATGGATGACACTAACTCCCTGGATTCATGCACCTACAGAGGACCCCAAAATACCTACCAAACATCCCACAACAGAAAAAAAAAAAAGCCACAAAAATGAGGAAAAAACACTGTTTTAGGGGCACACACGAGTTTTCCTACTGACAAGTCATGTGTCATACGTGGTTTGACAATATAGAAGGTCGCATGTAAAAACCATACATGTGACTGTGGAGTCTGAAACTCACGTATGGGTGAGGAAAATCCCAAAAAGGGTCAAAAAACTGCCTTAGGAACAAGGATAACTTTAGGGGTGAATTTTAGCCCAGTGGGCTATTTTTCCATGTTTTTCTCCCAAAAAAGATTCGCCATTTTGCATTTTTTGAAGCCCTGTTTTGCCCAATTTTTATGGGGTAAAATTTTTTCACCCTAAAAATCGCCAAATTATTGTATAAACAATATAAAATCCTTGGAAATTAAAATATTTTTTGAAAATATTGCCAATCATTTTATAGTTGGCATTTTAAGAATTGGTAATATTCGCCAACATTTATACACTTTTAAATAAGTATGGTTCCTTAAAATCATCCCTGCTTAGGAAGGTAGGGGAGGTGTACTAACAGACTGAAAAGGTGTTCCTAAGTGGAAAGAAGGACCTGAAACATTATAAAATACTGGAAGAAAGATAGAGAAACCCCAAACAGACAAGGCTCTCCCTAGTGGAGTCGCTAGTTTTGTTGTAGAGGAAATTTTCATATGGCTAGGGTTTAAGAGGCCATCAACGTACTGGGGTTGAAAGAGAGATGCAAATGGTTCTGAAAGAATGTATAAACAATATTTAGAGATTAAAATGGTTAATACCTTGACAGGTGAAGGTTGATCCAAGCATCCCTTCAATCCTCCTCTTTCTCCTCTCGCTCCAAGAGACCTGCAGAATGAATTATACCTTCCTCAAACCAATATAACCACATATAAAGCAATGATAATCAAAGAAACATGAAATAATAATCTGATTAACATCATCATATGATCATAAACAAAGATTCAATCACACATTAAAAAATGATTTAGGAAGAAGAAGGACATCACATATTTATTAATCATGAAACAAAGTACAAGTATACCTTCTCTTCAAGTTGGGAACCTCACGAAACCTTGATCTGGTTCTATTGCTTATCTTCTCCTAGGAACTCAGCCTCCAAGCTCTGCAACACAAGGAGAAATATTCTAGGGAAAAGGTGGGGGGAATGAGAGTCCCAATTCCTCCAGCATAACAATGCAAAGGTTCCAGTCTCCTCTCATGGACCTCCCTACCTCTATTTATATTCTTCTGAAGAGATAGGGTCGAAGACAAAGTAGTTACAACTGAAGGAGTCAGTTGCATAACCACCCAAACTTTGGGAAACTTCTTTTTTTGACGTCTACAGGAAAAACACGCGGGTTTTAGAGACAACAGTCATGTGTTCAGGATGTACACGCGGGTTGCAATGTAAATAGTCGTGTATTTAGGGAACACACATGTATTATATACAACAAGTCGCATGCAACATGTGGGTTTCCTTAAGGAAACTCGCGCGTACATAAAAAAATATCATTTTTAGGGTAATTCTGGTCATTTTCAAACTTTGGTGTCTTCTGGAAAGTTTTAGCTGACTCAAATACATTTCAACGGTGCAGAGAAGAGGTCAAATGGTGTTACATAACTTTGGGTATGGGTCCTCCAAGTTAGGTTTTTTTTCAGTGACTTTCATGAAGTGTCGTCATGGGAGTGTCAACATGCGACGGAATCATGGGAAAGTGGTAATAGGTAGAGTTGTGTCGTTTGAGCTATAACAACACTCACGACCAACAGATAAACAAAATCATATAAAATTGAGCACATAGATCTATGGACCAACACACAACTCACAAAATAGATCAGACAATTTTACTCATAATTGAAGAATGAAATAGTGCAAAAAATGGCTTGCAGATGTGAATGCTTTCATTAATCAAAAGTAATTGGATAATAATTACAATGTAATACAATGGTATTAATAACCAGTCAATTCTAATGCATGGGAGAGGAATTTAAATTGATTGACTCTACCTAGTTTCATGGCTAATTGAACTTGTCTAAATCACTATCGGAGTCCATCAGATCAACTCCCAAATGTCCAACAACTCAATCAATCAATGATAGCTATTTAACTCAGTGCAAATGAGTGTGGTAGGTGGGAAAAGGTGCCTGATCCACATGCATCCATGCATTAGCCATGCATAACTAGTTCTAGATAAATTATTGTGAGATAACTGAAAGTGACTGGGGGCTAACTAAGACTAACTAGTACTAACTCCAACTAACTGAAGTAAAGGTTGGTGTCAGGACTCCCAGTGGATCCTAAAATGTATGGATTGGTCTAGGAGGCACCCAAACTGATGCATGCACATGTAGTAAGTGGAATTTAACTTCTAGCAGTGTTCCCCACACTCCAGTGACGGGTACATGTGTTTGCAGCGGAAGCCAAGTGGACCCAATAGTACTAGTGGACCCAATTAATGACTAAATTGACTCTAGGTGGCTGACCAAATTGGACAAGGGAGGATTATAATCCTAAAACCCCCCATGAATCTTAACTTGGACAATGGGGGCCTTGGTAACGAATACCAAAGGTCACCCATTACAGCTAAAATGAAAAAAAGTAATTGCTCAATATAACCAAGGAAACAGGGAAAAACATCATGGGAAAAATACCCCCCCTCAAATAAAGTAGGTAAAATCAGGATCAATCTATTCTTCTGTGCACAGGTATCCTGGGGCCTGGCATGTGAAATTCTCCATCCAAACTAAATGATAATTTTTGGAGGAATCTTCCTCTTTGGAAGAAGAATAATGTGCTCAACCGAATTAGGAACATAGACAGATGCTAGATGAAAACTGGACCCATGTAGAGCAACTGAAATCAACTAATAAGAGAGCAAAAGTGCTTGAGGATTCAAACCATGTGAGGAACACTCAAGAAACTGATATGTTGCAGCCTTTAAGAGAAAACCATGAAAGGTGAAATCATCCCCAAGTGTTAGGAGCAAGTGTCCAGGCGGATGCATAATGTCTTCCTCTTTACTAGTTCTGTGGGGGATGAGCATGTGACCAAAGGTAGAGAAGAACTGGGACTGTGGAGAGAGAATGGTTGAGATCCATAATATGATATAGCTTCATAAATAACTAATTATTCACAAAATAAAATATCAGCAACCTCATAAGAGGAAACTAACACCAAATCCCCAACATGAAATTTGAAGAAGACTTGTAGTACTTGATTTTTCACACCAAAATTGGTGAGAGCAGCTACAAGCATGACTGAAAGCTCGTGGAATATAAAATTTGAACCAAATAATATCATATCAGATCCAAATAATTCCATATCAGATCCAAAAGTGTGGAATAAAATCAAATTCCTAGCAACAATTTTGAAGGAGACTTGCGGTACTTGTTTCTTCACACCAAAATTGATGAGAACGGCTACAAGCAGTACTGAAAGCTTATTAACCTGAAATGTTGAACCAATAAATATCAGATAAGATCCAAATAATATCATATCAAATCCAAATAAGTTCATATCAGATCCAAAATTATGGTCCACCGAGATGGTAGATGCACCGTTTTCTCTTTCTTTAAAATTTTGAATATTGGTGCATGCAATCCTGTAGGAATTTGCTGGAAGATCTAGATCAAGGAGAGCGAATGGATCACTCATACAATCTGATCTTTTTTTTAAAATATCCAAGGTATTAATTATCTGCACACCAGCAGCAATATTAGAGGGAGAGAAATCAAATTCCTCTTCACTTTCAGAAGCAATTACTGGCAAATTTTGCACAAAATTTAAAGGATAATCACTAAAGAATGTTTGCATAAAAGTGCAGAAATATTTTTATTCAATATCAGAGATTTGAATGTATTCATCTGCATCATCCATATGAGAATATGAGATATCAGAGATCTCATAAACTTATGTAGCATCAGGAGAAGGAGTCACTTCAAGGAGACTTTCTTGACCGTGTAGAAGGTTTTGCTTCTTCTTCATCTTGAACAAATTCATCAAAGAGAGTAGAGGCTGAGACTTTTGGATCAAGAAATATTGTGGTTCTGGGTGTGCTCTCCAAAGTGCTATTATGATCCTCACTATTCTTTCCAAAGGTTATGTCCAATTTTGTTAGAGATCCTTTGGGTATTCAATAGATTTAGTGTGGTAGCACAATCTAGGAGAAAGGACCAGACCTATTGCTCCAAAAGATGCATCACCATCATTTATCCAGTCATTCTCATTCTCATAAGACTCTTTACCAAGTACAATATACACCTCATATATATCTTGTCTCTTTAGAGATGCAATCATCTTCAACTTCCATTCTTAATAGCTTGTGAATGGGGTGAGAAGAGGAACTGATGAATCCATTCGAATTTGTACCTACAAAAACACAAAAGGGGCACCGTAAGGTCAGAAATCCTGCACTTTTCAAGTTTTCATCACACCCATCTTAGTTAATAAATCAAACTTGATCAATAATTCATTTGTTTAGGACTTCTGTGGTAAACTTGTTGCTTCTGGTGCAGAGCCGGAAGGAGCAATTTTGCTCAAAACAAATTTGATCTAGTAGAAGATATGTAGAAAGGAGAAGTGCATTGTCTTGTTGAGGCTCTGATGCCATATAAAATTGAGTACATAGATCTGTGGACCAACACACATCTCACAAAATAGATCAGACAATTTTACTCAGAATTGAAGAATGAAACAATGCAAAAAATGGCTTGCAACTATGAATGCTTTCATTAATCAAAAGTTATTGTATAATAATTAAAATGTGATACAATGGTATTAATAACCAATCAATTCGAATGCATGAGAGAGGAATTTGAACTTATTGACTCTACCTAATTGCATGGCTAACTGAACTTGTCTAAATCACTATCGGAGTCCAACAAATCAACTCCCAGATGTCCAAAAACTCAATCAATCAATGATAGCTAGTTAACTCAATGCAATTGAGTGTGGTAGGTGGGAAAAGGTGCCTACTCCACATGCAGCCATGCATAACTAGTACTAGCTAACTGATTGTGAACTAACTGAAAGTAACTGGGGGATAACTAAGACTAACTAGTACTAACTCCAACTAACTGAAGTATATTGGTGTCAGGACTCCCAGTGGCTCCTAAAATGTAAGTATTGGTATAGGATGTTCCCAAAATGATGCATGGACATGCATTAAGTGGAATTTAACTTCTAGTAGTGTTCCCCACACTCTAGTGACTGGTACATGTGTTCACAACAGAAGCCAAGTGGACCCAATACTACTAGTGGACACAATCAATGACTAAATTGACTCTAGGTGACTGACCAAATTGGAAAAGGGAGGATTATAATCCTAACAAGTCACAACCAGTAGAGAGACATAGATTCACGACCAACAGAAAAACATACTCATGACCAGCAGAGAGACAGATAGTCATGACCAACAGAGAAACACAGTCACAACTATCAGAGAGACACACAATCACGACCAATAGAGAGAGCTACCAAACAGTCATGAATTTTAATCTCAGAAGGTCATAGATGAGCCCAACAAAATCCAAAAGGTCACTGCTAGTGAGAGAAGGGTTATAACCCGCTTCCAATCCCAATACATCAACTCCAAACAACAAAAACCCTATCAATGTGCTCAAAGAATCAAATCTAATATTTTTATTTTTTTCAAGATGACACACACAAATGAAGAAGTGAAACTTTAATTTATAATCTTGATAGGCCTTCTAGAAAGATCACATAACTACTCCTATATTTTAGTAATTTTACCAATATAAAATAAACTTAAGGTTCCAATGGTTAAATGGTCTTAAAAAAATAAAAACCATAAAATAAAATTGGACTTAAGATAGGGTACCAATGGTTAAATGTTATTACAAAGAAAACAATAAAATAAAAGTTGACTTAGGATAGGGTACCAATTGTTGACTGGTCTTACAAAATAAAAACCATAAAATAAAAGTCATCATATTAAAGGTACACGCAATAAGAGTGCTAGGACCAAGTAGAATATAAATGACCATAACTCAACCAAAGGGAGCCATTAATAAGAAGATAAGGAAACCCTCATACCCATAAGACCAAGGTGTACCATAAATGTGGATAACCAACCCCTTTTACCCATAGGACCAAAAAGACGAAGAACTTTAATCTTTCTCTCTCTTAAGGTACATTGTTTCATATATTTTTATCATCACTGTATAAGGAGAATATTCAAATTCGATGATGTGATCAAAATGCATAATAGTACAACAATAACAACTGAGTAAAATTTACAACATTGTTCTAAATGCAAAGCAGTAAGATAATTTAAACATAATTTTCATCTAGTTCAACTTTAACACTCTTCCATGATCCTTTGCTAAAGTTGGTCCTTGATATGCACAGTAACAATAGTACAAAAGAAAATTCAAGAACAGTAAAATAATCAGAACTTAGTATCAAAATATGTTAAATTTTTAGGACTTGACATTAAAATATACTTTAATTCATAAACATAATTAAAAAAAATTTAGAATAGTATTGTTGCAATAAATTCAAAAATAATTTTCATCTCTTTCTAATTTAACTCTCAACTGGTCACTGTGTTAAAGTTGGTCCTTGAGATGATTTACCAAATTCCATGTAGAGTAACAATATTATAACTGATGAAACAAAACAATAACAATGTACAGGAAAATAACAATGTTACTAATCAGTAACAAAGAACATTAACAATACTAATCTATAATTGTTTTGGATCAGCCTTATACTTAGATACTTTTAGGTTCTAATCTTGTCACCAAAGGAACAAGTCACCTGGATGAACAAATGGCGTACCTTGAGAGAGATATTATGAGGGCTATTGTAGTAAGGGTACAAACCTCAAGTTATTAGTCAACATGAAGAGAAAATTCAATACTTTTCCAACACTTCTTAAGAAGTAAAATACACCTTCACAACGCAACCCTAGGAGACATAACTCAATAGAAATGTTACTAAAAAGTCACAATTCATCCTTAGATAGTTACAAATTTAGGGCCGAGCCTTTGTGGTTTTTATAATACCACAACCTAGAAAATAGAGGCTATAAATCCACATCCCAATGGGAGGAGGTCAAATATGTCTTCACAAGATAAACACAGTCATAGCCAGCAATGAAACACAGTCACGACCAAATAGAGAGACACACAGCCATGGCCAACAAAGAAACACAGTCACATCCAGCAAAGAGAAACACATTCATGAACAGTCAAGAAACAAATTCATGGCTAGCAGAGAGACACATAGTCACAGTCAGCAGAGAAACACAGTCACAGCCAATAGAGAGACACATAGTCATGACCAATAGAGAAACACAGTCATGTCCAGAAGAGAAACACAATCACATCTAGAAGAGAGAGGTACCAAAAAATCATGAATTTTAATCTCATAAGGTCACAAATGAGCCCAAGAAAATCCAAAAAGTTCATTTATAGCAGCAGAAGGATTATAACCCACTTCCAAGCCCAAGACGTCAACTCCAAACAACAAAAACCCTAGAAACGTACACAGAATAATATCTAACATTTTTATTGTTGTCAATATGCCACACACAAATGAAGAAGTGAAGATTTA
Organism: Pseudotsuga menziesii; assembly: GCA_001517045.1. Taxonomy (NCBI): domain Eukaryota; kingdom Viridiplantae; phylum Streptophyta; class Pinopsida; order Pinales; family Pinaceae; genus Pseudotsuga; species Pseudotsuga menziesii. The sequence continues at coordinate 907,835 of LPNX010025144.1, read as the reverse complement.
ATTTATAATCTTGACATGCCTTCTAGAAAGATCACTCAACTACTCCTAGATTTTAGGAATTTTACCAATATAAAATAAAGTTAAGATGCCAATGGTTAAATGAAATTAAAAAAATAAAAACCATAATATAGTAGTTGACTTAGGATAGGGTACCATTGGTTAAATGGTCTTACTAAAAAAACCATAAAATAAAAATTGACCTAGGATAGGGTACCAATGGTTAAATGGTCTTACAAAATAAAAACCATAAAATAAAAGTCATCATACTAAAGGTACAAACAATAAGAGTGCTAGGACCAAGTATAATATAAAGGACCATAAGTTAACCAAAGGGGTTCACAATAAGAAGATAAGGAAACCCTCATACCCATAATACCAAGTTGTACCATAAAGTTGGATAACCAACCCCTTTTACCCATAGGACCAAAATGACCAAGGACTTTAATCTTTTCTCTCTCTCAAGGTACATTGTTTCATATATTTTTATCATCATTGTATAAGAAGAAGATACAAACTGGATGATGTGATCCAAATGCATAATAGTACAACAATAACAAATGAGTAAAATTTACAACATTGTGCTAGATGCAAAGCAGCAAGATAATTTAAAGATAATTTTTATCTCTTTCAACTTTAGCACTCTTCCATGATCCTTGAGCTAAAGTTGGTCCTTAAGATGCATAGTAATAATAGTACAAAAGAAAATTCAAGAACAGAAAAATAATTAGAACTTAGTTTCAAAAGCAGTTAAAGTTTTAGGATTTGACATAAAAATATAATTTAACGCATAAAAAAAAATTAAAAATAGATTCAGAATAGTACTGCTACAATAAATTCAAACATAATTTTCATCTCTTTCAACTTTAACACTCTACTAGTCACTTCGTTAAAGTTGGTCCTTGAGATGATTTACCAAATTCCATGTACAATGACAATATTATAAGTGTTGCAACACAATAATAACAATCTATAGGAAAATAAAATCATTACTAATTAGTAACAAAGAACAATAACAATACTAATCTAGAATTGTTTTGAATCATCCTTATACTCAAATACTTTTAGGTTCTGATCTTATCACCAAAGGGACAAGTCACCTAGATGAACAAATGACATACCTTGAGAGAGATATTATGAGTGTTATGGTAGTAAGGGGTCATACCTCATATTCTTAGTCAACATGAAGAGAAACATCGATCCTTTATCCAACACTTCTTAAGAAGGAAAAGACACTTTCACAACCCAACCCTATAGGAGAAGTAAATCAGCAGAAATGTTACTAATGGGTCACAGCTCATCCTTAGAGGTTGTTATAGATTTAGGGCCCAACCTCAGTGGCTGTTATAAGACCACAACCTAGAAAATAGACGACAAGAAAGCCACATCCCAACAAGAGGAGGTGATATACGACTTAGTAGGAGAAACATAGTCACATCCAGTAGAGAAACATAGTCATGTCCAGTAGAGAGACACAGTCATAGCTAGCAGAGAAATACAGTCACAACAAGAAAAGAGACACACAGTCACAACCAACAGGAAACAAACCTCTAACAGTAGAGAGAAACATAGTCACGACCAGTAGAGAGACACACAGTCACGACCAGCAGAGAGATACACAGTCACATCCAGTAGAGAAACATAATCACAGCTAGCAGAGAAACACAATCACAACAAGTGAAGAGAGGTACCAAACAGTCATGAAGTTTAATATTAGAAGTTCACGAATGAGCCCAACAAAAGCCAAAAAGTTCACTTCTTTCAGCAGAAGGGTTATAACCTAATTCCAATCCCAAGACCTCAACTCCAAGTAGTTGAAACCCTAGTAGTGTACTCAAAGAATCAGATCTAACCTTTTTCCTTTTATCAAGATGCCACACACAAGATGTCGATAGTTTTAAGTGGTTACTTAATAAAGTCTGAAAAAAATAATATATATAGGAATTATATGTAAAATAAAACCATATTATCAATACATTGTCTCTAATATAATAAGATCCTAAAGAGCATGCAACGAAGTCTGGAAAACAAATCATAATCCAAAGACTACAAATTTTGTCAAGCACTATATTCAAACAACCTGAATGATTTGGTTTTGGAATTGAATACTTTTTTAGGTAATAGAATACCATAGACATGCCTTTACTAATAGAAAATAAATCTTGGACAACTCAATAGTTTGTAAAAACTAAAGGGATAATTATTATTTCATCCAATCTAAAAATATATACCAAATTCCCAACCCTATATAACTATGAATGCGTTCATCTAATATAGTCAAAACTGGCATTCATATAATATAATTAAAAACTAGATCAATGGATAAAGAGTGAATATGGAGGTGGATTAAATATAGCAATGTTAAGTAGCTATATAGGTGAACTTATTTCATCTATGCTCTGGAAAACTAGAAGAATACCAACCCCAAATAAGTGTGAATGATTCTCATCTACTACATCAAATATTGTTCATCTATTACAATCAAAATATTTGAATGGTAAAAATGTTAGTGATAGAGTGCACCATGTGAAATGAAGTATTGCAGAAATAAAATAGATATGGAAATATGCATTTAAAATAAATCCAGTGATGAACACTCACATTTTTTTGTAGGAATCCATCGAGATAAGGAGTTTATATCTAGTTAGCAACAAAAGAACATTGGAATTACCAAACGTCATAGGTATGGCTACAAACAGATGGTTATAATTATTATCCAAATACACTAACAAATTAAAATTACCAATATCTAATGGAATCTTGGATGAAAATAAGGTTTCCTAACAAGTTCAAGTACTTCAAATTGGAGCACTAAGGGATAGAGGGATTTCACCACTTAACATATTTTGTGATAGATCAAATTACTCTAGAAATTGGTATGGGTTTGGAGAACCGACTTGAGGAATGGTATCAATAAGAATATTCCATGACAAATATTTGTTTTGTAAACCCAACTCAAACAAATCACCAAGAATTCTTCCAATGAATCCATTCTTGTTGAATTCAAGTAAGTAAACCCTACTACAACCCATTAAGTATTTTGGAAAGTTCCCTAAGATCTTGTTATATGATATATTGATGATCCTAACATTATACAAGGAGGGCATGGAGGGAATTTCTCCAGTGAAACTTTTTCCAAATAAATCTAGAGACTTGAGGTTTCTTCAGCTTCCTATATAGGAAGGAATAGGACCCACAAGTAAATTAGTGTTGAATATCATAAATTAAACAAAATTCAACCATTGCACAAAATTTGGTAAGATACCTAAATGAACATTGTAGCTAAAATCCAAATGTCTCAAAAGATAATGGTCTCCTAAATCTATTGGTAAAGGGCCAGATAAATTGTTATTTTTAATATGAATCTCTCAAATGCTACTTAGAGACCCAATACCCACATGCACAGTTATTACAAAGGAATTATGTGACAAATAGAGTTATCTTAGATATTTCAAAAACCAAATTGAGTTATGAAGAGACTTGGGTAGATGATTTGCAGATAATTTCAATGCCAATAAACTAGAAAAAGAGCTCAAGTTAGAAGGAAGGGCACCTTGCAATGGATTGTGGGAAGTGGAAATGACCTTAAGAGAATTACCTTGTCTAAAGAGTTGGGAAGTAATTGTACCAAAGAGTGCATTGTGATTCAAATTCATGATCTAGAGGATAGGAATATGCACTAAAATTTGAATTGATACTGACATTGCTAAAGAAATTGTTGTAAGTGAGAGAAAGCATGTGAAGGGACTAGATCCTATTGAAATCTATGTCAATATTTCTAGATCAAAAGAGATTTTCCATCACCACTTCTTTTACTCTTCCTATATTTGGGTTGCAAATCACACTCGCCGAAAAACATGGGTTGTCATCATATTATTTCCAAGAAGGAAGGGATAATTTTCAGTCATGTAAATCTTCCTTGAAAATTATCAACCACTTACCATTTGTGTTAAAGAAATATCACCTTCAACTTCATATCCAGACATTGGTGTTTTCCATGATTTTCCTTCTTTTAGGATGAACTTCTTAAGTCTATTTAATGAGTCGGTCAGAACTTTCCCTAACTTATTTTTTTTTAAATTGGTGTAATCTCACACATGTGAAACTTAAAATGATTGAACGTAATTTTTATGACAGTTGGAACAATTGTTGGGACAAAAGGAGAAAAAAGTGTAATTTTCAATCATTTTTAAAAATTTCCAACGTTGCAATGTATTTATGTAAAAAACATTAGAAAACAATGTCGAAATTTTCCCACAACTGCAATAGTGTAGGAAGGCATTTTCCTCTAAGTTGATATTCTTGACAACTAAGAGTAATAGGAGGGGTTGGTAGAACATTATTGTAGATTATCTTGTTTAGGTGGATCTTGAAAAAGGTTTGGATAAGCTTATCAATTAGTATTTATATTAATGGAATGACCAAGGAACAATCATATAAGGGAATGACTAGGGAATCAAGCTCTTATCTAGCTGTAAGGTTTTGAACCTAAGTCATCTTTGAGCCTTCCACTCCTTCTCTAATATATTTCATGAAAATAGAGGAGAGGTGATTGCAGTTGTATGTGCATAGTGTCACATGATTTGCGATGTTTTATAAGGATTTTCCTTCATGCCCCAACTACAAGTACATGCATCCAATTGAATCTTATGTTGTTTTATGCAAAACGTTGTATATAATTTTTCCTTTTGTGTAGCCGACTTAAGATGGGAAGAGTAGGGGACTGGTGCAATCATCTATGGTTAGTTTATCATTGCAGTTGTCTATTGTATAATATGGTTCTCTTCACAAATATATCAAATACATAAATCTTTTTTGTCACTATTTCTATGCTACTATGATTTGCTGCTAGGCGGCTTGTTCATCCTTATTTCAAGAAGAAATTTGATTACTGAAACTCTTATCTAATATTATTTCACCAGCTTTATTTCATGTCACTAGCAGCGATCCATTTATTAAGATAGCCAAGGACTCTTGTATATAGGAATTGGAGCATGTAATACATACCGGCATGGGTTCACAACCTACAAACTAAAACCTAATCACCAAATGGTAAATCAATTAATACTAGTAAATATGATTCAAACGATATCGCTTTGAAATGCTCAAATATTAGTTCTTGTTTAGAATTATCAGTTTGAGTCTAATGTTTTGAAATGCTTTCATGGAAGATTATGATGAGCTCAAATTGCTTGGCCAAAATTCCTAGTTTTAATGTCCATTAAACCAGAACAATTTTCGGTTGGAAATGTTCTATTTAGTAGGTTATGTTCCAGTTGTTATTGAATATCAATGCAAATTATTAGCTCAAACCCAATTATCCATCCCTAAAATCCTATCAGAAATGTACAGAGAAAAAATTATTTTAATCCGCAACATACATTTACCCCGACGTATGATTTAGGAGTTTGATCAACCAAATGAGGAAAATGGATTGCATGAGAAAGGGAAAATTTGTGAGGGGAGGGGTTTCAACTGACACGCATGATGAGGAAAAACAACTTCAAACAGAGACATAGAGATTAAAAATAGAGATTTAGGGCTCGAGACTCAGTAATTTTTTAATCATTGGCTCCTATATTTCTTTTCTCAGTTATGCTCTGTGTTTTTAGCTCATGCTGAGAACCAGATGGGTTTCTATACTCGACCTTCCTCTCCCATACACAACCACAATAACACCAGTTTGAGATCGATTGGCTGAGTATATTTTCTCATGAGATGAGAGAGTTCATTAGCATTATAATGGTCACAATTAGAGAAAGGTGGGTTTGAAGTACAAAATGAATCTTAGAAAAAAATTATGAGGTTTATGAGGAAGAAATAAATGAAGGGGATCCTTCCTTCATGAGATGTTGCAAAGGAAAACCTAGACCAAGGAATAAGCCTTGATCACATAATTTGAATCTTTTGACTTTGATAAAGAACAATAATTTATTTTGAATATATATATTCATAAATCTTATGTTCAAGTAGTCATTGTTGAACCTCCTCTTATAGGGAGGATGGATAGAGGTAAAAGAAAAATGAAAAAGGGAAAGACGGTTAGATTGAGGCCATTGTTACTTGATGGTTTTGACCAAACTTAATGATGTTGAATATTATGATTATTTTCTTAATATGATATAGGGTTATTGATGGAGGAGTCAAGATATACTACAAAACATGTGAGGAATGTAATTTGTTTTTTTCTACATAAACTTACATTTTTTTACGAAGACAAAAAATGAAAGATGAGGATATTATTTAAATTAAAATAGTATAAGTTACATTCATCCCCAATTCGCATGCACTTGCAACCAATAGTTTTTCCTCTTGTGCTTACATGACAAAAAAACGACTTTGGCCGAATAAAGCATGAACTAATCTATCACATGAAATAAAAAAAAATACCATTGCAAGTCCCAATTTACAATATAAAATTCAAATGTGAGTCATAGAAGGAATATTTTACGACATAAAAGTTCAATGTGAGTTGTAGAAGGAATATTTTGCAATGGAAAATATCAGTGCCTCTCCAGAAAGATCTTTTTGTCACCCAAAAAAACATATCTTGGGAATGGGGACGATGGTGAAGATGGTGATGAGGAGGATGGGGAGGATGAGGAATATGGTGATGATGATGACGTTGATAATAAATATGAAGATGATGATGATGGCGATGATGTTGATGAGGATGAAGATGATGATGATGGTGATGATGTTGATGAGGATAAAGATGATGAGGAGGAGGAGGAGGAGGATGAAGATGAGGATGATGAGGATGAAGATGATGATGATGATGTTGATGATGATGTTGATGATGATGATGATGATTATGATGCCAATGATGTTGATGATGATGATGATTATAGTATTGATGATGTCGATGATGATGAGGAGGATGATGAGGATGATGATGATGGTGATGATGATGATGATGATGGTGGTGGTGGTGGTGATAATGATGACGGCAATGAAAATGATGATGATGATGATTATGATGATACCATTGATGATCATAAAGATGAATATGATGATGATTGCGATGATTCTAATGAGGATGAAGATGATGATGGTGATGATGATGATGATGATGATGACGATGATGATAACGATGATGCAAATGATGATGGTAACAATGAAGATGTTGATGATGATGATGATGATAACAATGAAGATGATGACGATGATGATAATGATGATGTTGATTATGATGTTGATGATAACAGTGAAGATGATGTTGATGATGATGAGGATGAGGTTGAGGATGATGTAGGCAATGATGATGATGATGATGGTGATGATGATGATGATGATGATGATGATGATGTTGGTGATGATGATGATTATGCTAATGATGAGGATGAAGATGATGATGATTATGATGATACCATTGATGATGATGATTATGATGATATCATTGTTGATGATGATTATGATAATACCATTGATGATCATAAAGATGAAGATGATGATGATTGTGATGATGAAGATGAGGAGGAGGAGGAGGAGGAGGAGGGTGATGATGATGATAACAATGAAGATGAGGAGGAGGAGGAGGAAGAGGATGAGAATGATGTTGATGAGCATGATGATGATGATGATGATAACAATGAAGATGAGGATGAGGATGAGGATGATGACGATGATTCTAATGATGATGACGACGACAATGATGATGATGATAAAAATGAATATGATGATGAGGAGGAGGAGGATGACGACGACGACAATGATGATGGTGATGATAACATTGATCATGATGATGATTATAACATCAATGATGATGAGGATGAGGATGATGTCGATGCTGATGATGAGGATGACGGTGAGGATGATGGTGATGGTGATGGTGATGGTGATGGTGATGATGATGATGATGATGGTGATGATGATAATGATGATGATGGTGGTGGTGGTGATGGTGATGGTGATGGTGATGGTGATGATGATTACAATGATTATTATGATCATGATGATGATGAGGAGAAGAAGGAGGATGAGGATTATGATAATGATGATGATGATGATGGTTATGATGATGGCTATGATGATGACTATGATGCTAATGATGATGTTGATGATGGCTATGATGATGACTATGATGCTAATGATGATGTTGATGATGATAGCAATGATAACAGTGATGATGGTGATGATGATGATGATGATGATGGTGATGATGATGATGATTCTATTGATGAGGATGATGAGGATGAATATGATGATGATTATGATTATACCATTGATGATGATGATTATGATGATACTATTGATGATCATAAAGATGAAGATGATGATGATTGTGATTATTCTAATGAGGATGAACATGATGATGATGAGGAGGAGGAGGAGGAGAAGGATGATAACGATGATGCAAATGATGATGTTGATGATGATATTGATGATAACAATGAAGATGATGATGGTGATGATGATGATGATGATTATAACATTGATGAGGATGAATCATCATCAATATCGTCATCATATTCTTCTTCATTTGACTCAACATCTACATCATCATCTGGTTCATAATTGCTATCATTGAAAGGATCGATCATACCAGCATTATCATCAACATCATTTTCAGTTATATATTCATCATTGAGTACTAAATTGTCGTCTATGTCATTTAGATGATCAACTTCTTGATCAAATTCTTCATCTGATCATGCATCTGTGGAAGCTAATTGTTCCTGATTTGCATCAACTTTTTCTTTAACATTGTCTTCTTCCTCTACATTATACTTTACCAATGTTCCTCTTGGATCATATCTAACAATGTATGACCAACTTGCTTTAACTAGCACCTTTGAGTAAAATACCTGCTCACATTGACTTGGAAGAACATAAGGCTTTGTACCCATTTAAAGTGCCCTTGTATTAACCATGGTAAACCCATTTGCATGCTCAATAATAGTTATTTTTGGATCACATTCATTCATTCATAGCATGTACCATTTGAACTCAAACAAAACTATTTTAAAGGAATTAAAGTCACACTCAATTATATCTTCCAAATAACCATAGTACCTATTTTCATATACTTATGGATGCTTGTCACTTCTAGAGGAAACATTAGTGACTTGAAAAACTGCATTTATCCCACAATCAAATGTTTTGTTCTTGTCATCCAATTTTTTGATGCAAAATTTACGACCATTGCACCACATAGCCTTGTGGTGTATCAACTGCATCATGTCTGACATTGTAAATAAATATATAAGAAGAAATAAACAAAATAAATACATTGATATAATGTGAAACAACAAAAATTTGAACAAGGTAAATATGATTACCTTTTTATCTTTTAAACCACATTTTAAATCAATTTCCATTTGCGTAAGTTCGGCGGGATATTCTTCTGGATGACGATGCACTATTTTAATCAATTTACTTACCCCTTCCCATGATAAGGTACCATATAATTATGTACATCGTTCTATCCATTCCTCCATCCAATCAAGATTGTTTGCAATGTATAAATGTACTGCATCCCACACGCAACCAACTATATGAAAAAATAACAATTAAGAATTGTAAATTAGCTATCATTAAAGGCAATTAAGTTTACCTTACAATACTTATGGAATAAAAAAAATTAAATGAGTAATATATATATGAAATTGAAAAATTGATTGTATAATAAATTAAATCTACACCATCTAATTACTTTACACTTTCCTTGTTCTTCCCTTCCCCAACAAGACCTCCCCTTCAAATTTGTTGATGGAGTTGACATGCCAAATATGATGCAAATTGATATTTTTTGCTAATTTTGATATACCATAATGTACACCATGGATTGATATACCATATATCCCTGCACAATAAAACCCTCATGATGTGCTCTTTGTCTAACAAAAGCCTTCAATGACCTCAAAATCCTTTCCACCATCCACATTGACCTTGTGTGTACAGGTCCACACAATTCAATATCCTCAACTTGGTGTATGAGATAGTGTTCGTGTCTTTTGAAAAATCCAGGAGGTACATACTTTTGCATTTCACACATTAGACAAGGAATTCCTCTCTTCCAATACCTAATATCTTCTTTATGGATTTCTTGAGATGAACGCCACCTACAAATGATGCAAGAAAATAACAGTGATCAACAAGATTGAGACATATAATAAAGTTCCAATCTCTAAAACACAATATCTCAATAAGCTATGCAACAAAGTGAATAAACATTCTCATGCATATAAATTGTTACTTACATCATGTATTTACCAAGATCATATATAACTTGTTTTATGTTGTTGTCAAAGCTATCTAGGAGAGATAGAGGCAGAACGTACTGTTGAACAAAAAGAAAATAAATATTTCTTTCCAAATAAGAGACAAAAAATACTAAAACAATGTACTAAATGGAAATTATATACGTAAATAATTACCTTAATGAATGTATGCCATTCATGAGTTTTAACACCACCAAAATCACCTTTTTCGTCAAGATATTTTGTATGTTCGATGAAAACCGCATCGAAAAACTTATTTTCTGAATAACCTCTTTTATAGCATTGCTCTGTTGCTCTGTCAATAACCATGGAAGACTAATATTCTAGTCCCCATCTCCGACATTGGAATTAATTACACTTTGCAATGTGTGATTGGATTCTACAATGTCACTACAATTTTTTCCAATTTTATCTTTGTCAATTCTTCCATCTAAGGTTCTCCATATCATCTTTGTTACATTATTCCCAATATGCATTGTATCGAACAAATGAGCTATTTGTAGGTGCTCATAGTAAGGAAGCCTACTAAATTGTATGGGATAACTCTTCATTCCTCGTGGAATTCCATTCATGCCTTAATGGAATTCATTAAACATAAACGAAAACACATTAACAATAATTCATGACACCCATGGTAGAGAAAATTCAATCAAAATATAAAATTCATAACATTACATATTTATATGCTACATATACAATTTGCATACCTCAATGATTTCTATTATATTTCAACTTCCATAGGTGAGGTGTCATTCTTTGTGGTTTCTTTGCATTCTCTTCTTTACCATTGAATTTTGTTTTCTCAGTGGTTCGATACCTATGGCTCTTAGGGAGGAAGTGCATGTACTCATCAAACACCTCCTTCCCTAAACTTCTTGAACGATGATATTTTATCTTAGGACCACAGACTGGACATGTAAATTTTCCCTTTGTTTGAAAACCTGCAAGGTATAGGTATTAATGTTATAGCATCAAAATATTATTAATTTAAATAAAAAATGCATGATATTTACCTTAACACATATTATTTTAAAATGAAACAGAAAATTACATACCACATAAATGTGTTAACCCAGGAGCATCATGAATTGTCCATGCAAATATTCCATGGAACTGAAATTGTTTCTACCCTTTTGGTATAGAGATGTCATACATAGTGATTCCAGCCCATAACTTCAATATCTCATCGATAAGAGGCTCAATATATACATTCATATCTTTAACTTGGTACTTCCCTAATTGATTCAACATATAATGTTATTTAGATATGTGCCCCAATATATAAAAGGTGTTCTCATGCAACAATGAAACAAATAAATGAAATAATATAATTACTTTCAAAAAAATACCTGGAATAATCATTACCAACATTGTGTGTTCTCTCTTTTTAGACATCCAAGGAGGAAGGTTATTGTTTATGACGAAAACATGCCACACTAAGTAAGAAAAATGAAACTCTCCAAATGGATTGAAACCATTAGCTGCAAATGAAAGTCTAACATTAGGAGTTTCATCTTTAAAAAAAGGCCATTTTTCTTTGACGTTCTTCACTACAAAACCATTTGAAGGCATTCAAAGAATACCATATTCAATTATGTTCGTTGCATGGTAATCCATAAATTTTGATATACATTGGCACCTGAATGTCATTGGAAATGTGGAATTATGGGAATATAACGAAGAAATTTGTGAGGCGCCTTTTTTGTTACTTGATCAGTTCAATATATTCTAATTTCACACTGTGGGAATTTTTTTTATGCATATTGTCCATGATATATAATATCATCATTAGTACATGCATCAATAGATTGATAGTCCATTCCAATTTCTTTCATAATCAAGAATACCTCTTGACATGTGTGTGGTAAATTATTTGATGGTGGTAATAGAAATTCACCCAAAAATATGCAACGTTGACAAAAAAATGAAATGTAAACAATATAAAATCATAAATATTGCATATCCCTAGTTTATGAATTAATTAACACTAAAAATAGAGGAAACTAGTCAACTTTTGATACCATGTGAAGATGTAATTAATACATTACATGCCTTAGGAGTTGTGTGAAACAAGTATTTGATAAACCATTCAAAACCTTTAAGATCACCAACAACAATATAACATATAGAAGATTTGTTGTTGAGCCCTCATAAAGAGGTTCTTGGGACTTCTCAAGTAGGGGAACATCATGAATATCATGGAGGTTGTCCTCATCCAATGGAGAAAATGTGTCTTGGATTAATCTATTTATCTCATCTTCGTCATTTGTATCAATAACGCCATATTCGTCCATAGGATCATTAATAACTCGATCTTCAATATTCTTATCTCCATGTTCCTCACCTTGTAAAGTAGTATTTCTACTATTATGTGTCAAAAAACTCTTTGATGGTCAACATTTATGGGGCATTGTCTTTATATTTAGAAACAATGTAATAACATTAATGTATAATATACAACACATATATTTAAAATGATAAAACATTTTGTGAATACATGATCAATACTATTACAAGAAGTACATTATGTAATGAATAACGTCTTACCAAGGGATGATATCCATACCCCCCTTCATCATGCCCCTTCTCCTTACAGTGTTTTTCAATTGTTGCTCTTAAAATACTTCTCGTTCACAAACCCCTACAATCATTGTAAGGGAAATAACACTTTCCATCACCCTTCACCTCCAATTTTGACTTAAACTCAGCATACCTCTTACTATTTTCTTCCCAAGTATATTTATTTGACATTCTAATGGCCTATAGGAACAAAAAAAACTCAATCAATATGTAAGTAAGTTGAATAGAGTATATATATATATATATATATATTAAAGGAGACAGACAATTAAAGGACATCACATGGAAAGTGAAAAATCTAGTTAGTAAATGTCCATCCATGGTATTTAAAAATAGATCATGTATCTATCGAATTCTAAGTGACAAATCTATATAAGATTTAGTATTGAGGAGAAAATGAATTGTCCACTCACTTTATGTATGACCCTACACATTAAAGGAGGCAAAGAATTTAAAAATACTAACCTGGAAACCGAAGGAGATTAAAAATTCAATGTGTTAAACCAGTGTCAGACTCTTCAAATCACCAAAATCTAACAATCAACAGAAAAATAGTTGCAACTATAAAAAATAATTTGTTGAAATATGTCATAAGAACATGTATTTATAGATCAATGATCATGGCAGTTCCAGTGAAAATGCACAACGATCAAATTTCAACAATAACAAAAAGTCAATGACCGTTACTGTGATGACTGTTGGTGTTCACATATTAAGTTTATCGTCGCTATAGCAAAAAAAATTGTGTTTTCATCATCGTTGCCACGATTATTCATCACTATGGTGACAAAAAACTACTTCCGTCATTATAGAAATGATTATCAGGGGCCAGAACATTTTCTTTTCAAAATTTGTATCTATTTATCCACAAAAATTTTGATTTTAACTTATTAGTGGCAATATTTATGGGAACTTTTGAGCCATATATACTAGTGGTAGCAGCAACCCTAGGCGTCAAGCTCCAATAAAATATGAAACCTAGAATAATTCATAGTAATTCAATTCTCAATTTCTGGCAGCTTCTATCATTTGTGCAATATTCCATCCTGTCCTAATGTCTCTATATACATATTACTAAAGATAAAAAAAACCTCATATACGATATGATGAATCAAGCATAACTTTTCATAAACTCTCATGTAAAGAAAGGCATCCTTGGCTAGTATATTTTCTTCTTACCTTGAGAATAGAGACATGATTGTTATATATTGTATTATCTTTCTTTTACAACCTTAATCTCATCTAATTACCTTGGAGATAGAAAGAAGCATTATAAAGTTATAGTTAAATATGGAAAACTTGTATACAAGCATATTGTTCAGCCCATTGACACATCAAAAGGATCCAAAGGATGCAAGTGCATATTTGTATAAGGGTTCCATCTTCGAATGTGAGAAAGTGCTTGGGAGTTTCCCCATGAGCTATTCCTTAGAAGAAAACTAGAAATTAAATAGGATACAGTGTTGTAAATCATCCTGTAAGGTTGTAAGCTACCACATACAGCCTACAGTGGAGGCTTGTAGGCTACATGTGGCAGCTTACAACCCTATAGGCTGAGTTACAGGGTTGTAGGCTACCACAAGCAGCCTACAGGCTCCTTTGTCTTCTGGGATCTAGGTTGGATCTAGGCTAGGTGTTGAAGCTCATAATGATAGTATGGATTATAATGTTGTCACATCCTAGTGAACATGGTTCCTTGGAATTTTTATTGCTTATTCACCCCCTTGTAAAACTATAGTCCATGCGATAAGGACCTTGCATCATAATCTTAGTCTTTTTTGCATCCAGGAAGTGAAAATATGTGGGTTGTTAAAAAATGATTTGGAATGTCTTTCTTCACATGGAATTGCTTTCATAAAAAATCATGATGAGATAAGGGAGTGAAGTCCTAAATCTATCCTTACCCAAACTCACATACTGAATTTGTGCACGTACGGGTAGGGAGACACTTACACAAAGGATGATCAAACTAAATATTGAAGTGTATAAGTGGAGTGGAAAAATAAATTGGTGATAAACAAACCAAAGGATATTAAGAGAAATATAGATGAGAAGGAAACCATGATGTCATTTGTTATAAAGGTTCACGAGCAAGTTATGGTAATTCCCCTAAGCATACTTACACTGATATCTATATCTCTAATTAAATTTGTATTAAAACCACAATTTTTTTCAATATTGTGTTAAGGGAATACCTATAAATCCTTGGATTATGAATATATTAAAGCCACACTTATGGTGTTGTCTCAAAACCCATAACCCAATTAAAGACCTTATTTTAATTGTTTCACTCCTCAAGGAATTGAGCATTGTTTCCATCATTACCATAAGCAATGGACATGAAGCAAATGTTCATGTTGTCTTGTTTACCTTAGGTCAAGAACTCCTCAATCAAATAAACTACCTAACTTTTTTTTAACCAAAACGATTAATTTTTTTTTTTAAAGAATAAATTGGGCTTTCGCTCAATTACAATTTATTCCAAAAAGTACAAATCCTTACAACAAAATGAGGTTTTTTCATGGAATGGGATGCAATAAGAAAGATACTTCATTCACACATAACATTCTTGAAGGGAGGAGGTAACCCTGATTAGCTTTGAGATCTTCCAGCTTATTCAAATCATAGAGAATGTGGTAAGAAGTAATTGAGTCACAGTCAATCAAAATGAAGTGCAACCTTTGCATGGTCACATTCAGACTAAGATTGTTGAACACTGAATCAGAGCTTAGAATTTTGATGGTGATTTCAGAATCTCCAAATATTTGTAGATTATTATGCCCTGGTTCCTTTTCTAGTTGACATGTTTTCAGAAGAGAAAATAATTCTTCCTAGTTATTTGTATTTTGCCCTATTCCCTAGCTGAAACTTGTTTCTTATTTTCCGCCTAGATAGAATATCAAACCCCTTCCCCAGCTTTCCCCAGGTTTCCTTTTGACGCACCATCAAAGAATATTAGTGCTTTATTTTTAGATTTTCACCAATCTGAAAATTCCTTTTCTGAGAGCCTTATCTGCCAAAAATTTTTGATAACGGGCTTGCTTAAACCTATCTGAATTTTATCCACTGACTTCAAACCAAGCCAATTATGTTCAGCTTCTAATTTATTTCTAGCTATTTGAAGGTTTCCTACTACTTCTAATAGAAATGCCTTAGCTTTAGATGCTACAATTTCAGGTTTCGGGATTTTGCCATTAAAGATCATATCGTTTCGAGCCAGCCATAATTTCCACCAGATAAATTTTGGAATAGCTAGCCAGATTTTTCTCCAAGCATGACTAGAAGAAAGAGCACCACGATATCTTGACTGCCAATTTTTAAAAAGAGTAATCGGTTCAGCATTTAGAGGAAAAAAAGTGAATGGCGTCCCACGCAAAACAAAAGCCCAGACCTTTTGAGCAAAGGCGCATTCAACTAAAATGTGTGTTCAAGACTCAGTAACCTGATAACATAAACAACATCTAAATGGTCCATAAAAACCTTTTTTTGACAAATTTCCACCAGTTAGAATTTTTTGATGCATTACAGTCCATGTGAAAAAATTTATCTTTGGAATGCTAGGAAAACTCCACACCAGCTTCCAAAGAGCTGCGTTGTGGGAGCCAGAAGAGTCCACTGAAATGGCATGCACTGAATTCTGGAGATGAGAGAAGCTGTAAGAAGCAGTATAAACACCAGAAGATCCCCATCCCCATGAGTCTATGCAAGATCGATGGATAGGAGTCATTCCATTCATCCTGGTTAATAACAAATTTTAATGGGCAGATAAATTAGGAAGATCACGATCTGTCATGAGAGGAAGAGACCAGTCGAACCAATTTCCTTTAGCATCCCAAGAAGAAATATTGGACAGTCTGTGAATTCCTTTATTTATTAACCAATTCTGAATCTCAACAATATAATCATCAGCGAGTAGTGGATTGTGTCCATTAATTTTATCATCCCACAGAAAGGTCTTTCGGCCATTTCCTAGGATTTAATAAAGATGTTGAATAAAAAATTCAAGGGCTTTCCTACATGAGTTCAAAATAATTGATCCTTTAGTGGTATTTTCCATTTGAATATTCCTTAATGTTCCTCTGTGAAGGTATTTTTTCCAGAACAACTGACTAACCAGGTGATTTTTGTTAGAAAACAACTGCCATCATAATTTTCCTCCCATTGCTATGTTGGACTTTCTTGGATATTTGATTTGAATTCCTCCTTCGAGAAATGGTGTTTTTACTGTTTCCCAATTAACCAGATGCATACAGTGTTGGTTTCCTTTCCCACCTCTCCATAAGAAGTCTCTGAGTAATTTTGAAATCTGATTCATAATAGCTTTTGGCGCCAGAAGTAAAGAGGATTGGTATATAGGAAGAGATGAGAGTATTGACTTAATCAGAGTGACCTTTCTTGCCTTTGTAAGCCAAATTTCCTCCCCATGAAACAATATTTGCTTTAATCTTACTAATAATTTTCATCTAGAGAGAGGGATTATTTTTCCCCATAGTTAATGGTAGACCCAAATATTTGACCTTGTCCCACAAAGCATATCCTTCAAAGCCCAAGATCTGAGATATTTTATCAGCTTTTGATTGATCAATATTCCATCCGTGTACTGCACTCTTACGGTTATTGATGAGAGCCCCTTAAATAATACAAAAATGATGCATAATTTCAGAGAAATATCCTGCCATTTTTAAGGATGCCCCTCCCAAGAGCAAGGTGTCATCCACAAAGAGGGTGTGGTTGATAGCTTCACCTCCTACTGCTGCAGATATGCCTGGAATGATACCGTCAATTTTTCTTGTTGATAGCTTCCTTCTTAGGGAGCCAGCCATAAGAATGTACAAAAATGGTGACAAAGGACAACGCTATCGGAGACCCCTGGAAGCTTGAAAGAAGTTTGTTGGTCTGCCATTTACTAATGGCACTATCCAAGGATTATGAATGCATGATTTTATCAAATTTAAAAAAACAGAACTAAATCCAAAAGAATGAAGAACAGAGAAAAGAAAAGAGTGCTTTACCCTGTCAAAGGCATTTTCCACATCAATTTTGATGAGCATGCCCTTCTCCTTCCAAAGAAAACAGGAATGCATAGCTTCCTAAACTTGTATAACATTATCTAGAATATGTATCCCTTTTACAAACCCTCCTTGAAGAGGAGAAATCAGCTTCTCAAGCAAAGGTTTAAGTCTATTTGCTAGTGGTTTAGAAAAGATTTTACAGGACACATTGCAAAGGGAAATAGGTCTAAACATATCAAAGGAACAAGGATTGGATTCTTTAGGAATTAATGCAAGAAAGGTGGAATTTGTGCAACCCCCCACTTTGGCTTTAATCTAGAAATATTTTGTCATTCGAAGGACATCTTTCCTAATTACTAACCAACATATTCGATAAAAGTTAAAGGAGAACCCATCAGGGCCAGGAGCTTTATCCGACTCCATGGACCAAAGAACATCAATAATTTCTTGCTTCGTAAAAGGCTTCACTAGCTCATCGTTTTTTGCCTCACTCACCAAGCTGGGAATATTGGCCAAAAAACTTAAGTAAGATCAGGATCAGAGGAGCCATCTTCCTTGTAGAGGTTCTGAAAATGAATTTCATCTAGATGTTTGATTTGATAAATTCCTTTTACCACTTCACCAGACTAGGAGTAAATTTCTGAGATATGGTTTTGAGAAATTCTAACTCTACATTGCTTGTAAAAGAATGAGGTATTCCTATCGCTAGCTTTCAGCCAAGTACTTCGAGATTTTAGTCTCCAGTATTCTTCTTCTAGCCTAAAGGCCTCGAAAGAAATGAACTGGGCTTTTTTATCTTTTCCTAGTAAAGCTGGAGTTATTTATGTTTCTTCCATTTCCAAATGTATTTTTTCCAGGTTTTGAAGGGCTTCTTTCCTTTTGCTAGTTGGATTTTTTTGAGTAATTTTTACCCAATTCTTTAGCACAGCTTTGGTATTAATAAGCTTCCTCTTCCAAACATAATTTGGAGATCTGGAAACTGGAGTTTCCCAAGCCAAAGTGACAGTGCTCATGAATCCATCTCTATCTTTCCACAATGTACTGAATCTAAATGGAATGGGACCAAGGTCCTCTTCATCTTCAATATGCAATAAAATTGGTTTATGGTCTGAGGTGATATTCGGCAAGATACTAGAGGAGATAACTGTTTTATCTACCAATAAGGAGATCTGTACCATAAAATAGTATAATCTAGCATAAATGTTAGTTGCTCCTAGTCTGTTATTTGACCATGTAAACTTTCCTCTTTTGCGTTTGAAATCAATCAGCTCCCACGCTAGAATGAAGTTATCCACCCAATTCAGCATGGGATCTCTCCCATAGACACCGCCTGCTTTTTCTTTTGTATTCAAAATTATATTTAAATATCTAGCAATTATTATACTTGAAAATGAGTTTGTATCGAGAAAGGATACCAACAAGCTCCGGCATTCTCATTTTTCCTGTAAATTGATAGGCACATACAGATTAAAAGGGAAGATCACTTTCTTACATGGAATATGACAAAGTTTGGTAAATATCCAATGCTACGATTTGTGGGAGTTTTCCATAATAAAATCATTTCCTATCCATAATGTGGCTATTCCACCAGCAGTGCCTCTGGAACTCACTACCTTACCAACATCCAATTTCCATCTCTTGCTACTAATGGAAAGTAAGCTTTCCTCATCGATTTTTGTCACTTGGAGCATAAGGACGTTTGGAGAAGCCATTCTTATAAGATCATTCACTGCTTCAGCTTTTGTAGAATTGTCGAGCCCTCTACAATT
The DNA here is from genome assembly GCA_001517045.1 of Pseudotsuga menziesii. NCBI lineage: Eukaryota > Viridiplantae > Streptophyta > Pinopsida > Pinales > Pinaceae > Pseudotsuga > Pseudotsuga menziesii. Next base: position 888,254 of record LPNX010025144.1, on the reverse strand, counting down.
CCAAGAGACAAAATTCATCATTTGATGGAAAGAGTTGGGCCTCCTTTTGTAGGTCTGTCCCAGGTGTTCCTACTAATGGAAATCTCTAAATTCGTTTGACTTCATTGCATCGTAAGATGTTCAGCTTCTTCCTCCTGGGCCGTCTTGTGAGATTTCCACCCTTTTTTGGATGACTTACAAAGAGGATCTTCGTCTGAAGAGCCAGAATTTTCCGTAGATTTCTTTTTTTTCCATTTCTACATATGTAGGAGAATGACCTTCCACAGGCGTGTTGAGTTTTGATTCATGGCCCTTAACTTCTTCACTTGTTTGTATTTGAGTTTGGGGGACTTCTCCCTCTTCAAGTGTTGAAATTAATTGATCTCTTGGAATGCTCAATACTTCAAAATTGTTTTGAGTCATTGGTTCTTTCATAATTACTCCATGTTATTTCTATCCAGAGGGGTTGCTGCTTGTCCCCAGTTCTCCTTTTTGTCTCTTTTCTTTATTTCCTTGCTTTGTTGAGTTAGTTGTTTGAACTTGAATCCATTGATCTCCCTTTTCTTTAACAGCTTCTTCTTCAAAAAATTTCTTGCAGGGTCTGGCAAAGTGTCCATAACCATGACAAAATATGCACTTAAAGGGCAGTTGCTCATAGTCTAGCTCTTGTACATAGTTACAATATGCTATTGTCAGTTTAATAGCTTCAGGTAATATTACCTCCAAGTCCACTTCAACACAAATTCTAGCACAGGTATATTGATCTCGTCGATTAGACCTATCAATATATTTCCCCAGGGTGTTTCCAATAGATTCTAGGGCTCTCGGATTCCAGCAATGAAAAGGAAGTTGTAGAAACCTAACCCAAATAGGGACCATTGAGGGAAAATATTGGTTCAGATCAAAGTATGGCCCGTTTCAAAAAATCAAATCTCTATCAGCATAATTTTCAAAGAGAAAAAGACAATATCCCTTACCTATCAAATTCATGCAGATACCTTCTGAGATGAGAGGTTTCCAATTCTGTTGAACCCACCCTGCAATTGTCTTAGGGGAAGTCCAAATACCTATGAACTGGCCAATGAGACCCCTGTCAGCAATGTTTAAAGCTGTTTGACAAGTTTCCACTGGTAGGACTACCGAAGGAATATTTTCAAGATTATTTACAAATTTTTGTTGGATTTGGGTGAGTTTCCTCTTACTTCCTGAAGCTATCAATCTCCTGAATGAATTGAGGTCAAGGACAGGGGAGGATCCCCCTTCATCCACCATGACCCCAAAACAGAGATGAAACCACCAGAAGAAAACTCAAATAAATCCAAAATGATTCACCAACGCTGAGCAATCACTGCAAACACCCAAATACCAAGGCTATGGCTCTAACAGTTCCTATGAAGCTCCACCAGGACTAGATAAGCACAACAATAACCTACAGACGAGAGTCCTTGAATATTTTGAAGCTCAAGTCTCCTTTTGGAACTAGTGAACAACCCTCTGTAGAAATCAAATATCTTCTTCATGGCTTCAAGAAGAGCCCATCTGCATAGGAGCAACGAACCACTCTTGCAAAGAGCCAGCAATTAGTCAGGGGACTGGATTTCTCCAAGGAAAGGAGTTGGAAGGAGTCCAAGCTCCACAAAATAGAAACCAAGGAAACCACACAGAATATTTTCTTTTAAGTTTTCTTGGAGCGAAAGTTCAGAACCGTGCAATTCTCTAATGGACGAAAATATATTTATATTTTATTAATAAACTACCTAACTTTGTTACCCTGGGTAGATTGCATTTCTCAACCTTCCCATGCATTTTAATATTTTTCCAAGCACATTTGAAGCTATAGTTGTCTGTATCTATCAAGATCTCGTTCCCAGCCTATTTCTTTCACCATGGACCCTAAAAAGGGTACACTTGAGAATTAACATGTAAAAAGGCCTTGCGAAATTTGTCATGACATTAGGAAAGAAAGCTCCTTAACCTCATGCACAACTAGATAATTAAACCATCAATGTAGATAATATGTTTAGATAGTATGTAGTAACTCATGAAACAAGATTCTTCCATGGACTAAAGTTAGTTTGATGTCACTGCCATTTATCATCAAACTAAGATTAATTTCCCAAACGTTTTTCATTGGCATGGTTTTGTTTGTATTCGTTTAAGATTAATTTCTTGAACGTGTATTCATTGCAATCATGTAGGTTTCATGTGGAAGCCTATAGCCCTATAGGTTTATTTACATGGATGTAGGACACCACATGCATCCTATAGGAGTTACAGGGTTGTAGGATTCCACTTGCCCCTATAGGTTGCATGTGGAATCCTACAACCCTATAACTCTAGTAGGCTACCTATAGAAGCCTACATCCCTATAACTCAAACTGCAAGGTTGTAGGTTGCCGCATGAAGCCTACATTCCTTTCTTGTAGCCTAAGTTACAGGGATACCTGCCCACCCATAAATGAAACTCACTTAACCTTCTAATCCCTAACTTACCTATCCTGTTAAAGTGTCAAAGTGACATTGATTCTTGTATTAACTTACCATAATAACCTACCTAACTTTTTAATCCTTAAATCTAAAGTATCCTAAAGTCCCTAATATATAAAATTACCTTTAACAACCCAACCTACTCAAATATGCTACCACTTTATATTGAAACCAACAAATATAAAATATTATCAATATTTTTACAATTCACACTAGGGTTTGTTTTTTTGTTCATTTAAGGAAAATTAGGGGTTCAAGAACATTAGGATTTTTTTGTTTGTTTATATAAGGTGAAGTAGATTCATCCTTGACTACTACTCTATTCTCCTAATGGGAATATTTGAAAAAATGAGTTAGAGAATAGGAGATCTTGGCATGTCCTAAGAATAATTGATATAACATGTTCAAATATGGTTTAATTTCTCTATATGTTGACTTTGACAGTTTGTTGACCTAATGAGAATATTTGAAAAACAAGTTAGATATTAGAATATGTGGAAATCCCTAACACTAATTGATATAACATGTTCAAATATGCCTTAATTTTCCCTTACACATATGCCTTACACATATGCCTTAAGTTTCAAATATGCCTTACACATACCAAAAAAAAAGGATCAAAATATAAGGTGTTTCACAATATCTAAAAATCCCAACTTTGTAAGTTGTGACAAGACTAGAAGTGCTACCATGTGTCAAAATGATCTCATGCTTGATAGAGAACACTAATATTGAGCATATATTGATCCAAAATGATCAAGGGAGACATATTTCTTCTTTCTAGCTATCAAGCCTCATGGTCTACTATAAGCTGAGCAAACCTTAAATTAGCTTGACCCATGAGTGGGCCACTCATTTCACTTAGAATGATAATTACACCGAAATTATGAAGGGCTAGTGGATGGGACCAAAATATTTCAAATACATGTCGATAGACACATACCTGATCACAAATATCAGGTACCCATAACGCTATGCAACTAGTCTAACCAATATAGTATATGAGGATAAAAATTAAAAATGTGTTAAGGAAATTTGTCTCCCAATTATGTATCGCATAGTTACGAGTGGATAATTTGTCAACTAGACAGCCATGTTGTCCACCACCATGAGAGATGTTTTTTTAGGTCAAAGGACCATGCTTCAACAATCCTGGTTGATTTTTTTATTCCCTCCTACTTATTGGACGTCTTGTGTGTACCCAATGGTTTTCTAGGGTTGAAATAGAGATGGAAGCCACATGATCCTTTGGTTCATGTAGATTTCCAAATACTGTGGGAACAAAAGTATATGCAGATATGGAAGATACTATGGGAACATAAGTATATGAAGAGCTATATGCAGATTTGTGATTAGCTCTTGGCTCTAGTATATAAGTTTATGTTTTATAACATGATAACATGCATGACAAAAGATAAAATGAATATGGTAGGGACATTTGGAGACTAGTATATCAGGACAAAAGCCACATACAACAAGGTGTTTGGAGCCACCAAGCCCTCGTATTTATGTCCAAATTTCATGCTATATAAATTAGTTCTTTGTGAAGTTGTTGAATAGTCCTATCTTTATGGATTTCGAGCATATCCAATTTGCATGTCGAGAAAAGGTCCTTGGCCCTTCTATTCCATTATATGCTAAAGCTTACGATGTGAACAATGAAAAGGTAACTAAGACGGAAGGAGAAATATTATCATCCTATCATTTTGGAGAGGAAAAGTTTCGATGACATGATCCACTTGACGTAGTAGCTAAACATACTATGGTACTTTAGTACCAATGTCCCTACAAACATGACTGCTAGTGAGAACATAAATTTTATAGGAGATCCAAGACTTATGACGAAGTGATGATTAGAAAAGGTTTTCATCCCAAGTTGCAACCAAGATTAAAGGAAGGGGAAAATGAAACGATAAAGTAATGGAAGTTTGGGACATCAAAGAAGAATTTGAATGATATAAAGGCGGTGTTAGTGTTATAAGAAATACAACAGGACTAGGAGTCATAATTGGAGGAATAAAAGAAGAATTAAAATGAAATAGAGATGTATGCAAAAACAATAAAATAAGATCAAGGGCATCAAACAAAGTGGCAGGAACCTAAAATCCGACAAAGGATGAAATTAGAACATACTTTTGAAGATCTTGAAAACCCCTCAAAGGTACAAGTGCTTATTGGAGGGAATATGTGCTCTCCCAATGTTTCTTATCTATATAACATTTAACATGGTTTGACACAAGCTTTGAAGAGGTGGCTATCCTAGAATTTTTTAAGTTTGATTAGAAGAGTCACAAGGTTTTCAAGTAGTTGCACAAGAATAGGAAACTCAATGAAAGCCAAGATTTTTTCATCTCTATTGAGGTATCAGTTTTGGATATTAGTGAGATGATCTAGTTGTGAAAATTATTGTCTGAGTTTGATTTTCCAAAACCACTTTACTTGTCATCTAGAAATTGAAAAAATAGTTAGAATAAAGTAAGAAGAAAATGGAGTTGTTAGGGAATCAAGTAGTATACTACAAAGAAGTTGGGGAAGATCCTACATAGTTCATATATTATTCTTTGGGGATACATAGTGAAGTTGCATGTTGCAATGAAATATTTTTGCAATGAGGCTCAATATTTTCACAATATTTTTTTCAAGCTTGCCAACATCTACAACTAAGAATTATAGGTTAAATTTGATGCATTACATATAAGGGAAATATAATTCCATAACTTACTGTATTTCCAAATAGTCATATGCTCAACATTGAATTCAGATTGCATACTTTGGAAACCTATGGTGAATAAATGTAGGGATATGTAGATAGGGAATTTGGAAACAAACATATAATGTGGGAATATGTGGAGTAGACTACCATCCATTGTGATTTTCTAGAATTTGGAGCATGGAGGAAGTCTATGTTATAGGAGGAAGTGAGTAGACCAATGGAAAACTACATCGGAGATGTAGCTCAATCTATCCTTCATATTTCTAAGGTCAACATCTTACATCTAAAGACTCATGTGAAAGTTCCAATGAGAAAGATATGGGTAATTAAAAGCATTACTAGAAAATTAGGTGAAATTATTTCAAAGTTGAACCAAAACCTTGCCATACTTAAGAATCTAGTGGAACGGCATACATTTCCTTATGACAACCTCATTAATGCAACTTTTGAGTCATGTACACATTATAGGGATATCCATATTCAAGGACAGATATAAGTTACATAAAATCCTAATGTTTGAAATGATCCAAGAAATTGTTTAACATCTGGTAATTGAAAATACACAAGATGTATACAAACAAAGGATAAATGGATGTAATAAGGGATTTTGCTTCTTGTGTTTCATGTATAAACTTATTCACATATTTTTAATAACAAGAATCCATTGTTGGCCATACTATTGGGAGAGAAACTCTAGTTCTAATATTGAATGTGTAAGTAATTCTTTATGTCATATATTGCTTATTGGAATTACTAAAATAATGTCTTTTTTGCGCCTAGATTCCTCTTTGGTAAATATTTCATCCTTACTTTTGTTTGTCTTTCAACAATTTATTTATAGCATTGTGAACACAGAACTTTATCTAGCAAGTAATCAAAGACTATTATGGATAACTAGTTGGTTAATTGTATTTTCTCTAATTAATATAACAACTTCATTGTTATCATCATAGTGAAAGTACATTTGAATTATATATTTAATACCACTAGTCATTTTCTCCTAGACACGATAGGTAGGATAGTTTTGTAATTTGCATATTAGACTTAGTTTTACATAAATTTGCATTTCTCCTCTAAAAATCCTAAAACATATTCACAACCAATGATGACTCGTGGCACAGAACTCGAATGGGTTCCCCACACCAAACAATGTAAGGTATAATTGGGACCTTGTTCTAGGGAGAATCCTTACTATTGACAAAGAGGTCATTCCACTTTGTCAACAATTTTTTGTCCTAGAAGGACCTTAAATGAATGAAAGAGGCCATCTCAATCACATCATTACCACATGGATGATTCCAAAAAAAATGATTATGATGATCATATCTATACCCAAGTTGGAGACCTCAAACCAAAGTTGATATTTCAAGACATTATTGTCGATTTCAATAATCATGTACCTTTGGAACCATGACAATTGTGCACTGTCCTAATCAATAAGTCAACTAATTTCATCATTTCACCTAAGCATATAAAAAAATTATGGGTAGATTGCTCACCACTATTTTACTTCCTAGAAGGAGGAGAACCACCAAAAATATCATCCAAATGACTATACAAATATTAGTGGGTGGATGATTCGATTGATCTTGATTAAAACAAAATTCCTCAAACCATGAGCGTGATTCCCTTGACTCCCTTAGAATAAAAAACGCATTCCTCACTGAGTTTCTCGGATCATAAATATGATCTTGAGTTTGTTGCTCTAGCTTTTGAATTTACCACTTGATTTTTTTGAAAAAAGAGATGCATTGAAATCAACCAGAATAGTGGCCTAACAAGCCAGGGTTATTTGAATTTAGCTGGGTATCTCCATGACTAGCCAAAATGCCATGAATGCATTCTCCCTAAATTTGATACTGATAAATCAAATTCCTGTGAAATCACATTAATTTTTTTATATGGCCATTAAAACTAATGAATGTACAACAAGAAGATGTGTTATGTCGATTATTTCTATACACTTCTCAGAATAATCCTTCTGCATGGTACTTCAACCTTCTATTGGGATTGATTTCCATTTAGGATGAGTTTGAAAAGGATTTTATACGAAAATTTGGTGATGAACCAACTCGAGCCATGTTGAAATATTGTTTTCCAATGGTTTTAAGCCTGGAAAAGTAAAAGAACAAAGAAGAAAAAAAGAACTTGTACTTAGCTCTTAACTGTTAGGAACCCAATCTCTACAAGTTGTTGTTCCACTGCTAGAAACTTGGAAAATGACAAGTCTATCTATTATTAGGGTTTAAAGGACCACTTTCCAACAATATAATCACTGCATAGTTTTCACAAAGCTAATGTAGTATGGTATAAAAAGCTCCTTCACTCTGACATCCCCAATGACTGTGCCCAAATTTGTGATACAACCTCCAAAAATATCCAAATGTGTCAATCCAGTCACGAGTTAGACAAACTTAAAAAATAACATGGGCTTCAATTGAAATTAGTTTAAATTCTCTCTTAAGTGTTAGAAACATTTAGTTGTTGCATAAACATGAGAATAATGGGCTTGATCGATTACTAATAGAGGTTGTTAAAGGTTTGTCTAGGATGAATCCCTAAATGGAAGAAACATGAAAAGCTATGTCGATTACAAACAAAACACCATTTGATTACCAGGTAGAACTACAAACAAAAAAACCACAAAAGATCTGTCGATTACCAACAAAACTCCAATAGATTACCAATAGAACCCTGAATGAAAGAACAACAAAAATATCCAAACCAGATTTGTTGATTACCAACAAGACTCCATTTGATTACCATCAATACAACATTCAATTACCAGCAGAACCGGGAATAGTAGAAAGAATGAAGATCTTGGAACCCTTGAACCTTGAAGCAGATCCTAAGTAGAATATGAAACTTCGGAAGCAACACTCCACAATGACATGAAGCAAAGTATAGGGGACGAAAGAACCACAAAAATATTTGAACCCTTAATCTATAAAGTAGATTAAACCCTGAACGACACAAATGTAAAAATACATGATGATTACTAGAAAAACCCCAGTATATTACCAGCAGAACCCCAAATGGAAGAAGTTGTAGAGCTTCAAACCTTGGAACCTTGAAGCAAAATATCAAACATTAGAAGCACCATGCAGAATCTCAAACATCCCCAACATCAGAAGAACACTCATACCCGAACATCAGAAGCACCACGTAGAATCCAAATACATGGTGGAATCAAGCACATGAGAAGAAACACACAAACTCATGAACATCCTAAACATCAGGAGAACCCTCAAACCTGAACATCGGAAGCACCATGCAAAATCCAACTTCACAATGAAATCAAGCATTAACGTGGTGAGCACAACCCAAACTATAGAANGGAAAAAATTAACCCATTTTATCCCTACCCCCCCCCCCCCCGCCTCAACACCCCCCTTTACCATATTATGCCCTAAAACCCCCTCTTCACCCCTATTATGAGGCTAATATATTGGCTTTAAATATTTAATTTTAAAAACCCCTTTATGAATGGATGTGCTATGATATTGTTTGCTTAGTGAAGTCCCCTTGGTTTGAAGAAGTATATAGAGCAAAATCTAGTTTAAATATACATGCAAGCCCCACCAAATTATGAGAACTATCTCACAATGCACAGTTTTAGAATAAGGGCATGTCTCAGTATCAAAGGAATGGGCATTGTGTTGGGGACTTGTATCCCAAGATAGAGCACCATGAGTGGTCCATAACCCATTCATTGTCAAGTCAAGTTGGCTTAAGGAAGATCATGAAATTAAGTAAAAAAAAAGTGTTCAACCCTCTTATTAAAATGAAAGGAGAGGTCAACTTGTGTATAAATTAGAATACGTTTGTCATTTTTAGGTGATGTGAAGAATAAAAAAGGATGCATGAAGGCAAAGGGGGGAAATTTGTAGTTGGAGGGAGGCAAAAGGGGCGAAGTCGCAGTTGGAGGAAGGTCAAAGATCGAAGCAGAGCTAATGGTAAATTTTCCATCGCAAGGAAAGACAAAGTCTAAAACAGAACGTGCAAGTAGAAGACAATGTGTGAAGTGAATAATTCATGGAAGGTTTTCAGAATAGCTCAAAGTGAACTAAGCTGAGTACATTTAACAAAGTGGATAGAACAAATAAAACTAAATAAAGTGTGCAGTACAAAGTTGATTGAGGAAAGTGCACAATACAACATAAGTTGAGGGAAGTTTGAAAAACTGAGAGCGAATTTCAAAATAAGTTGTAGAAAGTGTGAAAAGGGGTTGAAGCCTACATCATGTCACAGAAGAGAAAAGGAAGTCGTAATATCCATCATGTCACAACAAAGAAAGTGTGGAAAGTGTGTTGATGCCTCCATCATGTCGTAGAAGAGAAAAGGGATTCGTAGTCTCCATCATGTCCCATCAAAGAAAGTGTAAAAAGGGGGTCGTAGTCTCTATCTTGTTGCAAAAAAGAAATTGGGTTGTAGCCTCCTTCTAGTCGGAGCTGGAAAATAGGGTGTTGGAGCATCCCTTCAGTTGGAGCTGAAGAAACAAGGAGGTTGGAGCCTCCCTCCAGTTGCATCTAGTGTTAATTCGATATTGAAATCTCCTCAACTTAATGTAATCCTTCTAATGGTTTTTTTATAAATACTATATATTAAGTTTTTTTCATTATGAGTACCCTCTTGTTAATTATATATTGATGCATACGTTCTTACTATCTGTTTGATACGTTAATAAGAAAAAGAGAAATAGAAATTTTTGTAGTAGATACTGATTCACCCCACCCCTCTCAGTATCATGATGTGTTCAACAATATTCTCATGGAGGGCGACCAAGGAAAAGTATTGGTTAGCCCTTCCTCAATCGAATCTTTAGCATAATTAAGATCCCAAGGAAGGGTTGGTTGAACCTTCCACCATAATAGTATTTCTTCGAGGGGGAGCACATAGAAGGATTCAAACTACCCTTCATTAAGTATTGTATTTGGTTCATAGGTATCAATTGGAAGGGTTGGCCAATATTTCTTCAAGAAAAGTTTACATCAAAAGGGGTATGCTAGGGAGGGTCATCTGACACTTCCTCTATCATAGTATTTTACGGAGGGTAGCATGCCAAAGGGTATATTGATCCTTCCTCATTGATTGTATTCTTGATGTAGGTTATCTAATGGAATGGCCAATTGATTCTTCTTCAAGCAAGATATTCTCATGGAGGGGGATCATGGAGAATGGTTGGTTGACCCTTCCTCAAATATTATCTTCTATCCAAAGATCCCAAGAAATATTAGGCCAGCACTTCCTCCAACATAGTATTCTCATGATCCCATGTGGTGTAGAATAGACGGTGAATGGGTGTATTGTTAAGGCACTCCTTTCTTAAGGTCACCAGTTCAAAACTCCATGGGCTCTTACTTACAAAAAAAACATAGTATTCTCATGGAGGGGTGTCACAGGAAGGTTCAAATGACCCTACCTCTAGCATATTATATTTAGGGGGGTCGCAAAGAATATTTGGTCTACTCTTCCTCAAAGATGGTATTTCTTTTTGGGTTGATTTAGTGGAAGGGCTAGTTGAACATTCCTCAAATGTATTTTCCATGTAAGGGGTATCTCGGAGAATTTTTTATTGATATTTCCTTTAGCATTGGATTTTATTGGAGTGGGAGAAAAGATAATTATTTAACGAACTTTCCTCAATGATGTTATTCTTGTTGCTAAGTTTCTAATGGAAGGGATAGTTGAGCATTATTGAAACATATTGTTCTCATGGAGGGGGAACATGGAGAATGGTTGGTCAAACCTTCCATAAGAATGGTATTTGTGTTGAGGGATATCTAGTGGAAGGGATGACTGACTCTTCTTGAACAAATTTTTTTGAATGAGGGAAGTTGGGGAAGAGTCAATCAACCCTTACTCCTACATGGTATTCTCATTGAGTGGGACCACATAGAAGGGTTGAATGACCCTTCCTCAAGAAAATTTGAGCATAATCAAGATCCCTAGGAAGAGTCAACCTATCCTTTCTCAAATATTCAATTCTCATGGAGGGGGTGTGAGGAGAATGGTCACTCGTTGACCTTTCCTCAATGATGGTATTCTTGTTGTGGTGTTTCCCTTGGAAGGGTTAGTTGACCCTCGTTCACAAATAGTATTCTCTTAGAGAGGGTGCTTATAGGATATTTGAATGACCTTTAATTAAAGATGGTATTATTTTCACACTTTATCTAGAGGAAGGATTAACCGACACTTTCTTGAGCATATATTTTACGTAAAGGGGATCCCCATGAAGGTTTGACTAACCCTTAATCTAACATAGTATTTTCATGGAGTGGAAGCATGGAAAAGGGTCAATCAATCCTCCCTCAAGAAAATTTCACCATGATTAGGATATCCAAGAAGGGTCGACATACCATTCCATTCAATTCTCATGGAGGGGGAAAGGGTAATATTTGGCCAATCCTTCCCAAAAAATGGTATTCTTGGCATAGGGACTCTAGTCGAATGGTCAATGGATCCTTCTTTAAACATAGTATTCTTATAGAGGGGGAGCATGGATAAGGTTGATTGATTGTTCTATAGGAATGGTATTCATCCAAGGGGTATCAAGCGGAACATTTGATCGATGCATCCTTGAGAATAGTTCTTACAAGAAGGGGAATATATGGAAGGGTCAATCGAACCTTGCTCCTATACAGTATTCTAATGGAGTGGGCTCGTGAATAAGGGTTGATTGATCCTTCCTCAATAATGGTATTCTTAGTGGAGGTTATTGAGTGGAATGGTCAGTCAACACTTCTCTAAGTAAGGAATTCTCATGGAGGAGGACCATGGAGAAGAGTCGATAGACCCTTCCTCAAAGATATTCTTTGCATCAAGGATTCCAAGGAAGAGTAGAAACACATTTCCTCCATCATAGCATTTTGATGGAGAAAGACCATGAAAAAGGGTTAACCGAACCTACCTCTACCTCATGGGGGGGTGCAGAGAAGAGTTTATCGACGTTCCCTTAGATATGTTATTCCTTTCAGGGTTTATATAGTGAAAGCACCAATCGACTCTTCCTCGAGCACAATTTTTGTGTAAGGGGAGTCTTGGGGAAGGTTTGGTCAAACCTTCCTCCAACATTGAAGTATCTTGGAGGGGAATCAAAGAGAATGATGATATTCTTTTTGTTGGGTTTTCCAATTGAAGTGGTGGTTGACCCTTCCAAAATAATTTTATTCATGTCTAGGGTTATCAACTGGAAGGGTCGATTGATCCATCCTCAAAAAAATTCTTTACATGGAGGGGAATACATGGAAGTGTCAACCAGACCTTCCTTCGACATTTGATTTTCATAGAGGGGGGGCCACATAGAAGGTTCAACCAACCCTTCCTTAAGCAAATCTTTAGCGTAATTGATATCCTTGGGAAGGGTTGACCTACCCTTCCTTCAACATTAAATTCTCATGGAGGAGGAGCAAAGAGATGGGTTGGCCAACTCCTCCTCAAGAAAATCTTTAGAATAATTAGGATCCCCAACAAGGGTCAGCCTACCCTTCCTCCAACTTACAATTCTCATGGAGGGCATAAAGAAGAACGATCGATCAAACCTTCCTCAATGATGGTTTTTTTTCTTTTCTTGTTGTTGGTTTCCAGTGGAAGGGTTTATCAACCCTTCTTAAAACATAGTGTTCTCATGGATTTCTAGCATGTAGAAGTGTCACATTGACCCTTCCTAAAGGATGGTATTCCCATCAAGGGATTATCTAGTGGAAGTGTTGATTGATACTTTATAGAGAATAGTATCTACATGGTGTTAATGCTGAAATCGACATAGTTCGAGAAAGAATGATGAAAACAACCTTGGAGGGTTGGTCAAGGGGAAAATGGGGATGGAAACCTAAGTGATGCTTTAATCCCTCAAATGAATAGGATTCACTAGCTTGGTCAATGAAATACTTTGCTTTAACAAAAAATATCATATAAAATTGATGGAATTAAATGAGCTACCAACCTAACAATTTAAAGAGTTAGTTATAAATGGAATATTTACAAAATAATTATGTTAATTATGAAATAATCTAAAAGGATCAATTTATGAAACAAAACTAAAAAAAAATTCAGTACTAAATATTTACATAAAAGGGCTATACAACTTTACAAAATTAAAATTAAAAAAAAAACTAAGGGTTAGTTTATAAATGCGAAAATAATTAAAATATTTCTTGTGTATATGTTATACTAGCACACCCACATAGTTTGTGGCTGGATCGCGTGGATAAGAATGAAATGGTTGAGAGATAGTTATGGAATGGAAGACAGTTTGGAAATATTTTTTTATTCCTCGTACAATTTGGAAATATTTTTTTATTCCTCATATTCTTCTAGTTAAACAGGTTCAATTGTGACTTATCCATTCCTAGCTACATGTTATGAGTGACATTCTTCCTATTACCCATTTATCAACTATCAATTATTTCTTATATTCCTTTTCTTTTTATCTCACATTCTTCTAGTTATCAGCCATGAACTGTTGGTTATACATTCATCATCTATGATTTATTGAACTAGTGCCATAGAATCAATCTCTACAGTCCACTTGTCTCATCCTCATCCATAGATGAAAAAGCATAGGCTGTAGTCCACCCAAAATCTCAAATAAAAATGTCTATCAACTTAGTTAATTAGTTTCTTTAAATGTGCATAAAAATAAGTCAATTAAACTCAAAATCATATTTAACTCACTATTGTTGCATAACATTTAAGATCACAGTCCATCATACGTCATAAATTATATGATGTCGAATACTAAAATATACGACATACCCTACTTTGTGGATTAATATTTCCCAATTGTGCCTGCGTCGAATTTTGTAATATCGATCTGTAGGTTCCATGACCAAATATCGGGCCACCAAAATCAATTAAACTTCTTGTATGGAATGAAAAGGAAATGTTGAAAACTATAAGCTTGATGGTGCCTAATACCGTAGCCGACAAGAAGTCACCCAGCCACCCATTCGTCAGTCGTCCATCAACCATCGACTCGTCCATCAACCACCCAGCAGTATAATAATAAATGAAATTCACCCTCTAGCAGAAATTTGAATAGTAAAAACATGTGTTGCAATTTGCTATAAATAGATCATTTCATAGTTTCATAAGGAATACTTTTAGTTTTCTAATTTGCTTAATAAAATTCTGAGCAGCAGCTCATATTTTCTTATATTTTCTATCTTATTGCATTTTTAGAATTGAGTTTTTAGTTTTCTTCTTGCGTCCTCTTCCTACAAATTGGTATCAGAGCAAGGTTGTGGAGACTCTGATTGTGGAAGAGCATAGGTTGGTTCTGGAGGTGCAAACTCTAGTTGTGAAGGAGCATAATCATGGAATGGAAGAATTGATTTTGGTAATGTTGTTTTATGTTGAATGCAATTATAAAACATTTAATTTGGTGTGATGAAATTGCTGCAGCAAGGTTATTGTTTTTGGGTCACTAGTTTAATTTTAATTTTGTTAAAAGACAATTGGAATTTTAAAAAAATCACAAAGTATTGTGAAAGTGCAATATTTAATCAGTTTGCATTGGTTGTGCCAAGTTTCATTGACAAAGTGTTGTGGAAGTGATATATTTTGCTGCAATTTAATTATGGAGGGTGTGAGTAGCAGTAATATCACTCAACCCCAAATTCCACAATTTAATGGGAAAAATTATGAATATTGGAGCATTAAAATGAAGACTTTATTTTGTTCACAAGAATTATGGGACTTGGTTGAGAATGGTTTTGCAGTGCCACCAGATCAAGCAGCATATAATGTTTTATCACAAGCACAAAAGGATCTTCTCAAAGAGAATAAGAAGAAGGATGCCAAGGTGTTATTTTTTATACAACAAGCAATGGAAGAATCAATTTTCCCACGAGTTGCAGCAGCTACAAGGTCCAAGCATTCATGGGATACTCTACAAAATTCTTATCAAGGTACTAGAAAAGTCAAGTTGGTAAGATTACAAATGTTTCAAAGAGATTTTGAAAATTTGCAAATGTCAAATTATGAGACAATAAATGATTTTTTCAATCGTGCACTGAGTATAGTAAATCAAATAAAGTCTCCTAGAGATACTTTGGATGATAAAAAGGTTGTAGAAATATTTTGAGGAGTCTTCCTATTAGATTTGACCCAATTGTTGTAGCTATTGAAGAATCTAAATATTTGTCTCAAGTTTCTATTGATCGTCTTATGGGGTCTTTACAAACCCATGAGCAAAGACTCAATAGGTCAAACTATTACTCTATGGAAAATGCATTCAAATCACAAGTTCAAGCTAGCAGCAGCAAAAGAGGAGGAAGCATCACTAATAGAGGTGGAAGAGGATTTGGAAGAGGAAGAATCAACAATCGCAATGAAGGTGGCAAATTAGAGAACTCTCATGAAGGAGCAAATTCCAATTTCTTTGCAAGCAGAAGAGGTACAGGTGGAAGACATTCTCCTGAATTTCATGGCCAAGGAAAAAGGTATGAAAAATCACATATCCAATGCCACTATTGTCAAAAATTTGTTCATTGTGCACCTGAATGTAGGAAGAAGCAGTTTGATATGAATAGGCAGAATGCAAATTTCTCAAGAGAAAAACACTCTGAAAATAGTGATTCAATGTTTATTACTTGTAATAGTGCACAAGAAAGCTCAAAAGAAGTATGGTTCTGAGATAGTGGTTGTAGTAACCACATGAGTGGAAACAAGGATATGTTTGCAAACATAGATGAATCTGTGCAGTCAGAAGTAAAACTGGGAGACGATAAAAAAAGTAGTTGTCATGGGTAAAGGTAGCATAAAATTTGAAACTAAGCAAGGTGAAAAGAAACACATTCCAAATGTGTGTTATGTCCCTAATCTCAAACACAATCTAATTAGCATTGGAAAACTACTACAAAAGGGATATAAAGTCTATTTTGAAAATTATGCATGTGAAATCTTTGATTCACATAGAACAGTAATTGTAGAAGTCCAAATGATACAAAACAAGATGTTCCCTTTAAGGTTGCAAAACGATTTGTCTGTTTCTTTCAAAGCAGTCCTCTCAAATCAGTCATGGTTATGGAACTTAAGGTTTGGTCATTTAATATTTAGTGGTCTAAATTTGTTGCATAGAAAGAACATGGTGAATGGTTTGACGTTGATTGAAAAACCAAACAAACTTTGTGAAGGGTGCATTCTTGGTAAGCAACATAGAGAATCATTTCCTGTTGGTAAGTCATATAGAGCAAGAGCTCCACTTGAAATTGTGCATTCAGATTTGTGTGGGTATATGCAGACACCTTCTATGGGGAATAGCTTGTATTTCATAATTTTCATAGATGATTATTCCAGGAAAACTTGGGTATATTTCTTGAAACACAAATCAGAATGTTTTGAAGTGTTTAAGCAGTTTAAAGTCATGGTTGAAAAGCAAAGTGGACACTACATTAAAATTCTAAGAATAGATAGAGGCAGAGAATTTTCATCAAATGATTTCTTGAGCTTTTGCAAAACAAATGGGATCAAAAGGAAATTTACAACTACCTATACACCACAACAAAATGGTATTGCAGAAAGAAAAAATAGAACAATAATGGGAATGGCAAGAAGCATGATGAAAGCTAAACATCTACCAAATGAATATTGGGTTGAAGCTGTAGCTTGTGCAATATATATTTTGAATCGTTCCCCCACAAAGAGTGTCAAGGATAAGGTACCACAGGAAGCATGGAGTAATAAAATCATAATGTTTCTCATTTAAGAGTCTTGGGGTGTATTGCATATGCACATGTTCCTACTGAAAATAGGAAGAAGTTAGATAATAAAGGAGAAAGATGTATTTTTGTGGGATATATTGAACAATCAAAAGCATACAAGTTATATAATCCTATCACAAAAAGGACTATAATCAGTAGAGATGTCAAGTTTCTTGAAGATGAAGAATGGATTTGGAATGAAAATCTACATCAACAACAACAATTTGAAATGAAACATTTTGATGAAGATCAAGCTCCAAACAATGGCTCCAGTTCACATAGCACAACATCAACACCTCAATCAGCTTCAAGATCTCAATAAACTCCTAGATATCACTCAAGTAATAGCTCAAGGCTAGATGGAACTCTAGGGAAGACAAGAAGTATCTAAGAAATATATGAGGTAACTCAAGGTAATGATGATGATGGTTTGATTTATGATTTTGCATTATTTTCTATTGCTGATCCAACATGTTTTGAAGAAGCAATTAAATATGAAAGTTGAAAAAAGGCTATGGATGAAGAAATTGAAGCAATAGAGAAAAAACAAACTTGGCAATTAGTGAATCTTCCAGAAGGAAAAGATGCAATAGGAGTAAAATGGATCTATAAAACAAAGTTTGATGATGATGGAAATGTTGTAAAGCATAAAGCAAGGTTAGTTGCAAAGGGTTTCTCACAACAACCCGGGATTGATTACAATGAGACTTTTGATACAGTAGCTAGATTAGATACAAGGTAAGGTCTTAATTGTATGCCTATATATTGATGATCTGATATTTACAGGAAACTTTTCAATTGAGTTGTTTAAATCAATGATGAAAAAGGAATTTGAGATGACATATTTGGGCTTAATGAAATATTTCTTGGGCATAGAAGTAAGTCAAATAGATGATGGAATTTTCATTTGTCAAACAAAATATGCAAAGGATGTTTTGAAAAGGTTCAAGATGTTGAATTGCAATCCAGCATCTACACCTGTAGCAACAGGATTGAAATTGAGCAAAGAAGACAAGGGTACAAAGGTAGATCCAAGTTTGTTCAAAATATTGGTAGGCATCTTGATGTATATGACAGCAACAAGGCCTGACATTATGTAGGCAGTCAAATTTATTTCAAGGTTCATGGAAACACCAATGGATTCACATTGGCAGACAAGGAAAAGGATTTTAAGATATATTACTGGAACAAGAGATTATGGCATCTTATATTCAAAATCAGATGATTTCATTCTAGTTGGGTACACAGACAATGATTTTGCAGGTAGCATTGATGATAGAAAAATAACATCTTGGTATATTTTCCATCTTGGTTTAGGAGAAATCTCATGGGCTTCTAAAAAAAACCTATTATTACTCTTTCAACTACAGAAGCAAAATATGTAGCAGCAACATCAACAGCATATCAACAGCATATCAAGCAGTGTGGATAAGACGAATAATGTCAGATTTGATGCAAGATCAAGAAGGAGCAACAAAAAATTATTGTGACAATAATTCAACAATAGAACTATCAAAAAATCATGTTTTTCACAAAAGGAGCAAGCACATTGATACTATATATCATTTCATCCGAGAACTTATCAACAATGGTGAATTATATCTTGAATTTTGTAAGTCTGAAGATCAATCTGCAGATATCTTCACTAAGCCACTGGTAAAAGAAAGATTTGAACATCTAAGGAAAGGTTTGGGCATCATTGAGAAGTCAAGATTAAGGGGGAGTGTTGAAAACTGTAAGCTTGACGACGTAGATGACCATAGCCGACAAGCAGTCGTCGAGCCACCCAGTCGTCAACCGTCCATCAACCATCGAGTCGTCCTTCAACCACCCAGCAGTCTAACAACAAATGAAATTAGCCCTCCAGTAGAAATTTGAATAGTAAAAGTATGTGTTGCAAATTTGTTATAAATAGATCATTTCATAGCTGCATAAGGCAGACTTGTAGTTTTCTACTTTGCTTGATAAAATTTTGAGCAGTAGCTCATATTTGCTTATATTTTCTATCTTATTGCATTTTCATTCTTGAGTTTAGTTTTGTTCTTGCATCCTCTTCGTACAAGAAAGAGTGAAGTTGGGGCATTAAACATCTCCCTGGCTACCATGATCATAAAATATGAAGAATGATGGTGCCATCTTCTGTGCAATAGTAATATCACTCATTTAGCTCTAGACATATTCAACGTGCACAAAATGTTCTAAATTCTTGAGTATATGCTTGTTGTGTTGCTCCACCCTATCTCCTGCCTCTTCGTGCAATGATTTCCTCTGTGTGAATTTTCTTGCCCTCTGATTCTTCCTGATCATTGTGTGTTTATTCTTGCATGCATCCTGCTAATCGATGGAATAGAAAATGGATCAGGTTAAATATGTTTTTCTTTGTCATCATGTTTTTATGTTTCAGAATCATGTCAAGGAATCAACATACGGAGTGGGAGTTTAAAGAACTAGTTAGTTGACCCTTCCTCCAACATGGAATTCTTGATTAGCAGGAATTCCTCAACTATTCCTATACAATAGTATTATTGTCAAAGGGTTCTTAGGAAGGATCATCCAGTCCTTTGTCCACCATATAATTCTCCTCGAGGAGGATCATGGTGAAGGCTTGATCGATTCTTCCTCCAACATAGAATTTTTGTACAATGTGAGCTCGAAGAAGGGTCAACTAAACCTTACTCTAGCATATAATATATTCTTGTCAAACTTGAACCTAGGGAATGGTTTTCAATACTTCCTCTACATTTGTATTTTAGATATCAAACTTGAACCTAGGGAATGGTTTCCCAATACTTCCTCTACATTTGTATTTTCAATGAAGTGGGCCATTTGAAAAAGTTGACCAACCATTCTTCTGTAATATTATTTCCATTGAGAGTTGTGAGCCAAAGAAAGGATCGATTAACCTTTACTCTAGCATAGTATCCAATGCAAGGAAAAGGGTTATCTTTCCTCCACCATCGTATTTACATGTAGGTTAGTAGGCCTCTATAACCTATAACACTTTAGGAACTTAACTATGTAATGTCTAAGAAATACTAGACATGGACCTAATAACTAGGAAAAATAATAGTATAAACTAAAAATATTGAAACAATGAAGACTGAAATAGAGAAAAAAAAACATTAATACCATGTATATTGCAAAGTTACAAATATGCAACTCTAACATTCAAATTTGAAAAGAAGAAATCAAAGTATCCATAGTCGAGCCTCAAATTTCCTTCATAAATAAAGAAAAAGGTTTTCGGAATTATTACAATCATTCAATTAACAAAACATTGTAGATCTAAAAGCCCTACATTTTGATAACACTATTACTAAGGAAATACAATACAATCTTCTAAGTTACCATACTTAACTTCACTTTGTCACAAATTAAAAGAACTTTATGATAGAGAAATTACTTTTTGATTGAATTTTTTAGAAATGTTATAAATAAAACCATGGTTTTGTATCTTTTAACAAAAATAATAAAATTAATAATGAAAAAGTCTAAATCACAAATTATCAAATTTATTATGTTTAAACCTATGAGAGATGTTTTTAATTGAATTCTTTGAAGATATTATAAAAAATTAATGTGGAATCAAAAATCCAAATCACAAATTATCAAAATTCCTATATTTTCCCCATATTCATTATTTTATCAAAATTCCTATATTTTCCCAATATTCATTATTTTATTTCACTTCATAATTAAAACTCCTTCCTATATTTATCCTTCACGTGAAATCAGTATTCATATTTAAGTTACAATGGACCAATAATATCAAAAGATTTTTTTGGCAATTAAGGCACAACTATAACACAATTATACTTTTTCAAGGAAAAACTAGTACTTTTTATATGAGAGAATATATAAAATATAATCCCCATGAGCATTGTGTGTAATAACAAGTTGTTTGTAAAGTAAATGATGAACAAAAAGTCATTATGCATTGTGTTCTTAATGATCCTTCTTTTTATGCATCTTAAAATCTTTTTTAGTTTTTTTCTAGCTTAATTTCTAAAATAATTACATAATAGATAATATAATTATTAATAAGAAAAAGAAAAAACAAAGTTACTAGTAGGTAAATGCAAAAATAAGAATATAGAGTTGGTTGTCGTTGTTGATACTTTGCATTGTGTTCTTATAACCATATAAAACCAGAATCCTTACTTAAATAGAGAATCACGCTTAGTATGCATTTCTCTAAAAATATGTGATAAAGTAATGATAATAGAATTGTGAAGTATTCTACAACAATTTAAAGTAATCATTTATGGAGGATATCAAAAAAATTCCACAAAAATGCCTCGACACAAACATATGTCTTCCCATTTCTAAATTTGTGAGGATTTTGGTTTAGTATATCTTCTTCCTTCCACTCCCTAATCTTTGAGCCAAAATAATATTCAAAGTTAGAAGTTGAATATTGAGTTTGCTTGTTATGTCACCGCAAGTGATATATATGAAACGGTCATTCGTATAAATTCATTTGGATATGGAAAAATTTTCCAATTTTCTAAAGTTTGTAATTTTTATATTAAATATAATTTTAAAAAAACAACTATTTGAATGTTGATTGGTGTTTGGATGGTGACGCTAGCCTCGATCTTTGCTTCCCAACACTAGCGGCATTGATGACATAGGGCAGACCTAGAATTTAAATTTTTGTACCTTGGTCTTAGTATATAGCAGATGATATATATATATATGGTTGGATGGGGCTCAAGGCATCAATATATTGATTATAACATTAATCACGGATAGTACTAATGAAAATCATCTGATCCACAATACACTTTCTGGTTCCAAACTTCCACATTCACAGACCCTGAAGCTGCCACGATGCTACCTTTACACTCTTGCATGCATCTAATTAAATTATACACCGGCAAATGATGGTGCGTGTAGTTACATCCAAAAAAATCCAAGTGTTATTCATTAATGAACATTGTAAACTGTGGTTGTAAATTGATTGATCACTGAATGGTTCTTATTCATTTTCTGTACCATGAAAAAAATTGTTGTGTTCATAGGCGTTCACCTTATTTATCCAATATCTGAAATAGCCATATTCTTATCTCTATTTTAATTTCTATAATGACCATGAATCCAATGTTTTGTGATTTCTTCGAATATCGTGATTTCTTCGAATATCATGAGATCCCTTTCGTGTATTCTTTTCAATCACTGTAATGAGTCTTCTTTGGATATTAAATATTGATTATTTGCCATTTTTTTTAAACATCGAACTGCTCAATACTCTCACTTGTGCACAATATTGAAACCTTTCTTTTCTCTATCACAGATTCAATCAAACTTATTTTGAACCCTAGCTGACTCAATGATAATGTTTTGTATTCTTTTCCCTTGATATTGAAAATGCAAGAGATGTACAAAGAATTTGTTGGTTTAAAAAATTATGGTTCGACACCCCCATTCATTATAAATAGAGTAGATATATTATGCGATTGATGTTGAGATTTTATAGCAACCTGTTCAATGACGGTGCAGTTCGATGAATGGTATAAATTGTCACTCAACTTTGTTGTTTTGAAGGACTATCAAAGACCTGGGTTTGAATGTATTTCTATTATATTGATTTTCCTATTCTAAATGATGAAGTTGAAGATTATGCATGCATATATATACTATGTGTGATTTGATGATGCTATGGTAAAACTTTTGAGGATTTCAAAGTGCATATATATTCCATTAGTTTAGCTTTACACTATTGGTGAATACATCCACCACATAAAAATATTTTTTTAGGGAAATCCCCCTTCTGACAGGTCCTTAGAACCCTTGGGGACAATATCCGTGTTGCCATGCTAAATGGCAAACTCAAAATATAGGCAATGTGGTAGACCGACCCACCTAGCCATATTGCAGGAAAAGAACCTACCCTCTACCTATTTGTGCCCCACCTTCCGACTTATCACTTTACTGCTTGCCCAGCGTTAGAAGAACCTAAGCACCCATTGAACCCCAAATTAAACCACCCTGGTTATTGTTTGCCGACTGCTGGCTCAAAACTTATAGGCGGTCTTCACTTTGAGTATGATTGGGGGTNCCTAAGCACCCATTGAACCCCAAATTAAACCACCCTGGTTATTGTTTGCCGACTGCTGGCTCAAAACTTATAGGCGGTCTTCACTTTGAGTATGATTGGGGGGGTGTAGTGATGTTGTGTTCCAGTAACCTATTTGATCATATCGAAAAATCAATGCAAGACATGCAGCATGGCCTTGTGTTTTTACCAGTTTATTTTGAATAAAAAAATTTGTATCTCTGTTAAAAGAATGGAAGAATGCCTTTCTATGCCTGAATATATCGAATGTGTTGATTGTATTTGCTAATAATACTTTAATCGTTTCCACTAAAAATGTCATTCTGTGTGCTTTCATGATTAAGCTTTTCACTTTTTGATAAATATTACTTCAAACTTGAGAACCAGTGTTTATGTCCTAGACGACCTGGAATTTTTCGCTACTAGTTTTTCATTTCAGTCTATTTGTTGTTGCTTAGACATTTCAATCGTTTGGTTCAAATGCAGGAGCTTTGTTTGCTTTAGGAGTAGCATTTTTCATTTTTCAAGGGGCGAAAATATGCAAACTGGTGGAATGAATCTGGCAACACAAATGGAAGAACGCAAATCCAGGTCACAATCGGATGAATGGGCCAAGCTCTTGGACTCTGGAACCATTTTTCTAGACCATGGCGTCAATGGTATTAATAACCCAGACCATATTCGAACGTAAGCCCACCTGCTTTCTGTCCAAGCTTTAGCCTACTAATTTTTTTTGGGTTAAATTGCTTCTTTATTTTCACTTCTATGCATCATTTTGAAATATTACGGTTGTGTTCAGTCCACTGTCCACTGTGTATGGCATGGAGAGGAGCAGCACAAGCTCGGCAGCGATCAAATATTTTTGCATGGATTCACTGCAGGAAATGATGTTTCATGTACAAGTAATGATGTGAACATTTTTTCGACTTCGCAAAATAGTAGACAAATCGCTGAACAGAAACATTGGATTATTTTCAGCTCTCCCTTCTGCACTAGCAGTAGTTGTAACAACATTAATAATAATAACAACACTAACAAGAACAACATCATTAATAATAATAATAATAATAATGTTGGGAACAGGGATACGTTTTTCTAAGGCGAACAGGGATGCGTTTTGGGAGAAGCTTTTGTTTGGGCCGGAGACTTTCCTTCCGGCCCTTTCACTAGGCTCTTGGATCCTTCCAACACCTTACCACCAGACTCCTATACCTCGAACTAAAGGATTTCTAGCCTCCAACAAAGTGTCGACTCCACCTATACAAATTTCAGGTACGCTTAAGGCTCCTATGATTTTTCAGTCATCAAATATCCACACATTCCATAGTGATGAAAAAGCTAGACATGGCTCACATAGGCCCCAACCCTAATATGGTTGTCGTCCAACAGTAGAAGTTTGTAAGCAACCCCTCCAGTTCACCTTCTACATCTTCAAGCAATAATAATAGTTTCATCAAAGTTCTAGTTTCATGATATTACGCTGTGGGCATTGAATTTTGTGATGTGAACAGTACATTAATGGCAGCATTTAAGTTAACGATGGCTCAAACCTAGCTCGACTATTTGTCATATGGAAATCTAAATCAATAATGACTATACCCAGTCCTCATGCCATACTATATATTATCGCATGGAATCGATGTTGTAAGTTACAACTTTTCACTAGTTTAAAGTATTATTGTTTAAGCTTGTTATTATTTTTAAATATGGTAGTTTCAACTTATTATTGTTTAAGTTTGTTATTATTTTTAAATATGGCAGCAAAATCCAATCATTAACATTGAACTTTATGATAATCATATTACAATATCCAAAATATCCAAACATAATGTTGATGGCTTCCAACAAAGACAAAAATATGCATAAACCCAATCTCGCTCATCACTTTGAAACTACCAACTCTGCGATTACGAACAAAATGAAAAAAAACAAAAGCTTGCAATCCTATTAAGTATGTTGGTTATCGAATTGAAAAAGTCTACTGCAAGTTTTTTGTTTGGAGATTTTCTTTTAATAAATATTGGAACGAAATGAAAAAAAAACAAAAGCTTGAAGTCCTACTAATTATGTCCGTTATCGATTTGAAAAAGTCTACCGCAAGTTTCTTGTTTGGAGATTTTCTTTTAATAAATCTTGATTTTGTGCGGTTTAAATTTTGATTATAAATTTATAGATGAATTCATTATTTTCAAAAATTCCATGATATTTGTAATATTTTGTGATTAAAACACTATTTTGAAAGAATTATAAAAATTATTTGTGAGATTTCATCAAATTAAATAAGAAGAAAAAGAAAAGGAAAAAATCAAAATCAAAAGAAATTTGTAATATTTTGTTATTTAAACACTATTTTGAAAGAATTATAAAAATTATTTGTGAGATTTCATCAAATTTAATAAGAAGAAAAGAAAAAAAAAACACCAAAATCGAAATTAAAAAAAAACAGGCTATGCTTACCAAATTTACTATACAAGTAAAAAATAGCAACAACCATATTAATAAGATTAATATGTTCGAAATTGGGGAGGCAGGCGCGAGTGGGATCATCTTTGATCCCGGAGGAAAATCATGACTACTTCTGGGGTCTAGGACAGAAAACCAACAACGAAGTTGAATGGCTTGCTCTATACTATGGCATGTACCTGGTAAAGCAACTCGGCATCTCAAAGATAATAGTGAATGGGGATTCGAAGCAAGTAATACATAAAATGAACAACGGAAGCAATAGAGGCATGATCAAATCCAAAAGAATCTACAAGCGTATTCAACATATCTCCAGTGAAATTCAAGCTTCCTATATTCACATTCTCAGAGGCAACAATGCTGAGGCATATAAACTGGCAAATCAGGGAGTTAATCTTGGAATGGGGATGACCAAGGTAAACGAAACTCTTCCCAATATTTTTTATGTACCTTAAGAATCAATGGATTTCCAAGTGCCTCCAAGGGCACCCCAAGTTAAATGCTAATTCAAGCCAGGACCCTTTGGATCTCCTGCCCTCCTCTAGCAGAAGAAAAAACAAAACTTCATGAAAAGTATGGAAAATTATCGGTTTGGGAACTGGGCCCTCCTCTCTCTACCTGGAGACTACAGTACGAGACACGTTCTTCCCTGGAAAGCAGCCATCCGGAAAGCATGGCATCCATCTGGAAAGCAAGCCCATGTGAAGGCATTTAAAGCCAGTACAGGTAATGGTTCTTTGAATGAATGGTTTGCACGAACCATGGTGCAACTCCATAAACTCTCTCCTTCCCAGGAATCGTTTCATTCAATTTTGTCTTTCGCAGATTTCTCTGCAGTATTTGGTAAGGTTTATTTCAAAGAGAATGCAGTCGTAGTGTCTGTGGATGCGGGTATAGTGTCTGGTTTAGCTTCAACGGATATGGATATAGAGGAAAAGAAC
The DNA here is from genome assembly GCA_001517045.1 of Pseudotsuga menziesii. NCBI lineage: Eukaryota > Viridiplantae > Streptophyta > Pinopsida > Pinales > Pinaceae > Pseudotsuga > Pseudotsuga menziesii. The sequence goes on along the minus strand of LPNX010025144.1, from coordinate 861,908 downwards.
AGTGGAGGCAAGGCCCTGAAAGAAGACTTAGTCCAATTCAAGACTGGAATTTCACATCCCTTTGTTGGCAATGCTAAGGCTTGTTCAGACGAAGAAGGGAGCAACGTTCTCGACCATATGGTATCTGTATCAGTTTGGGACGAGTCTCCACAAGCTATTGGATTCAAGCATAATAGTGTTGGGACTGTAGGTCTGATAGAACAAAGGAACAGAGTAAGTATTTTCTCTTGACTTCTAAAAACTCTTAGCATCTTAGGTTTCGAAAATTCAGTACAAATAGATTCAATTGTCGTGTAGGAAGATATGGCAGGAAGAGGACCCACTCTGGAATATATCCAGAATACCCTAAAGGACATAAAGAAAAATATGAGTTGGTTGTATGATATTATCAACAGAAGTGTGGAAGAAAATAGCAAAACCGTGGAATGGATGGTTTGACAGATTAACAATCAGGACTCCCGAATTGAAGACAACCATCACGACCTCTACGAGGTCATGGGAAACATTGGCTACATGAAGGATTATTTAAAAACACCGGTGGACATGAAGCAGGGGAGCTACATTCATGACAATCTGAACAAAGACCATGCTATGGAGGACGCTACAGTGGAGAAACCTATCAAAGATAATAAGGGAAAGGAGAACAAGCAAGTCTAGCCCCATGGGTACTACATGTAATTTTTTTCTTGTTTTAGGAGTCTTTTACCGTTTATACCCCTCGAGGGTATTTAGCAACAGTTTTAGGCATAGAAGTAAGCTAAAGGAAACTTTTATCAGTCTTTCTTTATCAGTTATCCTGGTCCCTCTAGAACTCTACAGGTTACCGTCCTGCCATTTTTGTAAACTCGGCTGCTTGTAGCTTTTTTATTAATACAATACTTTCAAGGCTCCTGTTTAAAAAAAAATGAATATGTTTGAAACAGGCTAAAGGTATATTTTTGAAATATTAATAGTTTTCTAATAGTTAATCTAATATAACTACCATTAGATATTAAGTTAATCTAATAATTGTAAAATCATTGGAGTTAAGTTAATAGTTCTATCTAATAGTCAATTTAAAAGTAAATATATCGGTGATTGCAATTCAAGTTAAAGTCATGATTGGAGTTGAAATTAAGCTAAAATTTTATCATCATTGAATTTAATCTAATATTTGTATCTAATATATCAATAGTTGTACATCATCATGATTGGAGTTTTAATTACCAAGTTGAAGTTTAATTTTTCTAACTATCACTAAGTGTACTTATCACATGTTCACTAAATTATTTTTTTTATTTTTTTGAAATTGTTAATTATGAATTTTGAACAATGACCATAAAATCAATTTGGATAGTACACTTGTATCATTCTTTTTCATAGATGAAAAATCATAAATGGTAGTCCATCCCAAAATTCTAAGATATAAACGCCCCAACTGCGAGGTGGAGGAGCTTTTGTTTTGGTGGATTTGCAAATGTGCTTTGATAAGCAGAGACATGTTTGTTACTCTGAACAAGAATGATCTATATTTTTCTATGGGTGAAATCATGAATGTGGGTGTCTATTCCATGAGAATCAACTTTCGGAATCTGTATTTCAAACACTTTCGACCAAACTATTTCAGGTTTTCAGCCGAAACAATGTAACTAACTTTTGGCCGAAATAATATTTCAGTCGAATGTTAAAGTTAACGGATAACCTCGTTTTGCAGGATTTGTAAGGATCGTCAGAAAAATAATGTCCAGCAGATATTGTTTCGGTTGAACATTTGTTCGGTCGAAAAATGTTATATATGTATTAACGGGACGTAATTGTTTACTATTTTGTCTTTTTCGATTTTTCCCTGTGTCTAGACTCCTCCATTTGCGTTTGGACTCCTTCGTCTGTGTTTGGACTCCCTGTGTCTGGACTTCGCATCTACATTTGGACTCCTCCGTCGGCGTGTGGACTCCTTCGTCTGCGTCTAGACTCCGCATCTGCTGAGACTCCGTGACTGGATTTTTCCTCTAGTGTCTGTTTGGTGTCCGTCTGATGGAGTGAGCGAGTGAGTGAGGAGTCTGTCATCTGTCTGTATGTGAGTGAGGAGTCTGTCGGCATGTCTTGTCCGTCTATGAGTGATGAGTCTGTTGGAGTGAGCGAATGTGAGTGACGAGTATGTTAGCGTGAGCAACTGTGAGTGAGTCCTGTTTCTAGAGGGTCTACGGTCGTGTGTCCTGTTTCTGGAGGGTTGGCGGCCATGTGTCCTGTTTCTAGAGGCTTCGCAGTCCTGTTTCTGGAGGCTTCGCGATCGTGCTAGAGGCTGCGTGGTGGTGGTGTTGGAGGCTTCGCAGTGGTGGTGTTGTGATTGAGGTAAGTACAACGTCTCACCCCCATATTTAAATTCAAAACTTAATGCTAGTTATAGAATTGATCCCAAAAATGTCTTAGGTTTGTGAAATTTGTTAAATTTTTTATGCTATGTATAACATTGATCCCCAAAAAAATTTATGTTGTGTATAATGTTTTATGCTGTGTATAAAACATGTTTCATTTGTTTATAAAAATAATGTATAAAACATGTTTCATTTGTTTTATGTATAATTTTTTACCAGATTCCTTCAAAATAGTGCTGAAAAATGCTTTCAAAATAAAACAAAATCGTCGAAAGTTTAATCTAACAAGTTTAAAAAACTGCCACGACCCAACTTCCAAGCCCGGATGAACCCTTTACCAGTCTACGCTCAGTAGTAGTTGGAGAGAGCATTCATTTAGTTTTCAACGCTCCACCAGAGGAAATGTCAAAGCAAGTAATATTGTTTCTCTTTTATCAAACAATGCGAGTTTCGCTAATTTCGCCAATTTATTACACGCAATGTAATAGGCAACGATTTTTAAATTAAAACATGTGTCCATAGCATAAATTTAGAACTGCAATATTGGCCATAAACACAAGTAAAGAAACACGAAGGAGTTTATTAACCAAAGCTGTTAGTACTAATGTGTACAAACCAGTGTACCTTCAAGCCCCGAGGAGATGGTGAGCAATACTCTGCTGCATGCAGAGTATTGTTCGCCTGAGGAGATGGAAATGAAGGCTTTAGAGCGTATAACTTATGTGACCTAACCTTTCTATTATTAAAATAATAATTATTATCATGACTACAAGCCATATAGAATCATGGTTGTTTAATCATGTTAAAATCTCTATGTCAGTGTTTAATTGTTTTATGTTGTGTATAAAACATGTTTCATTTGTTTATAAAAATGTGTATAACATTGATCCCAAAAATCAATCATTTGTTTTATTAGTGTATGTTGATTTCAAAGTTTTCATTTATGAATTTTCTTCGTTCTTTTGTAAAGTTTTAACTATAACTTTTCATTTTAGCTCATGCCCAAGGAATCCACATTCAAGGATAGGATTATAACCGCTTCCCTTTTCTTTCTTCCAATCAAATATTCTATCAATAGTGCCCAACTGCTAACAGGAATTAACTTTACTCTTTTATCTTCGGCCTTATTTGTTGTAAGATCTTTAACCATTCTTTCACTCAGCACTCTTTCTACCCATTACAACTGAATTGAGATTATAGGCCACTTCTCTTCTAGGAGTTATTCATACACAACCTTAATAGTTTCTGCTATATTTTCATGGCTACTCAAAAACCTGCACATGATCCATAGAAAAACAATTCAATAAGAAAATCATGGACCTATGTATGATCCTTCTTCTCTTACTCCTGTGCAAATCCTCTTTCTTCATTAATGCAGATAGGTTGTTTCATTCATCTATTTTTCAATATATTTTTTCCATTTAAAACTTTTTGAGCTATACCTGTAAATCTATAACGTAATTGCATTTCTACATCTTCTTCATCTTTTGCATCTTTCTTGACTACTATAGGTTCATCAATGTTATATTGGATGTCCACTTCATTGCTCAACACTTATATCACCTTCTTCATCTTGCTAATTTTTATTTCTTCATTCTCATCACTAATGACTTCATCCTGCTCATAGGTTGGCTTCTCTTCGGTTCTCATCTCTGCAACTTCATCTTTCATCGCTTGCTTTTTCATCTCATGCATTGGAAAATATAATGTGATGTAAGTCAGAACTTACTGATTTTATTGATATGCCATTTTGTACGATATCAATTTTGCATTTTTTTTAATTTCAAGAATATTTAAAATATATAACTCTATTCTATTTATGAAATGGTTTTGTTATTGTAACTGAAGCAATCCATTAAAATTTACAGAGAGCTTTAGATACTCAGTTCAATACTGGTTTTTTTTTTCCTTGAATATTTCTCTTTTATTTAAACATATGAGTTTTTATTAATTATAAATTGAGAATGATTAATTATAAATAACCATTGATTAAGATGTAGGGTTGCTTCTAGTTCAAAATCCATTTTTTATTTTGTAAACAAATGTAGTGACGATTGATTGGATGGGTGATACACCAAGCTTTGGGTTAGAAACCTTTGTTCCAGAGAGTTCAAAGAAATTGGTTACTGAACACAGAGTGAGGAAATCGATTTCTCATAGATTGAAATGCCAATAAATGAATATGGATAGACATTAAAAAAAAATCTGGTAAAAAAACTCAGCAAAAGAGATTAATCAAGAATTAATTAATGCACTAGAATCGACCAACTCATGACAAGAGTCCGATGCATTATTGGGGTTCAATCCAAATAGAATGTCGACTTGAATGTTGCTCATAATCCTTTTATTATTCCTCACACAATATCAATCCTTGGAACAATGGTAGACAAAGAACTTATCTCTTAATCAAACCGCTTGATATTACCATAGTTATGCTCATATTGACAATTTATATCTTTTTAAAAAAAGTTATTATTGGACTATTGATGTCAAATTGAATCCTCGTAAGATATTAATAAACCGTGTAGGAATTATATCGAGTAAAGGAGGGTTGTCTTCATCCAATGATTGTAAATTCCTAGTTATGTTAGACATCAGATTAAGGGATACCACATTGTTAAAGCAACCATTATAGATGCATTCAAGTAAGATATCAACCAACCATGCAGGGTAAACAAGATTTTTGTTCAACCAACAATGATTAAGTTTTATACAAGACATTAAGGACTACCACTTCTCTTGAAGTTACAATCATAGGTTGCATCCTTAAATAACAAAGCACTATATTTCATGCATCTATAATTTATTATGTGTAACTCGAACTAGTTTCATGGGCTTTCAATAAAAGAAAGACATCATCGTTGGATTTTTAATTGTTAATTGCATTCATTAGGTGGTTGAAATGATCTCTATGGCTTAGATTTAGTTGTAATCATGTTCTAAAATGCTCCACTCCTTTCCTTTCCATTGCAACATGACAAAGGAACAACTTGAGGAAAATTTTCTACCCTTTGTATCATTCTCTTCCCCTAGTCCATGTTTGATTTTGTAGCATTGCTAGAGAGGGAGATGCCTGTCATCCAATTTATAGCATACCAATGGCATGTGCACTCCAAGATGCTACTAACGGAGGTGTCGAGGTAGATTTCCCATGTTGTCTAATCCCCTCCCTTTCAATGGCATTGATAAATGGGATGAGAAGGTCAAAGTGAGAGTGGTTGGCCCATGGAGCATTTAGGGGCCCACTCAATTCATTTAATAAATAATAATAATACTATATAAAATTTTAACATCTCATGTTCTTGAAGCATTACTGAATTCGAAGCAATAGCTTGAAGAGGAAACACCGAAGTAACATAACGTTCTCTTGATACTAAATGAAAATTTCATATAATAATGATTTAGTATTTAATGAATACCAAAATAGTTGTAATTTCCTTAATCTCTCATGGTCATAATCAATTTTATTAACCATTACTATATGTCAAACATGATCACTATGGAAATGAGCTTAATAAGAGTGATACTTGTTCTGGATGAGGAATGGCTTGTTCGGGATAAATAAAGGGTTATACATGTGGAAACAACACAAATTCACATTAGAAAGGGGGCACATAATTAATATATTCAATTTTTTTTTCATGTCCTCAAAAACTTTCTATGGGATAAACTACATTAGTTCATTAATACTTTTTTTGATGTTTATAGGAAATATATAGTAGAGATGGTTGGAGACGAGGTGGTCACTGATTCTTAGAGTCAATGATATCACTCATTATGGTGGAATAAAGCTGGATTTCCACAATGATCACATTTCTTTCCACCAACACATCTTTTGTTTTAAAATATCTCATGACTATCTCTTTCACATAGAATTTCATATATAAAAGCACGAATTGTGGAAGGAGGTGAATTCGGCCAAAATGTTTTACCAAACCGAAGGAATGTGTCATAGTATAATTCAAACTCAACATGATAGTGACAACAACGTGTGTCATGAATAGTGATAGGTCTAACATACCATGGCTTATGTTGTACAAATGTATTGAGTGACAAATTCAATTCATTGTGTTCATCTTTGAATTTATTAAACAATTGTATTTGAGTCATCTCCAATATATGTTTTGGATGGATTTCATACTGATTTCAAGATATTCTACGTTGAATCACATCCCTTGCATTTGGTGAAACACAAGAATTTTCCACCCAATATTCATGCATCATACCTTTAACGCTTTCACCGACCCTATCTTTATAGGGTTGTCTACAAATAATTGCCCAACAAGCAAGCTCATCATTTGCATCTATTTGTAATCGAAATTTGTTATATTTGTACAATGTTTTCCACAAATTTTCGATAACCTTTGCGATCTGCGTTGAAACGTTTTTGTCTAGTACTAGATGAAATAATCGTTGTTTGTATTATTCTATGTGCAGCACTCGCATCTTTCTTTCTGGATTTTCCAATAGTTTCTATTGCATTGGCTATATTTTCGAACACATCTTGCTTCACCTTTGAATCTTTTGTCTTCTTTTGAATACCCAATAATGACCAAGCTTCCCTCCACTTCTTGGAGACTAACAAACACCTCAAAATTTGAGCTTGTGTTGCCACTGATTCTTTTTCCAGAAATTGTTCATGCATCTTTTTAGCACGATATCGTACAATATGGTAAGGTTTTTTGTTTCCGAATTTTTCTCTATCAACATTTTATAACATGTTGTCATCAATGATGAAGCCACCTATATATATTTCAATTTCAATTTTAATTTAGCATATTTCAAATATACTTAACTTGAATCATACAAATATGACTCATAATTATAATTATAATTACATGGTTTAAAATATTTTAATAACCAATATATATATATATATATATATTACCTCTATTGGATTGAATATTTGCATCGTTTTCTGATTCTTCAATGTCTTCAACATCTTCAACATTTTGAATGTCTTCAACATTTGTATCTGCATTTGGAAATTACATTAAAAAACACAATCATTTACAAAAACCAGTTACTGCATTTTAAACAAATTTACAATATTTGGACATACTTGGTTCAATTTCTTCTTGAGATTGATTTTGAACATTCATATCATCAACATTTTGATCCAAGTCTCTAGTTACATCATCATTAGTGATGTCTTCAATATTTATACTCTTTTGTTTCTTTTTTTCATGGTATTTAAGTTTTTGCTTTTCATTATGTAAGGCATCATCTCGAGTGCGATCACATTTCCTCTTTCGCGTTTTTTTGTTTCCCATGATTATTCGATGTATACCTTCACCTTAGAATAAATTGTCCTCGAGAGAATCTTAATCATCAAAAAAAAATTCACCTTAGAAAATACAATAAAAGTAAGAGTCATCCACCTCAAGCAATATGACTACAAAAAGTAGTGATGGTGGCTACATGGCATGTTATCAAACAAATTTGGCACTTCTAGGCCGCGTGAATTACATAAAAATTAAAGTTTATTTAAATTTTATTAACGTATAATTAACCAGTATAAGGCCGCATTCACCAAATATAAACTACCAGCTGAAAGGCCAAAATATGGCTATAAATATTGATAATTAACCAGTTAAGGCAAGGTTATAAAAAGTAAATATGCCCATAAAATATTGCTCAAAATATTTAAAAAAAAATGCACCATAAAATAAATTGGTGCAGAATTTTTAAGAAAATTTGTACCATAAAATATTTCCCAGAAACATCTTCAGTAAATAAAAGAAGTTTCCACCTTAGAATATAACTTCTAAATTACCTTACTATAAACATTTTACCATTAAAAATAAGATTTTACCATAAAAATTTTACCAAAAGAATCTTTACTATCAAAGAAAAATAGCCTCCATCTAAGTGAATAGTTTCTAAGAACAATTTACCATAACAAATTTTCGAAAAGAATGTTTGCTATCAAATAAAAATAGCCTTCATCTTAAAAGATAAGTTATAAGAACGCTTACCAAAAAAAGAGCCTTCGTATGTAACTGTGTAAAATGTTTATCTTTTAAAAATTGTGAAAATATGTGTATACAACATTCTTATAAATATGAATCGAAACGGTGTTTTGAAAAAACGTTTCAAGTTTATGAATCGAAACGGTGTTTCAAAAAAACGTTTCAACTTTTTCCTGGTCGACAAAAAAAATCAATAGGTTTTTTCAGCCAAACCTTTTTCCGTCCATTAAAACTAACTTTCGGTCGAACATTTACTATTTTTCAGTCGAAAGATTAGTTCGACCGAAAACCTGTAAATTTTCAGAAATGGAATTCCATCCCATTTCTAACTCTTCTTCCAATTTCGGAGAGATCGGATCATATAAAATACTTACAATTTCTCTTCACAAATAATACCATTAGTTGCATAATTCAATCTACTTTCTATAGATGCGAATTTTGTTGAATTTGGTGTGATCCACTAATTTTATTTATTATATTTCTTAGAAAGTGTCTGGATTGCTTCAAAATTTAATAGAATTCATTGAAATGAAAATTCAATAACGTCTTCAAGACAAGATGAAAAAATTTGAAAATCATGGTCCCCAACATTGATGTGTTGTCTTCAAAATGGTACTTTTAGTTTTTTTGTTTTGAATTGGAAATTAGGGAAAATGTTGTGTCAAACTAAACATGTTAGTTTTATGCTAGTTTTTCAGATTGGTCCACTTCAAAAAATTCTAATAATTATTGCATGCGGATGTTGGATACAAACTTATAGATATATGTTAGTACAATCTGTCTAGATCATCATAACATATTTTGTTTTTAATGAACAATAGTTGAATAATGAATTTACCGGTGTCTAAAAACATGACTATTTTTCATAATTTCATTAATTAATAACATACTATCAAACACTTGCAAAAATGACATATCAAATGCCAATAAAAAAATCTAAAAATAATCGATAGAAAGCTAACACAATTCTCTACAACTTTTGTTTTTGCAACAAAATGAAATTATAAATACAAATATAATTTTTCTTTGCTTGAAGTTGACAAACTTGCAAAAACAACACTCATTTTCTCATTAACCACCCCCCCTCCCCCCACGAAATAGACACCCAGATTCATGATTTCACCCCTATACTAATATCAGTGCATTGGAATGTGATATTGCAAATTGGCATTGGATTGTTGTTTTTGTAACAATTAAGTGGAATTAATGATATTAACTTTTACAACACTAACATTTTCAAATCTGCAGGTCAGTTCTAATATGAGATAGGTATCTCAACATTGTTGTTGTATATCAAACTAGATTTTGGTTTTCTTTGTGTTTTATACTGGCAGTTTGAAGAAATGTGTTTGATCTTTGGATGTTTTAGCAACTTCTCACAGTAAAGGTTAATGCATGGAAAATAACACATGTTCAATTTGGGAAATTCGTAGATCAAATACAAACACTTGATTTCAACATTTTTCGGTTCAATAATGCTTGAATTAACTCTTTATCTTGAACATTGACATGAATTTCATCTTACAATGCTACATCACTTAGATTTGGTGCCATTCATGTTCTGTCCCAGTCCTGGAAATCTCCAATAATTTCTTAAGGCTATGATGAAAATTCAAGTCATTGGTTTTCTATCCCAAGCATTAGAATCAAATTTGTGTGTTTAAGGGATGTTAAGTAATCTATTGTGCAGGTGATCGTAACTGCAATTGTTGTATGGATCATGGATAAAACCAGACGAATTCTCCTCCTCATGGTGAGAAAGTGATTTACAGTCGAGTGTGGTATGTTCATGAATCTAATTTCAATCAAAGGCATTTATGTGAAATTATGTTGAAGTGAACATGTCTCATCTGGGGGAATGGTCATATGTCTCTTCCTCGTTAGTTTGTCATTTTACTTGAAGCCAAGTATCTCCAAACTTTTTGTATTTCTCTGCTCTGCTTAAATATCCACGACTCTTTCCTATAAATAATTACACAGCATGGAACTGAAACAAGATGTCTTTTCAATGGTAAAGCTAGAGTATTATTTGAAATTCCTTATTTGGTTGAGTTAAATTTATTGTTTTCTTGTTTCAGGGAGTAGCTTCTCACTATGAAACATTCTTCACTATGTTGTCTTTAGTGAGTCTAATGGTATGTTTTAGAGTTCTAGTTGTTAGTCTATTGTATAACAATGTTCGGTAGTTGCTGCCATCATCTTGTATGTGATAAGTAGTTAATGTCATTGGTTAATTTCAATGAAGTCTATGCTTATGTTACACCCTTTTTTAAGTGTAAGTGGATGTATCTATATTTAAGATTTAAAATATTGGGTCTTCGATCATGAAGAAGGGTGCTTAGCACATGTTTTGCATCTTTTCCGATTATCATTGTTTTGACAATGGCTAAGTAATGAGATCGATTCGATAGTTAAAAATCTTGTGACAGATTTATTTTCTATTACAATTTTGTGGCAAAAGTATCATATACCTATAACTTAGGTATTATGGCAATAGCTATTAGCAACTACGGTGACATTTCCACCTCGTGGCTCTTGTTTGAATTAAAAAGTAGTTGATGAAGCAAAGTGCATTTATTCTCTAATGCCTAGATTTACTTCTTTTTTGAAGCAAAGTTTTCATGATATAATTATGTTCATTGCTATGAGTATGAATTTGACTTGTAATAGAGAATATGGAGGTCTTGTTTTCCTTGACATGCCTCCTTAAAATTTGATGAACATCATTGATGCCGCATATGGGGCAGCAACTAGCATGATGGTGACCATCACGATCCATTCTACCAGTTTCCCATAGTGAATAAGCTCAAGTAGAGTCTCAATTGAACCACCTATCACATCAAAGATCCCAACAAATAGGGAACAAAAGTGCAAACAAGGGGTCCCAAAAAACAAGCCTCATAATGACAATTTCCAAACCCAGATAACAAATCCACCCAATGTCTCTATTTGTTTACCTATTTTTTTCAAAACTTCAATTCTTACCTCAACAATTGATTCTTTACAAAATGTGGGTTCATGGCTTACCAAATTATACGAGAGAATATAGGCCGAGAAGTGCAAATGTAGTAGAATGTCCTCCAGAGAATATAGGCTTGAAAGTGCACATATAGATGAATGTCCACCTCCATATTAATCCCAATTATGATATAACCCTTAATAGTTATTATTGACGGTTGCTCAACATTAAATGAAAAGTGGAGCAAGGTACATAAAAAAATTTATCTCCACTATTGCATGCTCAATCTTAATGAGTTTTCTTTGTACTTGAGTGACATAGTTGGTAAATGTCGAAGTATGCAGCAGACTAGATTATAATTCATAAATTCGTGTGGAGTGTGTGACATGTTTGGTTGATATTATATATCAAGTTGTGTTGTGATGCAATCACTTGGTTTGTATTTATCATGACACCATGTCATTAAAGAATAACCTAGTAAATTTGAAAAGATAATTTATTAAAGAATTTATGCTTATTTGATTGGAAAAACATTGATGAAAAGTGACTTTTTTCCATTATTAGTTTATTTTAACATCATATTAATGTTTCTCAATCAAATTGGATAAAAACACATTAAAAATGAAGAAACAATATTCTTAATCTTCCAGTAGTTTTATTAACTTTATTAAAATGTAAATTAAAGTGATAAAAAACAAGTTACATTATAATGATAAAATGTTTCCAATAAATTTACTAAAATGAAGTTATATAGATTATTTACATAATAAATAAATTAGTGGTAATTTAATGGGCATTTAATATTTTAACAAAACATAATTAAAAAATGTAAACAAATTTATTGTCACGTTTTGAGTTCAAAAATATTCAACAAGTATTGGAATAAAAAATCATAATGTTGAAAGGTTTACAATTGTTTTTGTATAATTTTCTTCAACAACTATTGTTCTGTATGAATTTCAAGTCAAGGAATCCTTCAAATGTCAACAATTCATTTCCAAACTTGATTCAAGGATAGAGCATTTGACAATTGTCATGAAAATAAAAGATACAAAAGCCATTTGTTACTTACCTACATATACTAAGGTGATATACGATTTTTTTAAAATGATTAATTAATATCCCACAACAATCATTTTTAAGTTACTAACTTGTTGTGTTAACCAAATACTATTAATCAAACTGAAGTCAACTTCAAAATCCTACTTTGAAGGGGAGCATAGGAAAAAGTTGATCGACCCTTTCTAAAGGACAGTATTCAACTCACAAAGTTTCTGGCCGGTCAATCATTTTTGAACTATAGTATTGTCATCACTCGACTATTTCTCTATGATATATATATATATATATATATATATATATATATATATTCTCGTGAAAGGTATTCTAAAGTTGATGCTTTAGCTAATGCAGGTGCAAATGTGGTGGAAGGACATTGGAAAATTCTGGAGTGTAGAGGATCTGAAACTTATGAGACTTTTCAGATTTTTTGTTATATGGTTGGGGGGGATCATGTGACTTTGGAGGTTTATGACAGTTTTATAGTTTGATCAAGTTTATTGGAAATTTTAAGAGATAGTGATCTTATTGACAGTGACTTTAGTGACTGTGTTATGACCTTTTTCATGACAGTTTTGTGACAGTGACTTTTGTGACTTTTGAGACTTTTGTGAGGCTAATGACAGTGGACAGTGTTATTACCTTGACAGTTTTATGACCTTTTTTATGACAGTTGGTTTCTAGTGACTGTTTTTTTTACAGTTATTGGACAGCTTTTGACAAGGAGATTATGACAAAATGTGACTGGGAGGACAGTTTGTTTTTCTTAAAGACGGTTTTTGGAAAGCCTTACCTGTATACATTGCTGATATAGACTGAATTAGATGAAATATAAATCTTACATAGTCTTTGTAAGTCTGTAATAGTTTGATATCATAATGTCAATACTACTTTCTGGTTTCTATTTAGATATATCTATCATTGATTGTGGTGTAAAATGATTGATTTATTGGTTTGGATATAATTTGATTTTTAAATCAATTATTATTGTAAATTTGAGCACATAGATCTATAGACAAATACACAACTCACAAAGTGGATCTCACAATTTACTCAGCAATTGAAGAATCAAACAGTGCAAAAAAGGCTTGCAGCTGTGAATGCTTTCATTAATCAAAAAGTAATCCGATGATAATTACAATGAAGTAAAATGGCTTTAATAGCCACATGAAATTCGAATCCACATGAGGAAATTCGAATTGATAGACTCTAATTGACTGTAGGTAACTAAGACCTTGTCTAAATCATTATCGAAGGACTCAGTAGTTAACTGACCTTGTCTAAACCATAACTGGAGTTCATCGGAGCTCTAAAACACAACTCAAGTGTTACATTCAGTGTTGACTAAGGTTAACTGACTGTGGTAGGTGAGAAATGTGCCTCACATGTGTGCAGTCAATTAAACCTAGCGCTAACTAAATATAGAGGACTAGAACTGAATGTAACTAACTCCTAACTTAGCTTGACTAGTCATTAACTGAAGTGAACTGACCTTGGTTGGTTTCAGCACTCCCATTGGCTTCCTAAATTGTAGGGATTGGTCTAGGAGGCTCCTAAACTGATGCAATCAAGTGCAATCAGTGGCAGTGAGCCTCAATTAGTGTTCCCCACACTTTAGTAACTGAAACATGTGCCCCAATTAGGTCAAGTGGACCCAATGGTGTTAATGACTATAAATAGACTGGATGGACTCCCGATTTAGACATGACTCCCAATTTAGACATATGACAAAATTTGGACAAGGGAGGATTAATAATCCTAACACTCCCCCCTGAATGCTAACTTGGACAAACTGTGGGCCCTGGTAACTAAGACCATAGGTCACCCATTACATCAAGTAAAATAAAGTAACTGCTTAATACAAGGAGCTGGGGCAAAAACCACATGGGAAAAAATCCCTCCCTCTAGTTAAGCAAGTAGAATCAGGTCTCGAGTTTGAAAAACTTGAAAATATGTTGTTGCAATCTTCATCTCTATGAGGTAGTGAAGCAGCATGCATGGTGTGCTGTGCACAGGTATTCTGGGGCCTGGCATGTAGACTTCTCCTTCTTCTCCAAAAATGATGATGGGAGGAAGGAGGAATGTAACCTTTGTCTCTTGCTGAATGAAGAGGTGTATGATCATATCCATTCTTCTGAATGTAGTAAGACTGAGCCCTTTCCATATTACATCTTACAGGAAGTCTATTGCATCTCCCTGAAGGAGGTAAAATAGCATGACATAGCGCAAGAGGCTTTCCTTTCTGAGTGTCAGGTGAGTTTCCAGTCATCTTCCTAGCTTCCAGTTTGGAAGTAGGGACTGAATCTAGATTTGAGTCACCCTAAATATCAAGGTCATAAACTGGTATAGATGGATCTGCAATACTAGTAGAAGTTGTAAAAGAAGTAGATGCAATGATTTTACCTTCCCTTGCAGGTGGCTGCTGAGAGTGCACTGGTTCTGAAGGAGGCATGAAATGTGAGAACTCAAATGCTTTTGAAGCATGATTTGCAGTACCCTTTGCTATGATGCTCCCAGTAGAGATATCTGTGATCTCCACTGAGTCAGGACCAAAGATCACTCACTTTGGAGATCCATTATGGGTCATCTGATAGACAGATAACAGGTTTGAAGCTAGGGAGGGAACAAATAGAACATCTTTGAACCTTCCATGTTCAAGTTGGATAGAGCCCTTCCCCTTTGTTTTGACTTTACTGTTATTTCCCATCTGAATACTAGGACCATCAAAGGACTGAAAATAAGAGAATGATTCTCTGGATGCAGCCATATGGTTGGAAGCTCCAGAATCAATGAGGAAGACAAGTGCTGATGTGCAGCAAGCATTCAGTGCATGTCCTTTCCTTTGGTATTCTTCTTCTTCTTCTTCAGAGTCTTCCTTCCTTGCACTAGCAGGTACATAAATGTTGTGCTTTTTCAAGAGAAGAGTCATTTCATCAAGTTGTCTTCTCATACAGGAGCTTTCTGAATGGAAGCCCCTTCCACAGTAAGAGCAGAGGACCTTGTCTTTGCCATTCTTCTTGCTTCTCTTCAAACCTGAAGGTTCTTTTGACTACTCTTTCTTCACAGGGGACTCATCTCTTTGCTTTCCTTTGTCATTCGCTACCTTATCTCCTCTTGCAACTAGAGCTAGATCTTTGGGATATCGAATGATCCCCATTTGGATCAATTTATCATTCTCAGGAATAAGAGATTGGATGAAAGCATTAAGAGTGGGAATCTTCCAATTTGGAGTAGTGAGCCTTACTGTTTGGAAGGTGGATACAAAGACTAAGTAGTCTGAATTGAGCTTTGTGAGAATAGCAAGGATGAGCTGATCTTCATCCTTCTCCACTTTGCATTGCTTCAACAGATATATCATATTCTTGAATTTTGTGAAGAATTCATTCAGAGATTCGAAGTTGGATGGATTGAGAGTAATCAGATCATTTTCTAGCTGATGGATCCTCATCTCATCATGCTTATCAAATAGGGAGGCAAGCTTGTCCCAAACCAGCTTGGGAGTCTTCAATTCTAGGATGTGGAACCAAATATCTTTAGAGACTGAGTGGAGCAAGTGTCCATGGGCTTCATCAAGCTTGTTCATGTACTTAGCTTTGTCTTTATCTGAATCTTGCTCTTCCTCTGCTTCTTCTATGAGTCTGAAGATCCCTTTGGTGAAGAGAATTACCACCATGTCTGCCTTCCACTGGTGATAGTTGAAGGGAGTGAGAGGCTCTATTGAATGAGTGATTTCGAATGTAGTAGGAAGAACTGAGCTGCTGTAGCGAATGCAGTGAGAAGAAAGGGTTGCTTGTAGCAAATGTTGTAAGAAAAGCTGATAACCTGTCACACAATCAAACATACAAAGTAAGGTTGACAGTCTGCACTTTTGGAATTTCCTTCACACCTAACATATTTGATCAAGCAAGCTTGATCAACAATTTCTTAACTTGGGATATTAAGTGGTAAATTCACTGCTTCTGGTGCAGTACTGGAAAGAGAAATTTGCCAAAAAAAATGATCCCGCTGGAGATCTGAGGAGGAGAGGAGTCTTGTCCACCGAGGCTCTAATACCATGTAAATTTTAGCACATAGATCTATAGACAAATACACAACTCACAAAGTGGATCTCACAATTTACTCAGCAATTGAAGAATGAAACAGTGCAAAAAAGGCTTGCAGCTGTGAATGCTTTCATTAATCAAAAAGTAATCCGACGATAATTACAATGAAGTAAAATGGCTTTAATAGCCACATGAAATTCGAATCCACATGAGGAAATTCGAATTGATAGACTCTACTTGACTGTAGGTAACTAAGACCTTGTCTAAATCACTATCGGAGGACTCAGTAGTTAACTGACCTTGTCTAAACCATAACCGAAGTTCATCGGAGCTCTAAAACACAACTCAAGTGTTACATTCAGTGTTGACTAAGGTTAACTGACTGTGGTAGGTGAGAAATGTGCCCCACATGTGTGCAGTCAAGTAAACCTAGCGCTAACTGAATGTAGAGGACTAGAACTGAATGTAACTAACTCCTAACTTAGCTTGACTAGTCATTAACTGAAGTGAATTGGCCTTGGTTGGTTTTGGCACTCCCAGTGGCTTCCTAAATTGTAGGGATTGGTCTAGGAGGCTCCTAAACTGATGCAATCAAGTGGAATCAGTGGCAGTGAGCCTCAATTAGTGTTCCCCACACTTTAGTAACTGAAACATGTGCCCCAATTAGGTCAAGTGGAACCAATGATGTTAATGACTATAAATAGACTGGATGGACTCCCGATTTAGGCATGACTCCCAATTTAGACATATGACCAAATTTGGACAAGGGTGGATTAATAATCCTAACAATTATCTCTTGTAATTAAGCATATTTGTGCTGAAGAATTAAGGAAATGAACATTGATCTTTTTTTTTAAAAGATAATGGATCATATGATGAATGTAATTTTGATAATAAAGTTACGATTTTTTCTGTGGTAAAAATATATATATATATATATATATATATATATATTCAATTGAATGTTAGTGTTAAATAAGTTTTAATAAAATTTATACAACAATGTGGAAGAGCAAATTTATATTATTTTGTGATATTTATATTAATTTACCTATATTTATGATTATCTATTACATTGATTATATTATTATTTTGAACTATATTTTATCTATATTGATTTTAATTAATTTGTGTATACTTTATTTAAAGTATATTGATACGTGGTAGTATTTTGTTATTGTAAATTGATAATAATAATAAAATCTTTTGGAATGTTGGGCTTTGAACACTATGTAGACTTGGTTTCAATGGATTAAAAATTGTTAAAAGAATAACATTATCAAATAGAAAGCAATTGCACAACAACGACAACAACCATGGACATGTCATTGTAAATGTTATTAAATATTTTAATATAGATATTCCATTGATGCATGTCTTAAGAGGTGGAGATACATTGTCAAAACAAAATGTGATTTTATTGAATGAGATACATCACATATTTTAAACCAAATTGATTACTCTCTACAACATGTTGAGGTTAAAGAGATAAGTTATTTTTATTATAGTAATGGAGAAAAAATGAATCTACATAAATCCAAGTTAGTTTTTATTCTAAGTAAAGTTGGATTGTTACACAAATGTTCAGGTAAAAAAGATTGAATTTCCATAGGTCTTGTGACAAATGTTTATGAGAATAATTCTATTGGAGGGAAGCTTTTGGGATATTTCTCATTTGGTGTACTGGTGAAGGAGTTGGTTTTTCCACGTGGCAATTGCTCGTCAAAGTTATAGTTTGGAAATCTTGTATCTTAGCCAATAAAAAATGGTGTATCTCAATGCATATCCAATCTTAAACGTTGAAATCATTAAACAAGTTGAAAGGCATGATCACCAAGAGATGCATAGGAGAGAAAATAAAAATAATAAAAAATACCTTGCAACAATTAAGGATCTACAAGAACAAATGGAGCATAATGTTGAGTGGAAATGATGTTGATGAATGATACTTTATATTAGTGATGCCACCTTAAATATTTATTAAAAAGTACAACTGGAATACAATGATTGTTGTCACTTGTTTTTCTTTTATTACATCTCTTTAATCTTGGTATATTTAACAATGGGTGCCATAGTAAGATTATACATGCACATAAAAAAATATTTTGACAACTGTAAATTATTAATCTTGGATTTAGATATTATATACACATTAATAAAAAAAATCTAAATATTGATATCTAAATATACATTGTTGTAATTAGATATTATTTCACACATTGGCATCAAATTTGTGTTAGACACAATGGCTCACCGAGAGGGGGGGAAGGAGAGGGGGGCAGGGTGGAGGGGGTGAATTGGTGAGCTTTGACTTACTTCAATTTTAACTTCTTCAAACTCTAAAACTTAAGTCATCATTTCACATTCAATTCAATATCATATTCATCAATAGACTATGCTTCAATAATCAATTTACCATATGTCATTCATAAAATAAAACACATACAACACCATGCAAGAGTCACAAGATATAGTTTTGTAATATTTTATAAGTATTTCAAATGGCTACGACCGTGAGGAAATTTAGCACCTATAGAAACAAAGAGAACCAACTCCTTATCTAGGACCCTAACTAGTTTTTTCTTAGATCCTACTAAGAAAATAGTTACAAAACCCAGCTTGCATTTACATACAAAGATTCTTTACTCAAACATGTCATCAATCAGATCACTACCATCAAACCTTCAAATATTTTCATAAAGATCTATTGTAGGTATGTTACAGTTGCCACATCATCTTTTTGTCCATGTCATCATTGTCATATTAAACATCACTCTCAGGATAGCACTGTCAAGTCAGCGCGTCAGTGCCATACTCAAGCATATCATTGTTAAGGTAAGCATATAATACTTGTCAAGTCCACCATTATCAAGAGATCTGCTTCATTTACCAAGTCATCAAAGGTACCATATAGTACATGTCTTCAAAGATATGCACTTGCCATGTAGGACTTTATGTCAAATCAGCTCATGCCTTCTGTCTAGCTTAGTCAACTGTCAAGTATAGTCAAGTTAAGTAGTTACTGCTATCCAATGTCAATGGTTGTCAGTTATTATAAAAGGTCTGTCACTCAAGCTAATAAACATCCACAGCTTGAATATTTATTTAACCTATGTTGTATCAAACTTAGAGATGCATGTAGTGCTTCCTAGAATTTATGTAGAATCAAAACTTCTCCTTGCTGATCAAACCATCATCAATGACATCACCACTGCATCAGATCAAGTTATTGTTTTTCCTTATGTGTTGTCACTAGTGTTTTCACTCTCCTTTCAGCTGTCAAATCATGCCAAACTGTCAAATCAATGTTGCTTCCAATGTCAAATCAATCTTTGTTACTGACAAGGCTTCCCTACAACGAATCAGAGTTAAAATATTTCAAAACATGGGCTGCTAATGTATCTTTGGATGCCCCCACCGAAATCGGTCTTCACATAAAAAAATGCACAGTAAAATACTCTTGTGGCTGCCTCAGTACATTGTACCTGAAATTCAGAGTTAAATAAGACTTGTACTTTTGTTAAATATGAGTCTACACTTTACTATACTTGCGAATACTACAGTGTCATGTTATCCTAAAATTTCAGAGCTCTTTTACACCACCGAATTTTCCTTACAAAAATGAGGTCATTTGTGTAAATTTTCCTTTAATATTCAACTAGGGATAAATAGTGCATGCAAAATATCAACCGATAACCACACATGAATATATTTTACAGTATGCAGCAGAAGATAAAACTGAGAAATAACTCACAACATCACATCACAATATTGACACTATTATTTTGGGCATGGAAACCCCTAGAAAAACCCAAGATGGGAAAACCGATGTAGCAGTCAGATATAGATTTTATTATGAAAAAATATGGAACTTTTACAATCACTGCAAATTTACCCAAACCTGGTGAATGCAGTACTCGACAGAATCATTGGGAAAATCCCAGCTAAACCTCAACAGCCTCCTGTGTGAGTGTACGGCCCAGCTGTACGAAGCTCGATGATCTTGTTGCTCTCTTCTCCGTCTTCTCAGTTAAACCCTATGTCTAACTTTCTCTCCTTGTCTGTATCATGTCTCTGTTGGAATACAAGTGTGCGTGTTCTCTCCACCAATTGATCTCTCTTTTATAACTTTAGGTTAAAGTGAAAACCCTAATTTCACTTTCACTTTAACTAGTGGTAAAGCAAAAACCCTAATTTCACTTCCACTTTAACTAGTGGTTCACTAAAGTTAATTTAGATCACTTTAATTTATTTTCCAAAATAAACTTAGGAAAAGTAAATTAAATACAATTGGTTTCCTAATTTAAGTCTTCTGCATGCAGGAAGACCTTCCTTGTGCTACTAGTTTAACACTCCCTCTCAACGAGGAAGGGATTCGGTAGAAACCCCAACTTATCCCTTAACTTCACAAAACTCTGTCTACAAAGTGCCTTGGTGAAAATGTTCACCACCTGCTCATATGTTCGTATGTACTCCAATCGAATGGTTCCTCTCTGAACACAATCTCTCAAGAAGTGGTATCTGATGTTTATTTGTTTTCTCTGGTCATGGAACACTGGATTCTCAGATAGCCTGATGTCATTCTGATTGTCACAGTGAACTACTGTAGCCTCTAGCTCACACTCGAACAACCCTACAAGTAACTTCCTTAGCCACATACCCTTACAAGAAACCATGTTGGCTTCCATGTACTCAGCCTCTGCCGAGCTCAATGAAACTGACTTCTACTTCCTATTGAACCAAGAGACAACCCCTGATCCAATGCTGAAACAACAACTTGAGACATCATGTGCAACAAATCATGCTATAACACACCTCACAATTAGCAAAGTATAATTATGACAGAATCTCACAAGTAGGAGGTATTCCAACATCCCCTCTTAATGACTACTTGTCTAAATCTTTGTTGGGTAGCATCTTGCAAGCCACAAAATCCATCAAGTTGCCTCAGTAGCTCCCAAGCTGTATTCTTGAATTCCACTCCTAAACTCCTAAGAATCAAGGATCTCCAAAGTCAATTTCTGGACCACACATGTTGCATAACCTCACTATGCCGCCACTCTCATCTTCAACGAGTAGTGAGGGATCCTTCCCTAAATCCACAACTAGAACTCCCTAGACAACTATACACACTAAGTTGAACATGTTAAATTCCCCTTGGCTTCAGATATACAATTTTAGTTTGCTTATTATTTCAAAGATTCATCATGATTATTTATGTTTAACACACTTGCACTCAATTCAAAACAAATTATATGGTAATACACCACCACCAAGAGCTTGTCAATCTGTCTTTGCACATGAAACTGAAGAACATAGGGGTAAGCTCCCCCTTAGGAAATTTGCACATCGAGAGATCGACCACGTATGTTGTGTTGTTGTAACATACGGGCTTTCGTTACACAACAACCATGAGATCGTTGATAGATGATGCTTCATTTTAGGCATTGACGAAGGTAATGAACTAAGTTCCCTTGATCTGACATAGAAGAATTGCTGATCAATCTAAGAATCTTTCCCAACGGTGTTCATGATTCTAGTAACATAGTCCCTGTGGCCTTGCGGAGGGCCATGAAGGCATTCACAAACAAAATTCTTTGTGTCAGGAAAG
>LPNX010025144.1:660247-834465 GCA_001517045.1 Pseudotsuga menziesii | reverse complement strand
AAATATTATATTTATTATTGGAAAAATAGTCGTGCACTAGTACTATATGTTCTCTATATGTATACCGATTTTCGTAAGTTTATTCCATCATTTAGTCACTCATATGCTGCACCCACAAAAACATATACCTTATAATTTGTCCAAAAAATAAAAAGTGCCCGTTAAAAAATATCTAACTTCAGATAGTTAACAGCATTTTCAATAGAAAAAAATTAAATATTTGGAAAGGTCATTCAATTTCCTACATTTCTTGTGTTTTACTCATCGCAAGATTCATTGTGTAAGTGTCTCAAAATATCCATGCAAGTTGATGGATGTCTGTTTTTTCAGTTTTCTATTGCATCTAACGCGCCAAAAGAGACCCTCATCTTTGTGCACTCACCCGAAAGTATTCACATAAAGCCTCAAGAGATCATGCGACCAGAGATTTTGATCTGCTTTTTTTTTTGCGGGCAGATCATTCCTAAGAGGGTCAGCAGATGTTGACACGTTATCACAAGCACTGCAGCTATCTCTCACGACGGTAGCAAACAACCAAGGCCTTCACGAAACTCTGGTGAATGGCATAAATATATGATGTGCGTCCTACCTCATTTATGAATCTAGGATGAAGCCTCAAGCTTTCTGAAACAACGCTAGAATCCTCACAAGAGCTCCAATTTGTCGACTGTACTCTGCAAGTTTTTCATTGGATGTATTTTCCTCAGATATGGGCAAATCACTAGAATAAATATCTAAATAGTACGCTTCAGTGCAACTTCCACACCTATGCGTATATTTCACCAAAATGGTTGATACATATGGGTAGCTTCTGTCTTCTATGTTGGAGCAACAAAATTATTAAACAACGCTAACAAACTAATGAAAACCGACTCAAAAAGCAACAATCTACTCTCATGCACCTAAATTAATACTACATGTGAGCAAAAGATAATCTCTCAAATTTCTTCCATATATCTTGGGCATCCTGTGAAGGTGTCAAGCCGAGACCAACTCTGATACCAACTTAAAAATTTGAAATGGAGACATTATTGCACATAGAAAACTCTATTGAATTATTTGATTATTACAATACATTATGATTCTAAGTCTCTAGGTTGTTATCAAATCTAACCTATTCTAAATATAACATAAAGAGGTTGAGAAAATATCTTAACTACACACCAAATAGGTGACTTAGTTGGAGAGGATCTCTCAACTCCAACTAACTCTTTAAAAACACTTCACAATTAACAAAGTACAATTATGACATAATCTCACAAATAAGAGTTATTCCAACCGGATATGCATTGCAAAGTTATTATCATACATTGTTCACTTCTCAAAAAGAAAAAGAAAAAAATTATGAAGAAAATTAAACGGTTCCGATCCATTTTATTGTGAACACCACCATTGTTGTTATTGTTCCTGAGATTTCGTTCATATTAATACATTTTCTTCACCAATGAGCACTCCAAAGAAAGAAAATGAACAGAAAATGCTCGCACGTTCCAATGCACGTTGTGATGCGTATCGGTGAGCGATCACACTTGTCAATCCGACTCCCGAGTACCTTGATCTCCCATCCCAAGATTTTAACTAATCTTGCATGCAATTCGCATGAAACAGTTTCCGGATCACTTCGTATTAATATCACCCTCGTCATTTTAATGGACCGTGTTTAACGCATTCTGTTGGAGACAAAGCTTGCATGTTGTAGTTTTCTGACTGTGAAATTAAAGAACATAGTCTTAAGATGGTACGGGTATGTGCAGCAGTATTTTCCAGCTCTGGGATTCCATTAGTTCTTATTGCTACCACTTTCACATTCGTCGGGCGTGTTTTTGTTTACTGTTGTCGGTGTTTTGTAGAGAAATCGTGTGGGGTGCCAAGACGGCGATTTAGACGATGGCTCTGGCCGACAAAAGAATGCAGCCGAGTTCAAAGAATTATCAGAAAAGGAACGTGTTGAAAAGGAGAATAAAGAATTTGTATGTACTGTTATCTGGCAGCCATTCTCCCCCACCCAGTACTCCCTCAACACAGACGAGGTGACTATATATGTTAAGTCATTATCATTGTCTATGCTATCATTTTGGTATCTCGCGACACAAATGCTGTTGAGTTAATTTCTGTTTGAGGTGCTCATGTAAGCCAATGGGGCTGGCATTCTAAAGCCCAAAACGTTCGAGGCCTCAACGAGGTTATTGAATCTTTTCAAATTCTAAAGTCCAAAACGCCCGAGGCCTCAACGAGGTTATTGAACCTTTTCAAACCTTTGCGTGCGGCTCGTATTGTCCATAACTTTTGCTTCAACACATGTGGTACTCAACTCCACGTTCTTTTAAAACATTTGCTCAATATGATGCTCAAAATAAAATATACTTGCATTCTTTTTGTCTTTGTCTTTTTAGTTTTCAGTGATAAACCGGGCAAGATTCAATTTTTCTCAACAGTTCTGTTCATCCATATGCATGAAATTTGGATTGCTGGATGTATCCCCTACCTCTTCAGGTGGTCCTTTTTACATTTTACTCCAAACTCTTCAATCAAACTTTTTGCATTCTTCGACTCGTCACAAAGACCAATTTTAAAAAACAGTCAGTTCTTTGTGCATTCTCTGGAGTTTTGGCTCTTCCAGTTTTCTCTGGAGTGGCCTACCAAGATTACGTAGGCTCTTGTGCTCATTGGTCTCCAAGTATCAGAAACCAGAAATGGGAAATGGCAGGAAATAGGTTTCTGAAAATAAAGTGGCCTAGAAGGACCAAGATCAAGCAGGCCCTTGTGTACATTGGGTCTCCAAGAATTGAAAACCAGAAATAGGAAATGATGAATTTCTCAAAATGGTTATGGCAAAGGTGTGGAAAGTATTATGGGTAACTGAAAGTGGGTACAGCTCATATAGTCCCTGTCAGGGTTTAAGCCTTTATCCTAAGGCAATCGAATTGAATGGTGCTAATAGTTCCCTGTAATGCTAAATGTCGGTGTTAGCATCATTCAAGAAAGCTTCCAATATTAATACATAAACATAAATATTAAAAGCACAACAATAGAAAACCAATGATTTTCTCCAAAATTTATTAATGAAGTTATGCAGTAAAAAGTTTAAATAACCACAAAACACCTGCAACAACTACAGTTCAGACTCCTGTAAGAATAATAGCAAACCAATGATTTTCTGACAAGGTTTCTATTTAATACCTAAAGTAAAACATATCAAATGTGGGAATAAATTGATGTATTTTGATCTCCAATTCGGTGAGATGGATTCAGCTTCGTACTCCTTTAATAACAATAGCAATCCAATGACTTACTCCAATTAAATGTGCATCCTAGTTGAAATCTTGAACTTAAAATTTGTGTAGGTAGTCCAACAAGGTTTGAATTCAACATCTTCCAAAAATCCTGTAAACAACCCAAATAAATTTTATGTATTTTGATCTCTAGTTCAGTGTTTATTTGTAGCCAACAAACAAAGAAACAAAGAGAGCCTAAATACGATGTTCGATTCAAGATCCACAATTCTAGCTCTAATTATAGAAAAAAACCTTGTTTTTGACCTCTTGCAACTATGTTGGATTCAAGATGCACAATTGTAACTCTAATTTCAGGAAAAAAACGTTTTCAACCTCGTGCAAGGGATTTTCACTAATACTATATATATATAGGAAAAAGAACAAACTTATTTTTGACCTCATGCAAGCGGTTCAAATTTATTGGGACAGCTAATAAAAGCCACTTAAGTCCTATTTGGTTCAATTCAACTGTCCCTTCGAATTTAGAAGAAAAGTTTATTTTTGACCTCGTGCAAGAGGTTCAAACTTATTGAGAGGAATTAATATAATCCACTTACATTCTAGTTGGTTCATTTCAATTTTCTCTCTATTTGGCTATTTCTACTAGTGAGACAAATTGGGCACATTACAAGTTTGCCCCTTCTAAAGGGATATCTCCTGAGAGGCATCCTGTGTGGGTAGATCTTCCCGTTGCATTAAGTATTCTGTAAGAACTAGGTTCATGACAAGTCCACCCCTCCTGAAGTGGTTGCTCCCTAATCAATGTTAGCAATGAAGATTGTTTGAGAATATCATGTATCTCCCAAGAGACATCTTTTATCCATGGGTGAATCATTCATCTGCACCAAATATTCTGTAAAAACCTTGTTTCTTAGCCTTTTATCTTTGACATACAAGATATGTTCAAGTATTGAGGTGTTCTCTATGGATATATCTTTCTATTGCACCAAGAACCATACTTCTTAACCTTCTCTCTTTGGAAAAAAAGATGTGTTCAAGTATCAAGATCAATTTTCCTTCCTCACAAGGGAAGGAAAATCTGGTGAAACTACCACTTTTTGATCAATTAAATTCTTTAAATTAGAAACATGGATGTACCTTCTGCTATTTGGCCACTGTAGTGTATAGGCTACTTGCCCAATTTGTGGAAGAACAGCGAAGGGACCATAATACTTGCGAAATAGTTCTTAAACACCTTCTTCATGAGAGTGGTTTGCTTTATAAGGCTGCAACTGGATGAAAATCCAATCTCCAATTGCAAATTCCTTTGGAGCGATGTTGGTTCTCCTATCATTTCATCCTATATTAAACCATTTTAAGATTATCCTTTAGAGCATGGGAGATTTGTTGACTCTCTAGAATGAAGTTTCAAATTGCTGGTACTTGGTGTATTAGATCCCCCAATCTATTGATGAAGATGGATTATACCCATACAAAGTCGAGAAGAGAGTCATACCAATCAACACCTAATGGGTGGTATTATACCATACTTATACCATACTTCTGCTAAGTACAACCACTGAGGCCATGAAACTTGTGAATCAGGCACGTAATTCTATAGACAATTCTTCAAAGTTTTGTTATAATCTTCCTTTTACCAAGTCAGTCTAAGGGTGGTCCTTGTTACTTAATGATAAGGTGGTGCCAATAACTCACATTTCCATGATCATCCAAAGTTTTATTCAAATTTTCCCCTTTCCCATCAGTTTGAGGGCGTTAACTACAACTTAATGACAAGGCGGTACCAATTAACTCAAAAACTTCCCTCCAAGGATTATTGGTGAATTTTGGATCCTTGTCCCTCCATTGCTTTAGGTAGTCTATGCAACGTATTAATGTTTTCCATACGACTGCAAGTTGTAGTGCTTTGAGAGCACTACATTTTTAAACACAAAATTTACATACATGTATTTGTTTTGAATTTTGTTTATTGATCTAACTTAGCAACATGTTTGGAAAATATTTCGTCCATGGAATATGTGGCCAACCCACCTCTAATAGACTCATTAGAGGAATTTTAATGTAAAAATGGGCCTCAAAACAAAAAAATTACTATCAAAATCAACTTTATAAGAACCAACAGGATTCAAGATTATGATATCAACCATAGGGGTAATAGTTCTGGAGGGAAAGGGAAAAAACTACATTTTTCTATCGTATTTTCTACTTATCTCCTTGTAGGTTTAGCCAAGTTTTGAGTGCGATCACCCACTCGACAAACTTTTGATATACTGTTGGTAGGAAAATACTCAAGTATCGGGGGTTTATCGAAAGTATGTCAAGTGGGTACTCGTTGGACGTGGAATTTAACTTCGCATCCAACGAGTGCTCACATTCGAAATTTAACTAAACCTGTAAGGAGATAAGTTGAAAATATGATAGAAAAACTATATTAGTTTAGCATTCGTATAAAACTTATCGGACAAAGAAATTGAAAATCTTAAATCAATGTAAATCTAATTTAGATACAAGCAATGTAAATCTAATCTAAGTATGGAAAGTAAATTGCAGAAAAGAAAACTACAAACTAAGAATTCAAAATTGGCACAGGGGGTAGGGGATGCAAGGGATGGTAGTCTATGCCACTTATCCCTTGTGATTTGCAACAGTTTTGTTATCAGATATACATTATGCAGCTAGGCTACCATGATGCAACATACAGACTTGTCTCTTTTACTATTTCAGGCTATTTTTCACATGGGGTATTAGCATGGATCTTTACAACTTCAGCTATTCCAGAGCCTTGTTCATCAGATTTTCCTTTCCAAGACTAAGATTCAGGGGTCCATAGAGATGCTTTTGGTGAGGATCTAGTTCATTGTAGCAAAGCAGCAGATCAAAGATGATACACACAGTTATAGAGGGGCTTATCAGTTGGAGACAGGTATATATGGTGAGTTCATGTATACACTTCCTTGGTTTGACTTTGCTCTATGATGTATGTCAGACACCTATGCTTATCATGTTAGGATGATTATGGTGACCTATGTTTATATCTATTGCTTCTTTAACCTGTGTTATAACTAATCAAGGGACTTGATGTGAAGACTGTTGCTCATTCCATGCTTGTACAAATAATAAACCTTAGTGCTAGGTTGGGTCCATTTATCACTTGCCCTCGTCCATCCAGTTTCATCCATTGTAAACTTATCCTATGACTTAAACTGTTTAAGACTTGTGAGATTGAAGATCCTTTCCCCATTTTGACCTCTATGCATGATGGATCCCGTGTTGTTTTGTGTCTCGACCCCGAGTTCTGCAACAAAACTTATTAAAGCCTTGATCCTTCTGGACCAGGAGAACCCGCTGGTGTTGGTTCCTGAGCTTATGCGAGTTGGGTTTTGAAGCCTTGACCTCTCTGGTTGGTTGTCCCCTATGTTTGGCCTTGGCTGTGGATATTCCCCCCTAGTTGCCCAAGAAGTTGTAAGCTAAAACCTGAAGCATTATGTCTACCATCATTACATGCATTATGAGCTATATGATATATATTATGAAATGCAAAGCCTGCAAATGAAATTGCAAACTGTGTTTTTAGACACAAGTCAAAAAGGCTAGAAAGTGAAATTGTTAAAGGCCCAAATAAACCAGTGGATAAACAAATGCTAAATCTAAAGACTATTGGCCATCTGATTGAAATGTAATGATTAATTCCTCACAGAGCCTATGGGATTCAAAGTGAGATGGAGTAAGGAACAACTAATTGTAAGTGTCCCCTAGGATCTCTTCACTACAGTTTCTTGTGTACTCAACGCAAGGGTCCTAGAAAAGATCCTCACGAAGCTTGATTCTTAGCTTGGATGTGAGTCGTAGATATGTTGTTAAGGTTGAATGGACACTTTTTCAGATCAGTTCATTTACCTATGAGACACCACCATTCCCTATTGTTCAATCTATCATGCATATGTCACTTTTGTTGTGTGTATTTGTCATTATTCGGATAAATCACATATTCAAAGTCAGTCAAAAGTCATTACCCTTTGCCTCAGCCTTGTTGTCCATCCTCACCCAGCAGTAGCACATTATTTACCGTTTGTAAGTATGGCATGGACAAGCAGACTTCTAGAAAAGTTACAAGGTTCTTCAGAAGCACAGGTACATCTTATTATTATTATTATTATTTGTCCCCATGATTATGAATAATTGTTTTAAGCTTGGTTTTGATATACATTATTGGAGCATTTCTTACCCTGGATGCTTATAGGATCGTATTGATACAGTTTCTCACCTTCAGTTTGGGTACTTTGACCTGGTCAACCCAGTTTGACCAAGTCAAGCACAGTACCCAACGCAGTGACTCAAAATGCAACTTGGTCTATATTTGTTCCAGACATGCCCACGACCAATACTGCGGTTTCAGTTTTGAGAATTTGGCCCCGGTTCTCCCGATAAGTGATTATTATCACTTAATTATTGGCCAAATAATCAAATTTTATTCCAGATGGCAGTATGATTGGTTCTCCTAGAGCAGAGCAGTGTTCCAGGGGTTATGAGTAGTCACTTATACCATTCTTCTATGTCTCCAAATCATCTAGAGCAGTCAGTTTGCCCTAGTTTTCACCCTGGACAGAGTTATGGTGAATTTATCATTTTCCGGAGATTGTACCAGCAAAAATGAACTAGAGAAATCACTAAAAAAATCGATTTGGCCTCTTAGGTCAAGGAAATGGCTTGGAATTTTGACAAATGATGTGTCTCAGCATACCGGACAGTCTTCCAACAATTTTCAATCAGCAGTTGCCCGAATTAGTTTTATCTTGGCTCAGCCAATGAGGAAAGCCCCCTAAGGGGTGCCCCCTCTACTTGGCCAATGATGTATTGTATTGTTATATCATATGATTTGAATTTGTAAAGGGTTTTAGGGTGAATTAAGCCCCTAGTGACCCCCTCCTATGTATTATCATGTCACATCTTATGTTATATTGTGACTTTCACCTAGGATAGGCTTCCCTGAGTAAAGTGCGCTTCGTCTTTGACTTAGTCACTTAATCCATGTATTGATTTATGTATTGTTGATCTCCACTGTTGATGATGTTTTAATCTCTATCGTTGGATGTAAAAGTGAGTTAGGGTTTACGTCTCTCTCAAACTATTTAAGAGAGGTGACCCCCCCCATTGTAATTCATGAGCTTTGGCACCGGAATTTGAATAAAGAGAATTTTATATGGGATTATTTTTTTGTGTATCTTGTGCATGACATTGCTACTCTTTTATACTGAGTTTTATTCGGGATACATCTTGCTTTTTTTCCTTTACCCACTTCGTCTATAGGAGAGGAGTCACCCTAGGAGAGAGAGAGGGCATTTTTTGTGGGGGAACTCACCATCGTCCCAACTTTTACGTGTTCGGTTCAGGGAGTATCTCTTTATTTATGATTTTTTACTTCTTATCTCTTCCATATTTTGCAGATCTCGTTCGTTTTCCTTATCATTGGCTTTTCTTTGATCTGGTAGGTTGAAAGAGGCGTTAGGGTGACTGGTTGTGGCTCAACTAGATCAAGATTTTCTCCGAAAAGGCTCATTTGGATAAGAAAGTGGTATTCTTCATCATTTCTAAGGTCATCTACAAGATCCAGGTACATCTCGCAGGTAATTTCTCCTTTTTTTATTTTCTGCATGCATTGCCCATCATTTCCATAATTATAAAACCCTCATTTCTTAGATCTGTAAGTTTGGGTTTGCGGCGAGCTATAAGACTTAAAACCACCTTGGAATAAATATAAAACCCTTTTCCCATCCTAAGCACTGGCCTGCTTCTTAGGGGAAAACGCCCTCCTTGGGAGGAGTGGGTATTTCAGAAACCGCAAATTGGGTATTGTTGGTTTTGCTATCATTTGCTTAATATTACATCCAACACAATCAGTTTGAGTATCGAATTTCGTTTAATTTCATCGTTTTACGCTAGATCCCAATTTTCTGCTTAAAACCCTAGGGAAAATTGGGGCTTTTCACCTGGATACTCGAAGTCTCTTATTAATCGTTTAAACTCTAATTAACTATCATAGTAAGAGATTCTACCAAGTTTCCCTCGGTCATCCATTCATTTTCCTTGTTTTAGGGTTGTTTTGGTCATAGGGACACCCCCTGGGCTCTGTATTTTCACTGGGTCTGAAGTGCCGATATCCTTGACTGGTGTGACATCCGAGTTCTTTTGGAAGTCTTGGATATCGTAGGTCGCGACTTTAGTTTCCTTTCCTCTGTCGTCTGAAATAGGATCACCTCACGGGGCAACTACAAGATTCGTGATAACAAGTTCAAAAGAATTTTGAGAAGGCTTGTTGATCCTTCACAGTACGAGAATTAGTAAGTTTACAATAGGATCTGACATAGTCAAATCTGAGAGAGAAAGTTGTCGATTGGACCTTGGCTCTTTCAAAAGGGGGATAATCCTCAAGGGCTACTAAAAACCTACATAGAAAAGTGTTATAACAATGACCAAAAAGCTCACAAGAGGCTGCCACCTAGGCCTCAAATAAGCTCCTAACCTACACTATTGGAAACACACTTGAAACTAGGGGTTGGGATTAAAAATACAAATAAACAAGGATGTAAATGAAGTTTACCTCATTGTTTATGTGTTGTTCGGACAACAGGAAATGACCTAAAATATTCAAGAATGCAAATAAACACACTTTCTTTATAAATTTTAAGTACTAGTCAAGTGGCTAATGATCTAGTTTGATTAAATGCACTTAGAAACAAATGTACTTTCGGATATACTTGAAAAATGTAAAAGATCTAAATAAATAAAGCTTTTAAAATTCTTAAGATCTAAGACGATCATGTAAATTACAAAAAGAAGATTGATTTTGATTGAAGAAGGTTAGTTGAAGAAGATAGAATGCATTAAAATGGGCAATGGACCACCAAAGTGGTGTGTTGAGGGGCTAGTTTGTTGAAGTCACCAAGCTTGAGGGGTTTGCACAAGGCTCACTTCCCACTTCTCAATGGATTAAGAGATTTAATCTCCCTGCTTACTACTTCCAATGTATCCTACAAGAAAGGGTTAAATCAAGTATTGATACACTTGAACAAATACTTAGATCTAAACGCTTCTCTAGCAATCTACAACAAATTCCCAATAGAAGACTATTTAAAGAGAGCTTGCTCTATTGGGTGATAACACCCTTTCAAAGGACTAAGGAAGCAATAGGAAATAAATGTAATTGAACTAACTACAATTACCTCATATATTAAGCTTGAGATAATGGCATCCACAAAATGAGAACACAACACAAATCTGACCTCCATGATGCAGGAGCATCCTGCTCTCCATTCAAATTCCAAGTTAAATGTTGGATCGGGCCTAGAAGGGGTCTTTAAAATCTGAATTGATGGTCGTCAAACCATTACTCTGTAATTAAACCTATGTTTTATTTGGTTCTAGATAATGGTGAGTCAATTAGGTGAGTCATTGGGTGAGAGATGAGTCGTTGATGAGTCATGTAACAGATTCCTCAATTAGGGCAACGAGTCATAGGATAGGGTTGAGTTAATTTAGTATGATTGTTGAGTGTTTATTGGATATGAACAAGAATTGGTTTCAGAGTTCTGATTATGTATAAATGTAAGCCTGTGAGGCATAATAGACAGGTAGTAAGGAAGTAGAATATAGACAGAAGAAAATAGACAAAGAAAGAGGTCTATAAGGCCTGTAGGAAACAGAGGAAAGGCCAACTAAAGATATATCTGGCCTAATAGTAATCAGAACGCAGGTTCTGAAACGGATTGTCTGTACAGTTTTATTTGATGAATGAAAAAGCCTGTTTCGGCATAATTCTGTGTGTGTAAATTTCATCTCTGTTTGGATGTATGAAATTATGAACTATATGCTTGTCTAATTTCTGTAAAAAACTTACAAGTCTGTGTACGAATTCAGGGTTCTTGAAAGCGGAAAAGAACAGAGATCGATTGATCGATTCTCTGATTAATCGCGTGGGAGAATTAGATAATCAATCCAATTGAAGGATTTCGTAAATGAAATGTATGCATAGAGAAAACTTATCACAGGATTCAGAAAGGAATAGATCGATCATTGTAAGGATCGAGAAAAATCGAAGTTTGAAGTTTGTAGGTTTAATGATCAGAAGAAAACCTAGATCGACGATGGAGATCGGATCCGTGACGATCTGACAGTTAGAATTTAGATCCACATCAAAATAAAGATCAACGGTCCAGATCCACCTCGCATAAGATCAACGGTGCAAACAGAAGATTGCGGGAGAAGATTTGCGGGAGTCAAAATCCATAAAATGCGAACGCGCATCCCGCATCCCGCAAGCAGGATAGGCTATTGCGGGATCAAAATTGCGAGAGGAAGGTTCAGAAAATTTGGAATCCTGCATCCTGCATCCCGCAATTGCGGAAACAGAGTTGCGGAAACTCTGTTGCAAGAAGGAAATTGCGGAAACAGAGTTGCGGAAACTCTGTTGCAGGAAGGAAATTGCGGAAACACAATTGCGGGGATTGAACTTGCGGAGGCATCATTGCGGGAAGGACTTGTCAGACAACTAAGTTTATAGGTTCTGCTAATCTAGAACCTAACTATTCCTGGGAGGGATGAGTCGAATCGGTTTACTGGTCCAATTTGAAGATTTGAATACAGTACTCTGGTTCGGGTTGGCATCATTTGGTATCAGAGCACAACTAGCTCTTGGGATGAGGTAATGATCTTTTTGTTTTCCGGGATGGTTATAATTAACTGAAGAAAAAAAGATTTCCTGCATATTGAAAAGGTTAAAGATTTCTTGCGTGTTGAAAAGGAAGAACAAGTATTCTGCGTGAAAGGTAAATCAATCTCTGATTTTCAGTATTTATTTTAAAATTGAAGACTAACGATTGTGTGAGAAGGTTAGTCAGGTGAGAGGGTATTCAGGATTGATTGCAGACAGAGGATGCGTGGTTAAAGTTGATGATTAGCCACATAGGAATGCAGAAGAATCCTTGAAAGGATTTGACAGTCTTGTGGATTGATGAAAGATTACAGATTGCAGAAATAACAACTGGAGATTTGTGTGAAAGGACACTTCTGTTCTTGATGAAGAAGAATATCTTTTGAAGATAGCAGTGAGATGTTTCAACTTTCAGCCAACTGTACGAGTGGAAGAAGACTACTGATAGTCTTAAAGGTATGGATTGATTAATGTTTATATTTTAACTCTGGTTATGTGAATTTATAGTAGCAAAGAATAGGGAAGTTCTTAAGAAGAGAAAGTAGTGGCAGAACCCATAAATCCAGCTGAGGTTGGAAAAGAGAGGACTAGTGCATGTTCTCAAAAGAGAAGTGGACCTGCAGAATCCCGGAAGAGCAAAGGAGATGCTCAAAAGGTTCTAGAGGAGAAGAACCAGAGATACCAAAAGAACAAGCTCAAGGAGAGATAGCTTGTTGAGGTATAGCAGACAAGTGTGGAAACTTGTTGATAAAGGCTTAAGAAAGCAGTTTACAAGTGAACATGATGAAGTTCACAAAAGAAGAGAGGGAGATAGAAACAATGACTACTGAAGGTCATTGCAGGGGTTCAGAGAAAAGCCACAGTTAGCAAAAGACATTTTATGCTTGGAGAAGCAGATGCAAGTTGCTTTAGAAGAGAACCAGAGGTATGGTTGGATCATGAAAAAGAAGGTAAGATGGCATTCACTACAGGTGAAGCTACAGCAAAATATGTTTGCTGAATTGGAGAAAGAACTCAGAGGAGCTGAGTCCGAGATGGAGGTTACATATTGTGAACCAGAACAGGGTGCTTTGCTTGGAGAGGATGATGAAGCAGAAAAAGAGACTAATTGAGAGTCTTATGAATTCTGTAAAGAATACAGATCTATTTATGGAGGAGATGATTGTGAAGTCAAATGAGACCAAAAGGTCTTATGTTTTTGAGACTGATGATTTGTTTGTGATTGCAGGTTTTGTTGCAAATAATGGACAGTCCTTTAAAACTGTCTTAAAATTTGATGAAGTCAAATATGATGAAGATGGTCTCTCAAATGAAGAAACGTCTGAAGTATTGCAG
Organism: Pseudotsuga menziesii; assembly: GCA_001517045.1. NCBI lineage: Eukaryota > Viridiplantae > Streptophyta > Pinopsida > Pinales > Pinaceae > Pseudotsuga > Pseudotsuga menziesii. The sequence goes on along the minus strand of LPNX010025144.1, from coordinate 821,187 downwards.
CAAAAGGAACTCATTGATGAGTTGCTTGATGGAGGAATACAGTCAATTAAAGATGATCTGAGGATGAAGGAAGAAGAAGAAATGTGCAAAGACATTTCTACAAGGTAGGATCATAATTGTATTCTGATGAAGGAAGAAGTTGAACAGTCACCTTGGACTGTCATGTAGTCTGAAGAAGAAGAAAATGTACTTTTCAAAAGCATGATAATAGAGTATAATTCTGTTATAGATGGTATGGAGTTGATGTTGTGTTCAGACCAACACAAAAAGAGGATGCCAAAGGAGATATCAACAGGGACTTTAGAGTCTCGTGCTTTTTAAACTAATTATTGGTGTATGTTTGTAGGTATTGGAGAACTCTTGAGTGATGTGATTATGCAGGGAGAAACTAAACAATTATCTTGGGCTTTCAAAGATAATGAAGGAAGAGGAGAAATGATTTTTAAAAGCATGACAACAGAACATAATCTTGTTGTGAAGGAGGATAAAAGTTGCATACATCCTGTAGTTCAGACTATAGGAGAGATAGATTTCAGTGAAGAAATGAAACTGCTAGAAGAGATGACTGAGATAAAAGAGTTCTTGGTTGAAAATGAATTCCAGGATAATGAAGATGATGCAGAAGAGGAACTAGCTGGAAGTCTCATAAACAAAAGAATGTGATGATGAGTGATGAAAATTTCATTTTTTTTGGAATTAATGAATTGTGTATATCTACAAGGGTAACATTTGATAAACCTTGTGAGGTTGTCCCAGGGGTAAAGGAAGAAGAGAAGTATCCATGTACCCTTGACATAGGTCAAAGCCAAAATTTTGTTCTGGAATTAAAGGATGAGATGACATGGTCTCATGAAGGTAAACCAAAAAGAACACTTGCATATTTGGATAGATGTGTTACTGACAGAGAGGGGAAATTTGTCATGACACAAGAAGAGACTATATTGTCTCAAAGGGGTGATCAGTACCTGAATGAATTTGTTGTTGCACAGTTGACTACTGAAGACAAAGAAGAATTTTCTAACTTCAGAAAATATGATGAGGAATTAAAAGTTAGAAGATTGGTTGAATAATCCAAGGATTTATAAAGATAATTGTTTATTGTTTGATTGCAGCATTGAAAAGGAGCAGGTAGAAGGCCAAAACACTAAATTATTTTATAATTTAGTGGATCGCAGCAGAGAGTCAAGAGGACAACAGCAGTTTCAGGAAAAGAAGATGCAGGTGTACCAGCCAAAGGATAGATTAGACATGGAAATTGAAGAATTAAGGTTATTGATGGTGAAGATGTCTCAAAGAAGGCATGAGCAAAGAATGAAGATTTGCATCAGCGGAGCAAATAGACAGAATGGTGACAAAAAACAGATGACAGAGGAAGAATGTAAAAGCAAAGCTAGTGGAGCATTGCAATATAAAATTTGGAAACCAGGAGAACTGAAAATGTCAAAGACAGAGCAACATGATGAGATGGATGATCAGCTACAGCATAAAGTTTGGAATCCAGGTATATTAAAGATAGAAGGATATGACCTAGAGGTCATATTTCTTTCTTCCTAGGGATTCTGATGCAGGAGCATCCTGCTCTCCATTCAAATTCCAAGTTAAATGTTGGATCAAGCCTAGAAGGGGACTTTAAAATCTGAATTGATGGTCTTCAAACCATTACTCTGTAATTAAACCTATGTTTTATTTGGTTCTAGATAATGGTGAGTCAATTAAGTGAGTCACTGGGTGAGTGATGAGTCGTTGATGAGTCATGTAACAGATCCCTCAATTAGGGCAGCGAATCATAGGATAGGGTTGAGTTAATTTAGTATGATTGTTGAATGTTTATTGGATCTGAACCAGAATTGGTTTCAGAGTTCTGATTATGTATAAATGTAAGCCTGGTAGTAAGGAAGTAGAATATAGACAGAAGAAAATAGACAGAGAGAGAGGTCTATAAGGCCTGTAGGAAACAGAGGAAAGGCCAACTAAAGATATATCTGGCCTAATAGAAATCAGGATCCAGGTTCTAAAACGGATTGTCTGTATAGTTTCATTTGATGAATGAAAAAGCCTGTTTCGGCATAATTATGTGTGTGTAAATTTCATCTCTGTTTAGATGTATGAAATCGTGAACTAGATGCTTGTCTAATTTCTGTAAAAGACTTACAAGTTTGTGTACGAATTCAGGGTTCTTGAAAGCGGGAAAGGACAGAGATCGATTGATTGATTCTCTGTTAAATCACGTGGGAGAATTAGATAATCAATCCAATTGAAAGATTTCGTAAATGAAATGTATGCACAGAGAAAACTTTTGCAAGATTCAGAAACGGATAGATCGATCACTGTAAGGATCGAGAAAAATCGAAGTTTGAAGTTTGTAGGTTTAATGATTAGAAGAAAACCTAGATCGACGATGGAGATTGGATCCGCGACGATCTGACGGTTAGAATTTAGATCCACATCAAAATAAAGATCAACGGTCCAGATCCGCCCCGCAAAAGACCGACGGTGCGAACAGAAGATTGCAGGAGAAGATTTGCGGGAGTCAAAATCCAGAAAATGCGAACACACATCCTGCATGCAGGATAGGCTATTGCAGGATCAGAATTGCGGGAGGAAGGTTCATAAAATTTGGAATCCCGCATCCCGCAATTGCAGAAACAGAGTTGTGGAAACTCTGTTGCGGGAAGGAAATTGCAAAAACAGAATTGCGAGGATTGAACTTGCGGAGGCAGCATTGCAGGAAGGACTTATCAGACAACTAAGTTTAGAGGTTCTACTAATTTAGAACCTAACTATTTCTGGGAGGGCTGATTCGAATCGGTTTACTAGTCCAATCTGAAGATTTGAATACAGTACTTTGGTTCGGGTTGGCATCACTCCAAAGCCTTATTTATAATTCCAATAGAACAAGAGTACAAGAACTTGAGCACAAGATTTACTAACAACCCACAAAGAAAAGAGAGGGGTGAGCTTGCTTAAATAGCAAAATAAGAAGAGAGAGGCAATTTTTACGAAGAGGAGTGAGCTAGAGTGTCATATGATACCTCATGGAGTTAACTAGAGTGTAATTTGACACCCCATGAAGTTAACTGGTGTGTAATTTGACACCTCATGAAGCTAACTAGAGCTTAAGGGATCCTCATGAGCCACCTAGGAGATGAGGGGGAAAATAGGGATTGATTATGACAAAATCCAATCAAAAATGACAACTCACTCTAGGATGGTTGAACTAGGGAATATTCCCTTTTACCAACCTCCTAAAATCACTCAAATTTATCTCCAACATGCAAAAATAATGGGATTTTGTCTCCGAGTGTGCTATGCTAAATTAAGTGGTCTAAATGGTTTAATACATCATATTAAGGTTTTTGACACCCCCTTTATCCACATAAATCAAATACTATACAATACATACCCCTAAGACACCTAAAGTACAACTTTTACATGTCCATATGACTAAACTATGAGATGTATGGAATACAAATTGACACTAGACTAGACACTATGCTAGGGAAAAGACATTGAGGCTTGCTCCGACTTTAGAGGCATGAGTGACAAAATTTTGACAAGCTCATACCACAAGGGCCTAAGATTATCTCAACAAAAAAAAACCCAAACATTAATGTAATTGTCCTAGATTAACTAACCTTTTACAGATAGAAAACACATAATCTCATTGTTCAATTCTCTCGTGGGAGATATGGAACATGTAGATACAATCCAAAATGAGAAGAAGAAGAGGCATGTACGCTTGGCAGAGCTCTGGCACTACAATCTCTTTTGTACATCTTCATCTTCAATCTTCATCATACTAGTGCAAACTAGGATGTGACCTAGGTGCATAACCTTGATGATGGAATGGCTCAATAATAGACACCCCAAACATATGTAAGATGAGGATTATTTAATGGTGATAAATCATGTTAAGGGCAAAGAATTGGTGACTCATCATTAGGTGACATTGCCCTATTTCAAATCTATCTCATTGGGTCGTTCATAAGAAAAGGGGGAATGTCCCCAATGGCCTAATTTCCTTTAGAAATAAAACATAGTATAAAAGAGGGAATTGTCTATCTCATATTAGACTAGACTCAATTAAGTCAACTCAAGTCTTCTATAGAATGAATGGTTCAACAACTCGATAATTTCTTTCAGAAAAATTGGCTAAGTGCCTAAAAGGGCAGTTTCTCCCTCCTATCAAGCTAGACTCAAGTCTCTTGGATCATGAATGGCCCAATATTTAAGGATCCCATACAATGGCAACCTTTTTCATGAAAATTGATGAAGCACCCGAAAAGGGCACCTTCTCTCTCTTATTAGAATATAACTATCATTGAGTGATAAAATTTTCACAAGTCAACGAGTTAGCTCAAAGACCAAGTAACCTAATAATCTCACTCAAAGAATTGGCCCCAAGTATGAGAAGGGGTGTTGACTCTCACTAATTCGAATCATGTCAACCTTAAGAGACCATGTGGCAACCTACCATTGGATGGATGGAACCAACTAAGAATGTGTGTCCACATCAACAACTAATATATAAAAATTCAATTCGCATTAAGGTAAAAATGTCAAAGTTGGTCAAAGGTACCTATGGAAAATTTTCTACGATTCTTGCTAAATTTATTACTCATTGCTACCCCTTATTTTTCACAAGTGTTTACTTGTTATTTTTATCACAATTTTAGTCTAGGGTTACACCTTGATGGATATTTGGATCTCATACGGTCTTGATGCTAGATTGTGGATATGGTTCTTCATGATGTTGATGCCTTGGTTGATAATGGATGGTTTATGTGATCATGATGTTTTACTAGGGTTACTTTTTTATTCTCAGTTCTATACATATATGGATGGTATCAACACCTTTCACTTGATGATCTTCATGGAATTGGCTCACCTTTTGTACTTTGTTTTGTGCCACTTTTGGGGCAATTTGTGCATAATAGAACCTTCACTTCAGACCCTTGGATATTCAATTCCCTAGCTCAAATGGTGGCTTCTATAAATGGTTTGAATTCTCTTTCTGAGACCTTGGCAGTGGTGAAGAACACTCCTCATTGCTGAAGGCATTGGAGAAATTGGACAATATTTATGGGTGCCAAATTCTTGTTTATGGAGGTGTATGATATATTGATGGAAAGTTTGTTTCATGAGCTTTCCAATGGTTTATAACACTCCCCCTAGCTCTCAATGGTGTTGGAGCTATGTCAACTTCTTTTTGGACTTTCAATTCTGGTTTTTGTGGCATTGTACTATATATTTTTATGCATGATGGTGATCCCAAGGAGTATTTTTGAGTTGAGACATCATCTTCTTTGAGCACTGTTATCACCAACCTTGTAGTTGCATGTGTGAGGTGGATCCAGGATGGATGGTAGAGGGGCAAGCAACTAAGTGGTGGAACCATGACTGCCTAGACTCCCAAATGGATGGTTGTCACGCCAATCAAGGCAGCCTTCACTTTATGTTATCCTAGTCTAAGACAACAACAGGGGAGACCCGGATCTACTCTCGATAGGAGAGATCAGACCTAGACACCAAAACAGATCAAATGTGACTTTGAAGTATCTAAGGTGCAAGGTGAATGGAAACCCTAGCTCTAGGGTTTAGGTACTAGCAACTGATGGGGATGACCACTGTCTTGGGAAACGTAACTGTGACAGGGCGAGTAAAGACAGAGTTGGGACTGTCTAGTACCAAGGAAACAGACTCAGTGAAAGATAGGTAACTTGAGTTATCAATAAATGTTGGTAAAGAGAATGGGAGTAAGCTCAAGTCAGGGTTAGCGCTAGAGATAGAGATCGGTGCCTTTAATGCATTGGGCAATGGAGTCAGCATCAACACAACGTTTCAGTGAACCCACTTGGGATATACCCTGATCTATGGACCCAGAAAAGGATTTGGCCCAGAAGACTCAGGTTACAAGAGATCCAGCAGGAGGAGGGCTAGCGTTAGGGCTTGGAAAAGAAGATCTGCAGATTTATAGCCACCAAGAGACTATCAGCTGAGTGTTGGAGGGGAAATGAGATCGGGATGGCCCGATCTACAAACCCAAATCAGAAAATCGCAAGAAAAATCAGATCTAGAAAAGTCAATTCCGGAAAAGTCTAGTTTTCAGTGAGGGCACTAGGGTTGTTTCAGTCAAAAACTCAGATCTAGGTCAAACTGCCGAGAATCTGGAAAACGTTGAGGGTGATTTGGACTGTGTGGGACCCGATCTATCCGTCTGTGAAGTCAGAATTCAGAAGAAAAAAAATTCAAAACGCTAGCAAGTCAAATTTTCAGTGGGGGTTTATGCAATTTTCTGGCTAAAAATCAAATCTAGGTCAAACCAGCAGGAGTTTGACCAACGTTACAGTAGATTTGGTGAAGGGGAGGCCCGATCTATGAAACCCAGAAATGGTTTGGCCAAAGATTGGACGATTCCCAGATTTAGTGCTTTTTTAGGGTTTTTAGTATTTTAGGAGTTTTCAGAAAAATTGAAGTAAAGCAAGGTACAATGGAATAAGATCTGAAGAGAAGAGTCTTCCCTGTTATATCTTACCTTGAAATGCTTGTAGAAGTCTTTAACAGTGATGATCTTTTCTATCCCGATCAATTCTGGAAGATCCCAATGATTTCTATGAAGTATGTAAGCCACAAGCCACCAATGCACCCCCTATCCTACATGAGCAAACGTCAACAATATCATATTTTCCAATACGAGATAAAGAAACCAAATGCTACAAGAAATTAAAACGAAGTAATCATAGATCACAATGAAACTAATGAAAACCCCCTGATCCAAGATGAAGAAAACCAAGCAAGTTGAGGTCCCCCTGCAAAAACGCTCCAGCCAAAACGCCCTCCTGTAGGCAAAACAATGATAGCAGAAAAATATAGATCTCACAAGAATTTCCACAATGCTAGGAAGCAAAATACTATCCAATCACCATTTGAGAACATCAGATGCAAAGCAAATCCCGAAAATATCCACAAAAAAGAGTCTTTCTATTATTCAGATCCAAGAGCCAAAGACCCTTTACAAATGAGAAGCTCTCTCCTTTAAATAGAAATTAGAGAACCACAATCATAACCGAATCTTAACCACTTTCAAAACGAGTGGCTAAGATTAAAAGATGAAATGTTATAATCAATGGTTAAGATGAGCTCAACATACAATACATGGATCAATATAACCATAAATTAACAAAGTGGACTAAATCACCCATAAAAAAGGTAACCCATTCAACAAGAAATAAATGAAGCACATGGTGGGTCCAAGGAGTGTTTGACTAACTCCCTCTGGGTGTCCCCATAGCACAATAAAACAATATAATGATTTAATTTTTTGACTTTGTGCCTTCTTGAGGAAATCGTGAGCCTCCCAAAAGCTCCAGAAAATAATATAAAAATGCCCAAAAATAGGTGTGGGCCCAATCAGGTGCTGCAACTGCTGGAGAAGGTGTGGAGGACATCACTCTCATCATTGTGACTCATCCCATGCCATTTCTTTACCTCAGTATCCCAAATTGATTTCTTCAATAGCCATTTAATCATTTTTAATCTGCCTCGAGAAACGCGATCGTGCCAAAACAGCCTCCTAGGGTGCCTGCGTTGTCAAACTGAGCCCACCAGGCTCTCTGGGATGGGGGTACTATGGTACAAACAAGTGGCTACAACCCCTATGCCCATACAACGCCCTAGGAGATCCAACTAAAACATCTCCCTACTCAAACATATCAACCTGTGAAGAAAAACTGCATCAGAAAGGCAGAATGAGCCTGATCATATCTACAAGTGCCCGGAACTGGAAAATAACTATCTCATTAGACTCAGAGTGTCCAAATCCATCTAAGGTGTATTCTCATACCCCTCACAAGTCTCTATCTGATCATCAATCATATCCAATAAACAATATAACCATCTGTAAATGATCAGACACCAATAATAACTCAGACTATCATCCATCTGATGCAAGTGCTAAAAGGCTAAGACATGCTCTACAACTCATTCAAGTAACAATCACAACAAGTAGCATTCATTTCACTGGCAGTACATCAACCAATACATATATAAGGCTTTATTTATCATTACTCAAACTTAGACTTTCAGGACTATACTCACTTCATAGCTGTAGTCATTTTGCTAGTGAAGGGTGAAGGATGAAATTTACAAGGCTTAAGTCAAAGGACGACTTCCTACTCAACATCATGACACTTCAGATATGGAAAGGGAATACTCACTATAACCAATGTTGGATAAACAACAACACAAGGAATGGCAGTGCCTCACAAATGGGTGAGTTGTTTAGAGAGTGCTTATTCAACTTAGGCATCATGACTACATCAAGCTTGATCCAAGTTCACTAGGATCATTATTTTATTCCATGGCCTTTTTGGCCTATATGACCCTTTGGGACTTCACCAGTGCTTAAAAGCACAGCTAATTGCAACTCTCATCCGAGACATATTTATTTTTATAAGGTCAGCAATATTTGGATATAGCATATTTTTAATCATTGTTTTTTTTTACCTTTTCTTATACTCTTCAAGGAGTATTTTAGCATTTCATTGCTCTTGCCCTCTTTACATATGTTAAGAAACACGGTTTTATAATTTTCATTTTCCATGGGCGCATATTCAATATTTTCAATACAAGTAGTACATGAGCTTTCAGTTTTAGCCAGCAACATCTCAAGTGACTAGGGGGAGTTCTGCACAGTGCCAAACATCGGGACAACCAACCAGAATGATTTAGGCATACTATCCAACTTACCAAAGGCAAGTTTTGTCACCAACTCAGAGCCGAGACATAATATAAACGGGGAGGCTTGTCCAACAAAAGTTCTAGCGGGGAGAAAGATCCTCCATGCCATAAGTCAAGAAGTCAGTCGGGTTGAAAACTAAACTGGAAGGTAATGGATGGGTGAAGACAATGAATGATGGAGCCAACACTAGTAAGCCAAATCAATGGTGGGAATGACTACCTCTCTTCTCTCTAAGGAGGGTAAAACCAATGAGCATAAATCAAGAACTTCCAAGTCTAGGTAAGGACATCAATACATAGTACAAGATACAACCAAGTCCATATAATTATGACCGCCAGATCATGATACCACAAGTTAATACATGTCACAAAGATCAGTATAAGAGCAATAATAACCATAACACAATATAAAAAGCTGAGTCATAATCATGCAATATAATCCATCTGAGACACCATCTGTCGAATGAGAAAGAACTGATATAAAACTGGGCATCAATGACTGCTCTGTAATGACATAAATGGCTACATCGGTCCTCAAATTTGAGTGTCCTGAGACTCAATCCTGATATGGGAGAGTACAATAGTCCACTAATATAAACATGATCTATCAAAAATGCTCATCTCAGCATCTCATATGTAAGAGATTTGGCTAAAAAATGTACTATGTCTGAAAAATAGAATATGGTAGCCTGGCTACTATATATGTGATAACAAGCACCTTCTCTTGGCACATGTGGAGGCATGGTTATATTATTATATTGATGAGTTGGCATGGTAGCACTATGTGATAACAAGCACCTTCTCTTGGCACATGTGGAGGCATGGTTATATTATTATATTGATGAGTTGACATGGTAGCACACATGTTAAGGCATTTTGGTCATCTTTTACTACATCTAGGGGTTTTATTAATCATATGTTCATGAACTTCGCCACTTGGAGATCTTAACCATTGGTTGACCTATTTTAGGAGGGGATATCCTCTTGGAGGATTTCCACTTGGTTATTTATGCATCACTCAAGGATTCATCCCTTTTGGGAGTTTTCTTGCTCATGCATTGGAGGAGTTTGTTGCACATATTTTGAGGATCCTTGCACATGGACTAGGGTTTGATGAGGTCGTTCCATTATTTTGGGATATTTGCACATGCTTGATGGATGGATTGTTCTACACACATTTGTTGATATTCCTTGATGAGCGCCCACCCTTTGGAGGGTTGTGTGCACACTCATCTAGGCCATTTTTTATGGGATGTTTTTAGAGGAACGTTGTAGATTCGAAAGCAATTATCTTTTGATAGAGTACCTAAAATTGTAATATCTCAACGCCATGAGATTCAAAGAAGTCACGAGATTTCTGAAAAGTGGTTATAATAGAAAATTTGATAAATATTGAGGAAGTTAGCAATACCAAAATTATCGTTTAAAGAGATGCATCATATTTTTGCTACACATGAGGATATTCACCTTATTGAGGAAGTGCTCCATCTTTTTAGGTTTTTTCCTTGGAGTACTTCTTTTTGGAGAGCCTTTGGAGGCTATGTTATCATTTGATGGAGGAGCCCTCTTTGTTGTTCCTTGTGAATCTTAGATGTTGTACTTGTGGTTTTGACCTAGGTTGTTGGGAGCGAGGAACAGGACGCCCAATTTTCAAGAGCTTCTGGGAGCGGAGTATTTTGGGAGCATTGTTTATATTATACATATTTTAATATATTTTGATGCATATATATTAAAACAAACATGTAGAATTAGTTGCAGAAAACATGAAATCATAGATCTAACTAATGGATTAATGATGAGCATTACATCATCAACCATTTAGTACACATATAACATTAATCATCTAGCAACTATAACCTACAACATTGTCATCAAATGATCAATCATCAACTACAACATCAACCTTCAAGTTTCAACATATGACATTTGACATCAACAAACTTCGACAAATAACATCAACCATGAAATGAAACAGAGGATTATATTCATTACCACAGAGTTGTAAGATGCAATCAACAATTCAAACTTCAAAGGTAGGTTCAAACTTCAAACTGACCATAGAGAGTAGTGTCCTCCACCTCTTGAAATTCATGTCTATCAGATGCGGATGCAGCCCTGTCTTTCAAACCCTGCCATGAATCACTTGAAACCATATTAGCCAATGTCTCCTTTACCTTCAAAAGGCACCTGAAACATATTTTGATGCATATATATTATAACAAACATATAGAATGTTGAATTAGTTGCCGAAAACATGAAATCATAGATCTCACTATTGGATCAATGATGAGCATTAAATCATCTAGCAGCTATAACTTACAACATTGTCATCAAATGATCAATTATCAATTACAACATCAACCTTCAAGTTTCAGCATATAACATTTGCCATCAACAAACTTTGACAGATAACATCAACCACGAAATGAAACAAAGCATTATATTCATTACCAAAGAGTTGTAAGATGTAATCAACAATTAAAACATCAAAGGTAGGTTCAAACTTCAAACTCCAAACTAACCATCAAGAGCAGTGTCCTCCACCTCATGAAATTCATGTCTATCCAATGCAGATGCATCCTTGTCTTTCAAACCCTGCCATGAACCACTCGAGACCATACTAGCCAATGCCTCCTTTACCTTCAAAAGGCACCTGAAGGTGAGATAGTAGCTAGCAAATCAGGTCTTTGGTGTTTGCGAAAAATTCAAAAATGTGACGGGCCATGCTGTGATTAATAATAAATTTTATCATTTTCTTCCCTCTCTTGTACAATCACAATGCACCATTCCACATCATCCACGCAACCTTGGTCAAGAAAATCTGATATTGTTCTATGCATAGGTGAGATTTCATTAACATGAGGGGATTGGGATCAGCCACCAAACATTGTATGTGAAACTAAGGTCTCAGATTCAACCCTTGAATTTTTTTATTTGTTTTGTGCAGCATCCTCTTCCTTCTTGTATTTGTTTCTGTCTTTCACTGGTACTAGGTCACAGGTTTTGAGTCTTGACTCCTATAGTGTTACCTTCTTCCCATGGCATAATCCCACATAGATACTTTTGCACACAAGTATATGAACCTGTGGCTTTCACCTATCCCAGTCAAATATATATTTAGAAAGGAGACATTTATGTATTGAAGTCTTATATTCTCTTGTTTGAAAAGATGGCTTTCCCCTACTTGCATGATATTCTTTTAGCCATTATGGCATTCTCAGCTTTGTAATTCCAGTGGCAATAAATTAGTGATCCTTAATCTCTCATTGGTTTTCTCACAAGATTGTAACTATTATTTTGGTGTTTGTGAAACCCTGGGGCCATTACAGGACTTTCCTGATCCATTAAAAGGCTTCCCAGTCCTGGTGTACACTTTGTTACACAAGTCATTGGAAGGCCCTCCTGGCATTAGCAGAAGTTTGCTTGGTTGGGAAAGTCTTTTAATGCTGGACATTAAATGAGCGTTGCTTTCCAATTGAGTACATTATTTTGCAGTTAACTTTTGAACCAATTCATCCATGGTGACACCATTCAATCAACATTCTAATTTTTTAGTAGCCTCTTCATAGGCTGTTTGGTCGACATTTAGATTTTTGTCGTTTAAAAGATTGCATTTTTCTAATTAATGAAAAGACAAAACCCAAAAATCAATATAACTATGCTGATTTCTTGTGCCTTTTATTTCATTCCTTAATTACAGGCAAGCTCATCAAGCACGTCCCGGAGTAGCATTAAGAGTAGGTTTGTGGATATGGGGTACTCCTCCAAATTAGTTGAAAAAGCTATTAGGATAAACGGTATGAATACATTCCTTAACTGATTGATTCAAAATGGTTTACAACTAGAGTTCACTTCAATGTGCATTCTCTGATGCATATTCTAATGGTTAAACTTCCAAATGTACTGTTTTCTTTTTCCATTTTTTTAGGAACAAAAAATGAGGAAGACATACTAGAATATGTCCTGGCTTGTCAAGTGAGTAAATCCATTCACATTCATTCCCATTTGTGTTTATACAAATTACTGAATAGAATTGTCTTTCAGATGTGATAGCCATCACTCTTAAATTTTTACAGGTTGCTGATTATTCATCTAGTTCAAGTCTTGAGGATTCAATTGCTGATCCAGAGGGATCAAAATACGATGATACATACAATTTTGGGAAAATCCAAGTAAACAATGAGGAACAAATTGCTTCAAGTCAATTTCCCAAGGTAATCATATGAATCTTGTGTAGATTGGAAAGTCACAAATGTGGTGATTGTTTCAAACTTGGAATACTAGATTTAGTGTCTGTCTCTTCCCTCTCTTCCATAATATTCCCTTATGCAGCATATGGTTTCTGAGGACCACTTACTGCGCTTCATGTTAAAATTATTTATGTGTTCCTGTGGACTTCATGTTTGAGGTTTACTGTCCTGTTCAAAGTGCACTGCCAATGTGTTGGTTTTAAAGCTATTTCAGTCCAGACTATAGACAACCAAGAGCTTCAAGCTAATATTTTTTCTTGTCACAGTTGATTTCTTATGCATTATAGCATAGAGACACTGATGCCTTCAGCACTCATGACTTCATACGTAATTTATTTAGTAGTTACATTCATCATTTCTTGGTCACTTGTGACATTCATGTCTCTATTTTCCTTATTTCTCTAAGGCTGAAAAATCCCTAGTTCAGCATGTTACCACCTGAGTTGCACTCAGTTGGACTTTTAACCGATCAACCAAAGATGAACTATTACTTGTTCAATTTTCAAGTTCAAAAGTCTTTGCAGGCCTTCCTAGGCCCTTTTTTTTATTTTTTAACATGTTCATACCCCATGGGGAATTGTAATAAAATGAGTTAGCATGATGACTTTATGTAAAAGGTTTGGCTTCTTAGGACTTATTCATTAATGCATTGTTCTAGAGTGTTTTTTCTTTGATAATTTTTTTTTTTTAAGCAATAAATAATTTTCGAGTTTTTCACCCAAACCTCCAAAGCTCAAATAATCGCATTAATTAATTAAGCTTTAGGAGGTTTTTAAAACCTATCTGTCGATGTATATTACGATGATATTCATTATTTTGAGTCATTATGAACATATCCTAAGTCCCCCATAGGTTCTTTTATTTTTCCGAAAAATTTTATTTTTTCCGTTTTTACAGGCTTATTTTTAATAAGTTAAATGTGAAAGTGTAAAAAGTCATAAAAGCGTAAAAAGTCATAAAAGTGTGGCTAGGAGGTTGTTTTTTCCATGGGGGTGCTCATTTTCTAACTCAGAGCACCCACTTAACCCCTAAACCCACTTTCCTAAATTTTCGAGTAAATATTCAACCCCAAAATTAATAATTACTCGAAAAACCCAAGAAAATATGAAATATTAAAAAATTCGGCAATTAAAAAAAAAAAACAATTGTCAAAAAAGAGTTGGGTGACTTGGAAAATCATTTTGGCAAGTACCCGGGAAAGGGAGACAAGCTAGATGTTGCTATTTCAATGAATTTCATGAGTTGTGAGTTTCCTCTCCAAGTGGGGGCACTAGCTTAGGTGGAAAAGCTCATGGATTGGAAAAAGGTTTGAGTTTTAGCAAGTGGCATGGCCATAATTGGATGTTGCCATAAGATGCGTCCTTTTCCACCTCACTACACCTCATAGCCACCTCTTCAACCCTAGTGCATCCTTGAGGAGGATGCATCCCCTCTCTCTTTGTCGATTTTCTATTTAAGCAAGGCAACCCCTCCTCATTTGGGACGGATGATTTGGGCATTGAACCTCTGCTCCTGTATGTTGTAGTTTATTATCATTGAGAAATAAAGTGAAGGCTTTGGAGGTATACTTGTGTCATTCATCAGTGTGTGGTGAATTCTTATGTTACATGAGGAATAACTGTATCAGTTTCTTGCTGCATTCTTTTGTTGTTCTAACCGGTCTTTGAAGGATTAATGATAATTGGTAGAAGAGAATAAATAAGTAGTTTTTTATTTGTTTCTCTGAGTTATTTATGTGAGTAGATCTTAGATTTGTATGTTTTACCTGTTTGTATGCATACTATCTAGTCTTTTGCTTAAATACTCCCGGATATAACGCTTTGGTGTAATATTGTTCAAGTTGTGCAGGGATATCTATCGTGGAGGAGTGTTGGTTCTTGTTTGATTCCACCACATCTTTGTGATTTGTTTTGAGAAGATTCAAATCCCTCCGCTCTCTACTTGAGGACTCCGTTGCCCAAGCTTCAAAGCTTTGGGGCATTTTTCTTTTCCTTCATCTGTCACATTAAGAAATTTAAATTTTTGGTTACTAGTTTTCATTTTGCGTATTCGAATCCCACTGAAATATTGAAATATCTTAGCTTTCTGATTCATATATGATTATTAAAGTTTTATTGTACAAGATTTGATTGCAAGCAAGTACTAGTTTGATTCCTAAAATTTTCTATCTTTAAAGTATTTAAATATTCTTGATCAAATTTTTATGTTTTAACCTGATTTCCCATCATATTTAATAAAAATTTGTTTGCTGTTTTGCAGCAAAGATTGGTCTAATAAAGAGGCATTCTGGCAAAATTCTGAAGATCCAAGTCAAATCGGAAGCCCCTCTTCTCATACTTCTTCCATTGGTCATTTATCAAAATCCTTTAATTGTAAAAACTTGTTGTTCCTATTCTACAAAGGAACACAAGTACTTATTTCTTCTAGTCATTGTAAAAAAGAGAAGCAAGTGGACAGCCAAGTGCCCACACCCCATCCCCCCAGGTGGGATTTGCACTGTTTTGGTTTTTTTTTTTTTTTTTCTTTACTTTTTTTAGTTTATTTTAAGTTCCTAAAGTAAAATTAACCCAATCCGGCTGTGTTCTCAGTAATGAGAGTATCGGCATCGAGATTTAAAAAACTCATACTTAACTTTAAAAAAAACTTAAAATATCCAAGACTTCAAGGCCCTATATTCTCTACACCGCTGCAGCTTGTCTGATCAGTTGGCTGTATCAGAAAGGGACATGAGTTACTAGAATTAATAGGAAAATCTACACAATTGATTTTATCGAGAACTCAGGAGGTTGCAAAGGGTAACTGCTACAGATTCAGGGGGCTACTCCCAGCAGGTTTATCCTCGACCCGTTGGACACTTGGTATTACCGCTTTAGCACTCAGTTCGAAGGGACTTGACTTGTTGGGCCAAACCCACAATTAACACACGCCCTTAAATACTCACTTAAAAATCTTAAAATTGACCAACTGAGACAACAATACTTCACGAGACTTCACTAGCAACCCTTACACAAGCACTCCATTAGCACTGGTCTATTTTGGCAATCTTATTTATTTTTATGCTTAAGTTAATTTACGTGTTGTGTGGAATGTTATTTGATGTGCTAGTTATTTATATCATTTGCAGTTCATCTTAGTTGTGATATTTTATTTCATCTCATCTCCTAGACTAATTGTTTTATTTCATAGATTAAACACCATAGTTTATTTTACTAGGGACCCCCCCTGGCTTCGCTAGGAGAGAGCCTAGACGGAGGAGTCAAGGTCAAGTGACAACACTTGACTCTTGCTTGCCCCCAAGGTCGCACACAGTGGCTTGAAGATTTTTGCCATGTGACCCGAGGTGCGAATTAGGCAGCAACACAGCAAAACCATTTTTTCACTTTCTTTAACTTGTTCATGGAACAAAATTTGGAATATGGGAACAACCCTGGTGCTTGGAATCATTTCTAAGGTTCCTGTAAAAGGATTGTTAATTTAGAACCATGTAACATTCCTGGTTGAAGTACAGGCTTAGAGTCCCATAAAGGATATCCCAAACAAATAGCTACATGATCAGTACTTGGTCAGTAATGATTGTTTTAGCCACTCATGATATTATAAATGGTTTATGTAGCAGTTAAATTGATAAGTTCTTGGTCTTTTGAGGACAATTATGCCCTTATTTCTTTCATTCTCTACGGCTGAAAAAATTCTTAGATCAACTTTGCCTTTTTTGTCCCCTTTGCTAACCTATTTATGTAACCAGAGGATATTGTGAAATTTGGAAGCTGGGAACAACCCTGGACCTCAGAATCATTTCTTGTTTTTTGCAAAGGATTGTTGATACAAAACCCTAAAACATTCCACGTTGAGTGTCCTTCAAGTTAAGTTAAGGGTTAAATCCTCGTAAAGGATATGCTTAATATTAAACATATTTAATAATTGTAGAGGCCACTGGGTGAGGGTGAGTCTAATGTCTTAAAAGTCAACTTATTCAAAAGGAAAACTTGATCAATGCTGGAGTTTGGAATCATTTGTCATGTTCTACAAAATATGGTTAATCCTGTTTCCCGTAACATTCCAGGATAAGTGTCCTTTAGTAAAGTTAGGGCTTAAATCCCCATAATGATATGCCTAACATTGAACACTACTAATAATTCTAAAAGAAGAGGGTAGATAAGTGGCAAATCATTGTTTAGTGGTTAGTTGGTTAAAACAAAGCTTGAAGTAGCATTATTGCTCTCTGTTGAGTGATATTAATATGTTTCTTATTGCACCTAACATGTAGGCTATACAAAACAAAAATTGTGGATAAGAAAGACCACTGGTTTGCAACCAACCTACCATAAAACAATGTTTTTACACTAAATAAAATGAAAGTGAGTATAATACTTAACCTACCATGAAACAAAACTTGCTTTGTATTAACACCAAGTTCCACTTTATTTGTAGCCCCTCTGATGATCTGCCACTACACCTGATCTAGCTACTGAAAAGTGAGATAATCTTTGAATCCTCTAATACTATTTGATAGGGAGCTACATCCACCATAAGGACTAGCTCAAAACTGTAGTCTACTCTGGCAAAATGAGAGGCAAGTCCCATCTGAAAAATATGTGATAAGAGGTAACAACATTGGTAGGTTTTTAAGAGGGTTCAACTACTTTTGACAGGATTCGTTTCCTGCAAATCGAAACCAATCTCGACTTCTATGATTCATTTATGTCTTCTAGAAACAATACCACACTTAAGAGGAGAATCCCTCAATAGGAAATGAATTCACCATCTCAGGAATTGGATCCCAAAACAGGAAAAGGATCTGTAATGTCCCTTTTTTGGAATTTTGGAGAAAAGTGCAATTCGGGCAAAATTCGAGCTTAACTAGTCATGACTCTAGAGGGTTCCAACTTTCACCAAATGGTC
Source organism: Pseudotsuga menziesii (assembly GCA_001517045.1). NCBI lineage: Eukaryota > Viridiplantae > Streptophyta > Pinopsida > Pinales > Pinaceae > Pseudotsuga > Pseudotsuga menziesii. The sequence continues at coordinate 803,296 of LPNX010025144.1, read as the reverse complement.
CCAACTTTGAAATGCAATGATATGTGAGTCTCAAAACATACCAAGGTGGTTTATGGATACTTTGTATCAGACTTTAGACCTCTGCAACCTTGTTTGGGGCTGATGACAAAAAGGCCAAAAATTACTAGGAAATTGTAATTAAATCCCCCCTAGGGTGTAGGCCAACTGGGATTCCCAACTCATGTACAAACCTCCCAAATTTGTAAGAAGAGTATGGGGATTGATATAACAACTCATGGACTGTCATTACACATGGTTATTAGTTCTACAAACTGGTTATATAGTTCCACATTCGTTTGATAACATTTAGTGAAATTGCTTTTGGGGAAATTGCATAACTAGCTCGATTTTGACATATGAAAGGTAGAGTTAAAGGTTCAGATCATGATGTGACATATACGAACCATATACAGAATACAAATTGATTCACCAACAGTATTAAACACCATAGAAATCCCTTCATACAAGTCGGGTATATAACTCATTTATTATGGGAGTTAAATACATGAAAACTAGTGAATTAGTAGCATGTAATTGCAAGAGTTTCACATATGGATTTCTTGGAATTCGACCCACAGAGAATAGGGACATGAAATTACAGAGTAACACATCATATATGGCTGTCACAACATCATCAAACTCACAGAACATCCTTCATACAAATCTGATACAAGACTCCTTCAAGATTGAAGCCAAAGTCATGGAAACAAGTGACTCAATGGCATGCGGATGCAAGCTTTTCACACATGAATTTATTGGATTTCGAGCCACAAAGCATAAAGACATGAAATTACAAGGTAATACATCATATATGGATTTCCCAACATCATCCAATTCATAGAAGAGCCCTCATACAAATATGGTATAAAACTACTTCAACATTGAAGCCAAAATGCATGAAAACTAGTGATACCATGGCATGAGAATGCAAGCTTTTCACAAAGGAGTTTCTTGGATTTCAAGCTGAATAGCATATGGGCATGAAAGTACAGAGTCTTAAATAATATATGGCTTCCCCAACATCATAAAAATCCTCATACAAATTTGATATAAAACTACTTCAAGATTGAAGCCAAATCCATGAAAACTAGTTATTCAAGAGCATGGGGAATGCAGGCCTTTCATACATGTATTTCTGATATTTCGACTTACAGATCATATGTAGATGAGATTACAGAGCCATACATAATATATCCAAGATTGGGCATCAAATATCCTCAGCAAAGTGCAAGCACCACTCCAACAAGTGTGCCATCAACATGAGAGTGTGGGGGAATGGAGAAGAAGGAATGGGAGAATGGGGAGATAGATGAGAATTCGACTATATGGAACTTTAACCTGCAAATAAAACACCTTCATTAAGATCCCATGAGAGGTCTGAATGGCCTCTCCATCAACTAACTTGGAAAGGAATCCAACTCCCTCGAAATTGGTTCACAAGCAGGGAGAGTGAACACTCACCGTGCAATGGACAAGCAAAATCTCTCCAAAATGACAAAGGCCAATTAAAAAATGATCAAAAACTATTATCCTTCCTCATGACATCCTTTTATTAACTTCATGAGGCCTCCTAAGGTCAAATTTTCCTCCATGAGATTCCTCCAACTCATCTTAGTGGTTTAGTAACTATCATGACACTTGTCTTCCTCTTCATGCTCCAATTCTTTCTCCAATTAGAATGGTTGCCTCTAACTCCCAAATTCGACCTCTTGGTGGCTATTTTTAGCCCTGTCATGTCAGATTTGTCATATGCCAGCAATTAGGTCTGAATTTGTCATACTTGTCATAGAATCTTCCATCATTTGTTGTCATAGAGTGCATAGAATCTTCTTCCAAGTGGCACACCTTGTCTTCTAGTCTCTTCCTCTTCAATGGAGTTACCCTCCTTTACCAATTCGAATTCCTTAGCTCATTATATGATATTTGACACCACAACCATCCAATAATGTTACATTAACCATGCATTTGAATTTGGACGAATACCATGCCAAGTGTGCGGGGAATCTAGTCACCCAAAGACTCTACAAGCTTCCAAGTGTCTTTGTGAACCCATGCCACCTTATTTTCTTAGCATTTATCATTTATGTGACCCATTTAAATGTGAATATTGGGTACCATAGCCCCTTAATACAAAATTTATATCTCCATCTCAACCTAGGGAACTAGTAGGTTGGTGAAACACTAATTGCAAAGTCTTATTTGGAAATTATTTAATCGGGGACATGACAACCATCCAATAATGTAACATTAACCATGCGTTAGAATTTGGATGAATACCATGCCAAGTGTGCGGGGAATCTAGTCACCCAAAGACTCTACAAGCTTCCAAGTGTCTTCGTGAACCGATGCCACCTTATTTTCTTAGCATTTATCATTTATGTGACCCATTTAAATGTGAATATTGGGTCCCATAGCCCCTTAATACAAAATTGATATCTCCATCTCAACCTAGGGAACTAGTAGGTTGGTGAAACACTATTTGCAAATAGTCTTATTTGGAAATTATTTAATCGGGGACATGACAATCCTCCCCACTCAAGATTGTTTGTCCTCGAGCAATTCCAAGTTTGTATTCTGCAGAATTTGTTCAAATTCCCAATTGGCGTCCTCATTTGGTACTCCTTCCTTCGCACCAAGTGCTCTCTTATGGTTCTGCTCATTAATTTTCTTTAGCTGCAATTTGAGTAGTGCCACTCATGTACTGCAATTTTGTATTCCCAAAAGTAAAGAGATGTGGATTGTGCATATTCGTATATCTTGTAACATCACCACTAACACCAAAAGGATTAATCAAATCCATAAAAACCAAATTTGCACAATAATCTTTACCTCCATATTTTGTGAAACCTTTTCTGAACTTTTACCTCTTTTTGCTTTTGTATAATTCTTTGAAGTTGGTATTGAGTTACCAAACTTTGAGTTTCTTAAAATTCCAAGAAAATTTCAGAGAGTAACCACCATGCTTGTTGTTGCACTACTTTGATTACAATCATCTCCAATGTTGTTTAAGTGGTGACTAAATCTCCAATGTTGCTTGTTGTCCCCAAAATTGAAACCAATGAGACCAAAAATGATCCCAGTGTCCCATATGATCCTAATACATGCATGGGTTGAAATGTCTACAATGAAATGCCATGAACACCAAGCATGTGAAAATTGAATCCATTTCTCGAAAGGTCTCCCACATAGGAACCTGGAACACTGCTCTGCAAAGATGAACTCAAACAACTGAATGTTAGTTTGCTTTCTCAAACCAACAATCAAACTGCTACTCCAAGTGAGATGAAACCAAGCAATGCCAGGATCCCATAGATTGTACTATGCCCTTCCAAACATCATGAGTACAAAATATAGATAATGAAAGTACATAACAACATCATACAAATGTACATAAAAAGGTACCTCATCAAAGAATCATGAAAATGTTTGTACATCCAAGTAGATCATCATGTGGCCCATACATACAAGCATCAACTATTATATCAAATCTGCCCCAATGAAATAGGTGAGGATCCCATGTCTTATAATGTTGCTCCAAAAGAATGTAAGATGCATCAAAATAATAATCATCCATGTGTTCTTTCATCCAAGAAGTGAATGAAGAACCTCCACTAAAATCTAAACCAAATAAGGAGCAAAGAAAACATGAAGACTTCAAGTGGCTCAAAGAAGTCTCATCAATACACCCATGAATATGTTTATCATCATAATGAAACAAAGGATGTTGTTGCCAACAATAATGTTCTTCAATCATATATCTCTTCACCTAAGTGGGATGAAGTTCTGCCAACATCAAATGGACTAGGCAAGGAGCAACAAATATCATGATTCTCCAAGCGACTCAAGTGAATACCATAGGTGAATCCATATAGATGTGTATCATCATAATGTAACAAGGGATGTTGCTGCAAATCTAAATAATATGGTTCTCTAAACATGTCATCATCAAAAGGAGAGACAGAAATTCCATACTCTTCATGTCGCACCATAAAAAAGAAACCTTTCACGCATACTTCATTATGATGAATACTGCAAAATTTGGAAGTGTAGGATGTAGGAGAAAGAACCAACTCACCCAAATGATCAAAAAGTGCAAAATTTTCATCATGTGAAGGATCCATAGGGGTAGGATTATCCACCTCCCTTATGTTGCCGCCTAATTCGCACCTTGGGTCATGTGTCAGAAATATTCAAGGCACTGGGTGTGACCTTGGGGGCAAGCAAGAGTCAAGTGCTGTCACTTGATATTGACTCCTCCGTCTAGGCTCTATCCTAGCGGAGCCAAGGGGGGTGGTCCCTAGTAAAATAAACTAAGGTGTTTAATCTAAAAAAATAGAACAACTAGTCTAGGAGATGATAACAATAAATACCGAAACTGAGAAGAACTGCAAATAATTTAAATAACGAGCATTTAAAATATCATTCCAAAGAACACTTTGATTAACTTAAGCATCAAACATAAATGGAAATGCCAGATAGACCAGTGTTAATCGAGTGCTTTTAAGGGGGTTGCTAGTGAAGTCTCGAGAAGTATTGCAGTTGTCTCGGTTAGTCAGTTTTAAAATTATTAAATGAGTAGTTAGGGAGTGGGTAAATTCTTGGTCAATTTTATTAAGAATGTGGTAATGATCTTATTATTACAAGGGAAATGGTGGTATTCTAGATATACCCAGGGGGTACGAGGAATATGTCTGAATTTACCAAGGAGTGGCTCTCACAGTGACGTGGGCTAGATGGAGTCATGGGGTTGTGTTCAACACTACACCAAATGAGGGTGTAGCTTAACGGTGCCTCACGGTCACTTTCTAGTGGTTCCCACTTCACTTGCAAAATTTCCCCACAACTTGGTAAGATCGAATGAAGTGTCAGATTTTCACTTGTAGGATTAAATTGAAGTGTTCAACTAATTACTAGTCACTTCAATCCCTTTTTGATTGTCGCACCGATCCAACCAAAGTCTTGCAGTGGTCACAAGAGCATACGGGGAATGAAGCCTTGTAAATTTTAAGTGTTTTAAGAGCTAAATGTGAGTTTTTATACCACAATGTCGATACTCTTCTTACCAAGAACACAGACGGATTTGGTAAATAAATTGAAAAAAAAATACAAAAAAATAAAAAAACTGCAAATCCCCCCTGGGGGATAGCGTGTGGGCACTTGGCTGCCCACTTGCTTCTCTTTTTTACAATGATTTAGAATCATAAAATACTTGTGTTCCTTTGTAGAATAGGAAACACAAGTTTTACAATATTAGGGCCTTAGAAATTTGGCCAAAGAAAGAGTTGTAAGAAGAGGGATCTTCGAAATTTGGTCAGAATGCCTCTCTCTTTAATCAACTTCTGCTGCAAATCAGCAAGTAAACATCAATCAATTATGTCAAATTCCTTATTTAAACAATAAAAATTAACATATAATTCAAGCAACTTTTAAAAGATAAAAAATGAAGTATTGAAAAGTACCTGTTTAAAACTAGATTTTTTAGTTTTAACATTCAAATCAGATCTAACTTCAATGATAAATTAAATCATATTTAATTATTGATCTATTTTAATATACTAAACCAAATATCAATTATCAAAATAATCGGTAACAAAACTGAAATTTTCTTTGTAGAATGAGAGAAGATATGAAAAAGCTTGATGTCGGAATATGGACAATGAAGTTCTTCACAATGGAACAAAGAGGGACTATGTGTTTCTGCAATTGTTGAAGAGAAGGAAGATGTAAGCAAACTTAACATCTTCTTCAATCTACGTAACCTGCAACTAGTACAAAATACTGGCACAAAAGATGGTTAAGAAATTTGGTGCCACCTGCCACAGAAACTCAGAAAGACAAGATTATTAAACAAAATAAAAATGTACTTCCAAGATACCTGAAACAAATAAACAGAATGATCTTCAAGAAAACAAGTTTTTAAACCTTACTCTACCAAGAAACAGCTCCCCTTCAAAGGCCAATCTTAACCAAAGATAGGCAAGAAAATAAACACTGTCGGTTACTTCAAAAGCTCAAGACAATATTCATCCACACATAAAATCGCTACACAATTCTTGACCTCCAAAGTCTTTTATTCAAACGATAGAAAAATATTACAATAGCATGTAAGCAAAGGTTCCATACAATTCTCTCCTGTCCAAAATGAGGAACGAGAGCCTTCTTATATAGAAAAACGGCAAGAGAAGGGGGACGCATCTCCTCAAGGATGCGCTAGCTCTCCATAAGTTGGTTGTGGATTGGATGAGGGTTAGAAAGGGTTGGTTGAGGGCAAGGGGAATAGCAACTTCGAAAACCTTGAAAGCCACATCACCCAAGCTTCCACCCTTTCTTGGGATTTGCACCCCACATGGAGAAAAGCGCCTCCCTCTTCATGAGGAAACATCAAACTAAAAAATCTCTCTGTATTGGCAACATCTGACTTGTCCCCCTTGCCTAGGTACTTGCCAAATTAATTTTCCAAGTCATAAAATTCACTTTTGGCAATTCTCTTTTATTTTTTTAATTGCTGAATTTTTTAAATATTTTAGTTTTTTGGTCTTTTTTGGGTTTTTCGAGTAATTATTAATTTTGGGGTTAAATAATTACTTGAAAACTTAGGAAAGTGGGTCTAGGGGTTAAATGGGTGATATGAGCTAGAAAATGAGTAGCCCCATGGAAAAAACAACCTCCTAGCCACACTTTTATGACTTTTTACATTTTTACAATGAACTTATTAAAAATAAGCCTATAAAAACGAGAAAAAAAAATCCGGAAATTAAAAAAACCTATGGGGAACTTAGGACATGTTCATAATGACTCAAAATAATGATTAGCATGGTAATATACATCGACACATAGGTTTTAATGACCTCCTAAGGCTTAATTACTAAGGCAATTATTTCAGCTTTGGAGGTTTGGGTGAAAAACTAGAAAATTATTTATAGCTTAAAAACAATAAATAATTAACAAGGAAAAAGCACCATGGGGTATGAACATGTTAAAAAAAATTTTAAAAAGGGCCTGGAAAGGCCTGCAAGGAGGTCTGAACTTGAAAATTGAACAAGTGATTGTTCATCTTTGGCGGCTCGTTTAGAAATCCAACTTAGTGCAACTTAGTCGATAACATATGGCTCCAACTATGGGACGTGTGATTGATCTGAACTTCGTGAAAATTGATCATACGAGAAACCTTGAATCTTTGGTTCCTGCACAAAACTAAGATAAGTCAGTCACATGTATATATAATGAAATAACAAGTTGCAATTTATGATACAAAGTAATGTACAACAAAAGAATTTCTACGTAAACAATCTATTATACAAAAAGAAAAAATTAAGCTAGAAAATAAAATGATACAGAGATGCCCCATCCAACTCTACTAACTTATGAATCCTGCTCTGATAATCATCCTAATCTGATCCCGAATCTTGTAGAACCTGATACACTGGTAATTTAAGATGAATCAGTAAAGTCACATTCGTGCAGTAGACTAATTCAAAATGAGACTTTCCCATTACACTTTTCTTGGCTATTCTATCTGCCCAAAGTGCAAATTTGATTTTACTATCCCAAGACTTCTTATTATCACCAATAATCTTTTTAACGATGGTCATCAAGTTTTTGTTGCTTGATTCAGCAAGACCATTTCCCTAGGGATAATAATTCGAGGAATGGGATAGCATAATACCATACTTGAAACAAAATGATGGCATGGCTGCTCAGCTGAAATCTTTGGCATTATCGATGGTTATCCTAGCTGGCACCCCAAATCTGGTAATGATTTTATCTTCAAGGAAGTCCATTACTACCTTCTCGGTTGTTGCTTTAGTAGGTATGGCCTCTACCCACTTGGTAAAATAATCGGTTGCAGTCAAAATCGAAGTGTAACCATTACTTGAATTATCCTTAAGCTTACCAATGAAATCAAGACCCCATTGTTGAAAAGAGGCTTGGACCACTACTGGCTTTAGAGGTAGTGCGATAAGTTTCTATTTTCTTGTGAATAGTTGACATTTCTGGCAGTTCCTAACAGACTTGTGCACATCAGTGAATAAGGTGGGCCAATAGTATCCTTCTCTAAGAATTTTGTGGGTTGTAGTTTTAGCTGCAAAGTGATCACCACAAAATCTTGAGTGGAATTCTTCTAAGAGTATTTTAGACTCTTCTTCATCTACACACCTAAATATGAGACCATCTGGGTTTTTCCAACCCAAAGCATCTTGAGTAAGACAATACTTAGTTGCTTGTAATCTTAATGACCTTCTCTTGTGGCCGACTAGATGTTCAGGACAAGTCAGGTTGAGGAGATAGAAAACAATATCTGATTACCACTCTTGCTATTGAAGACGTTGAAGCTCTGTTGAATTGGTTGATGCTGATGAATTGTTCTGACAAATCATACCTAAGGCTTGCTTGTTTCCTTCTGTCATCATTTTAGCAAGACCTTGACCCTTAATCAATTTAGTGGGTTTAATCTCTAAGTCATACTCTTGGATATTTGATACCCACTTTTCTCTTATACCAAGGCAATCTTGTTGGGATAAAATGTATTTAATTGCTGAATGGGGCACATAACCAACTACTTTAGAGTATCCAACATAGGTTCTAAAGTGTTTTAAAGACTTAAAAAGGGCATAGGCCTTTTTTTCCATTATAGTGTAATTTAGCTCTGACTTTTGTAAGGACCTACTCATAAAAGCAATTGGTTGTTCCTAACCCTCTTTGTTCTTTTGCAACAAAATTCTGGAAATTGTATCTTCTCAGGCAAAGGAGAATATCTAGAACTCTTTGGAATAATATGGGCTAGTCAGGACTGGGGAACTTGCTATGCAATTCTTGATGCTTCTAAAGGCTTCTTTTCCTTCACTATCCCATTCAAACTTAGCATCTTTTTTAAGTAACGTTTGCGTGGGTTTCATTAACTCAACTAAGTTTGGTATGAACCTTCTTATGAAATTGATTTGGCCATTAAAAGACTGTAAGGCTTTCTTATTTTGAGGCAAGGGAACCTTCTTTATGGCTTCTACTCTTTCAGGGTCTATCTTCACACCATCTTTGGAAATAATATGCCCAAGCAACTTGCCTTCATCTATACCCAAAACTGGATTTGGCAGGATTCAAAGAAATGCCAAACTTTTTGCATCTTTTAAAAACTTACATGAGATGGCCTATATGATCAAATATTTCTTTAGAGAAAACAGTAAGGTCATCTTGATAGATTTCAATTATCTTTTCAATTAACTCATTGAAAGCATTATCCATAGCCCTTTGAAATGTTGCACCCGCATTCAAAAGACCAAAGGGCATACTCAAATATTCAAACGCTTCCCAAGGTGAAGTAAAAGTAGTCTTATGTCGATCTTCTTTCTTAACAAGGACTTGGTTATACCCAAAGAAACCATCCAGCATAGACATCATACTTGACCCTGTTAATCTTTGCAATAGTGTTTCCATATCTGGCAAGGGGTAATTATCTTTTATGCAAGAGATATTCAAATTTCAGAAATCAATGCATATCCTCAATTGTCCATTCTTTTTTCTAACTACAACCGAGTTAGAACACCGTGATGAATGTCTTGTTGGCGCAATGATGCCTGCTGCCAACATTTTATGTAACTCCTATTGGACCATAGGAGCTAACTTGGGGTTTATTTTCCTAAGCTTTTGTCAAAAGGGCTTGGAATCTGGCTTCAATGGAATCGTATGCTAAAATACATTGTCTCGATAAGCTTTTAATTCATCATATGTAAAAGCAAACACATCTCTAAACTCTTTTACCAACTCTACCAAGTTCTTTCTCTCTTTCTCAAAAGTTCCTTTTCCAATTTTTATTTTTCTTGTCTCTTCTACAGTGCCAATGTTTATTTCTATGTATCCTCCAGCTTCTTGGTTTCTTTCTTTTTACACCTATCCTTCCTATCAAAAGTTCTTTCTCACTCTACCACCTTCTTGGGGACATGACTACTAGGTTGATCATTTTCCCCTTTGTAGGATTCTTCCTCCTGAAAACTGACTTAAAAGTCTGAAGACTCTTTCATGTTATTGATGAATTTTATTATCTGTTTGTCATCTTTAAACACTTGGGAATGATTTAGGTTGTGTGGGACAGAGGGCCTAAAATTTATTTCAAATTTCCCATTTCCCTTTATCAACTCTTCAGTAAATTCTAAAGTAGAAGTTGCCACTGTTAGTCTGTCTGCCTCACTGTTTTCTAAACGAAGCACTGCCATGAGGTCTAAAGCACTGAAATATTCCGTGGTGTCCCACACAACATTCCTATACTTTTTTAGTCTTCCACACTTACATGCAAATAAATTCTTGACTTGGGAATAAATCAAGTCTGAATCACCCTTGATACTTAGCACCTTAATACCCATGTCCTTTGCAATCTCAATCCATGGCAGAAGTGTCACATTATTAGATGCATCGAATTCAAGTCTATAAGCAAAGTTAAACTTCTGGTTTGATGGTGAAGTTAAGACAATCCCTACCCCTTTTTCTTGAATTGGAAAAAGCTCCATCAAAACTCATTCTCCATAATTCATCAACTTCCTCATTGTTGGCTTTCTCCCTAATAGGTATAAGGTAGTTTGCATAGATGGCATGGTCTCCCAGACTATCTGTCTCGCAGATGTATTCATTATCTGGTTCTTCAGGATCTTCAACATGATACTTCCTTTCCTTTTCCCTATACAATTTGACATGTGCATCTTCAGAAGCTGGAATCATGGCATAGGTTTAATCCATTTGGATAGATCCACCAAGGGAGGGAACCCACTTCCTAGACAACAGCATTCCCCATATATCAAGTACATCTATGACTACAATGTTTATGGTCACACCAATGTCTAGGTAGGCAGCTAACTTGACAAGAAAATTCAAAATTATACCCACAACATCAATTTCCCTTGAGTCCATGGCACACACGTTTTGGTATGGTCTTGTTATCCTTAGACCCATTTTCTCCATAACTTTCTTAGTCATGATGTTAGAGGATGCACCTGAATCAAGCATACAATTGTGCAGCATCTTTTCATTTGCAATCAATGAAATGTAGAAGGGAGGTTGGTCATCTTTGTTAGGATCTTTACTATGCAAAACAATAGGAGTATCTTCGTTAAAGTTGTTTTGTTTTTTAGTAGGACTCAACAGGTTTGCTCATAGTTGTCTCTTTTGTTTTGTTGGCTACCTTTTCCTTAGTCTTTTCAGCAATTGCTTCTTTAGGATTTTCATCATTCTTTTCCTTAGGTTCCTCTAAGGTTTTCATGAAAATATCTCTTTGACTAGGAATTTTTAGGATCTCAACCACTGGGACAAGGATTTTAGCACTAGACAACCAATTACCCAAATCAATATTCAGATCTACATGGGGAGAGATTTTTACCTTTGGTATGTGTTGATCTAATTTAGTTGGCATGACATTCCTTCTTCTTTGGCAGACCATGCCTTTACACTTCTCAATGATCTGCTCAAGAGTAGGTTTTTCACCAAAAATCTTTGTAGAATTATCCTTCTCCTGATAGTACTCTCTTGCTTGTTTCCACTTTTCTTTGGATATAGGATGGACATTCCTAACATTATATATACAATTAGGGTGTCTAGGATAACCCACAAAATTACTTGTCTCAATCTGCTATTGTTCCATTATGTAACAAAAATTTGGATAGGTAGATTCTTCATGGAACTCTTCACAAGGTCTGCAATAGGGAGGAACCTCATCAACCATGTTGTTTGTTTCGAGTTGGTTAGGAGGTCTTTGCTCTTGGGGATTATACTTCTTCTTCCATTCTTGATTTGGCCTTGGTTGAATACTTCTTTGATTTTGAACAATGTGAGTTTTCTCCATGGTCATCAATCTATTTTGCATTGCATTCATTTGGGAAGTGTGGTTGACCATCATCTGTTTCATCAATTATGTTATTTCCTTATGGATTCCTTAGTCTGATCTTTACTTTTTGGCTGAACTACTTTTTCCTTTGAATCATACAGTTTGGAAATGGAAACACTACCTCCATAAAACCCAGGCAAATTGGATTTTCTAGATGCTTGCATGTTTATGTCTATTTTTTCTGCAGTTTCCATAGCACCATGCAGAGTTGTTGGCTCCTTATCTCTGATTTGAGATCTCATTTCACCTTCAAAAGCTTCTATGTAGTATATGAGAATTGATGCATCAGGAGGTTTAATATCTTTATGAAGCCTTGAAACCAAATCATTGAACTTTTTATTAAACTCCTCGATTGTCTCATTCTCTTTCTTCTTAGTTTCAATCAAGGCAGCCAACAGGCGTCGGTTCTCTTTCTTAGCACCCCATCTGGAACTGAAAGTTGTCTCAAACTCTGCGAAGGTTTTGATGTTGTTATCAGCCAAATTGGTGAACCATTCAAATGCATCAACTTCTAAGGATAAGCAAAAAGCCTCATCTTTACATCTTCAAAATTCACATTATGGCACCACTTGGCATAACATTGCGTAAAAAACAATTGGTGAGACTTCGCAGTTATAGCGTCATTGCCATGAAAAGAGGGAACCTTCTCCATGGCTTTATCAAGGATTTAATGAGGATAACCAGCAATGGCGATAAAGTCCAAGGGTTTAAAAAGATCGCCCATGCTGGTAGGTGAATCACTTGATTAAGGGTCAACAAATAAAAGGTAAATGTCAAGGATTGACTCAGGAGTCAGATCTAAGATTTTCAAGGATCCTACAAGAAGCTAGCTTGCTTTTCCTCCTATGATAGACCGGTTCATGCTTAGGGGTGAACTGAAGCAAGCCTTCAGAGTTTCTTCTTGTTGAATGCCTTGGTAAAGTTAAAAATAGTGGAGTCACCAAATGATCTGAGTAAAATTATTTAAATTACAACATTCATCAAACAAAGCATAAAAAACAAAAAAAGAAAACTCAAAGTCGTACTCCGAGAATAGAAATATTTATCCCCAGCAACGGCGCCAAAATGTTGCTGCCTAATTCGCACCTCGGGTCATGTGACAAAAATATTCAAGCCACTAGGTGCGACCTTGGGGGCAAGCAAGAGTCAACTGCTGTCACTTGATCTTGACTCCTCCGTCTAGGCTCTCTCCTAGCGAAGCCAAGGGGGGTGGTCCGTAGTAAAATAAACTAAGGTGTTTAATCTATAAAAATAGAAAAACTAGTCTAGGAGATGATAACAATAAATACCAAAAATGAGAAGAACTGCAAATGCTTTAAATAACTAGCATTTAAAATATCATTCCAAATAACACTTTGATTAACTTAAGCATCAAACATAAATGGAAATGCCAAATAGACTAGTGCTAATGGAGTGGTTGTAAGGGGGTTGCTAGTGAAGTCTCGAGAAGTATTGCAGTTGTCTCGATTGGTCAGTTTTAAAATTATTAAATGAGTAGTTAGGGAGTGGGTAAATTCTTGGTCAATTTTATTAAGAATGTGGTAATGATATTATTCTTACAAGGGAAATGGTATTCCAGATATACCCAGAGAGTACGAGGAATATGTCTGGATATACCAAGGTGTGGCTCTCACAGCGACATGTGGGATAGATGGAGTCGTGGGGTTGTGTTCAACACTACACCAAACGAGGGTGTAGCATAACGGTGCCCCACGATCACTTTCTAGTGGTTCCCGTTTCACTTGCAGAATTTCCCCACAACTTGGTAAGATCGAATGAAGTGTCAAATTTTCACTTGTAGGATTAAATTGAAGTGTTCAACTAATTACTAGTCACTTCAATCATTTTCTTATTGTCCCACCGATCCAACCAAAGGCTTGCAGTGGTCACAAGAGCATACGGGGAATGAAACCTTGTAAATTTTAAGTGTTCTAAGAGCTAAATGTGATTTTTTAAATCACAGTGTCAATACTCTCGTTACCAAGAACACAGCCGGATTTGGTAAATTTTACTTAAGAAATTGAAAGAAATTACAAAAAAATAAAAGTGCAAATCCCCCTTGGGGGTGGGGTGTGGGGACTTGGCTGCCCGCTTCTCTTTTTTACAATGATTTAGAATCAGAAAATATTTTTGTTCCTTTGTAAAATAGGAAACACAAGTTTTACAATATTAGGGCCTTAGAAATTTGGCCAAAGAAAAAGTTGTAAGAAGAGGGATGTTCGGATGGCTTGGATCTTCAAAATTTGGCCAGATTGCCTCTCTTTAATCAACTTCTGTTGCAAAACAAGAAGTAAACATCAATCAAATATGTCAAATTCTTTATTTAAACAATAAAAAATTAACATATAATTCAAGCAACTTTTAAAAGATAAAAAATAAAGTATTGAAAAGTACTTGTTTAAAGCTAGATTTATGAGTTTTAACATTCAAATCAGATCTAACTTTAATGTTAAATGAAATCAGATTTAGTTATTGATCTAGTTTAATATACTAAACCAAGTATCAATTATCAAAATAATCGGTGACAAAAATGAATTTTTTTTGTAGAATGAGAGAAGATATGAAGAAGCTTGATGCCAAAATATGGACGATGGAGTTCCCCACAATGGAACAAAGATGGACTATGTGTTTCTACAATTGTTGAAGAGAAGGAAGATGTAAGCAAACTCAACCTCTTCTTCAATCTGCGTAACCTACAAACTAATACAAAATACTTGCACAAAAGATGGTTAAGAAATTTGGTGCCACCTGCCACGAAAACTCAGAAAGACTAGATTATTAAACAAAATAAAAATGTAATTTCAAGATATTTGAAACAAATAAACAGTAAGATCTTCAAGCAAACAAGCTTTTAAACCTTACCTTACCGAGAAACAATTCATCTTCAAAGGCCAATCTTAACCAAAGATATGCAAGAAAATGAACACCGTCGGTTACTTCAAAAACTCAAGACATGTTCATCTACATAAAATCGCTACACAGTTCTTGAACTCCAAAGTATTTTATTCAAATGATAGAAAAATATTACAATAGCATGTAAGCAGAGGTTTCATACCATTCTCTTCTGTCCAGAATGAGGAATGAGAGCCTGCTTATATAGAAAAAACGGCAAGAGAAGGGGGACGCATCTTCTCAAGGATGCGCTATCTCTCCATGAGTTCATTGTGGGTTGGATGAGGGTAAGGGGAATAGAAACTTCCAAAACCTTGAAATCCACATCACCCAAGCTTCCACCCTTTCTTGGGATTTGCACCCCACATGGAGAAAAGCGCCTCCCTCTTCATGAGGAAACATCAAACTCAAAAATCTCTCTGTATTGGCAACATCTGACTTGTCCCCCTTGCCCGGATACTTGCCAAATTAAATTGCCAAGTCATAAAATTCAATTTTGGCAATTATATTTTATTTTTCTAATTGCCGAATTTTTTAAATATTTCAGTTTTTTGGTCTTTTTTGGGCTTTTCGAGTAATTATTAATTTTGGGGTTAAATAATTACTCGAAAACTTAGAAAAGTGGGTCTAGGGTTAAGTGGGTGCCCTGACTTATAAAATGAGCACACCCATGGCAAAAACAACCTCCTAGCCACACTTTTATGACTTTTTACATTTTTACAATTAACTTATTAAAAATAAGCTTGTAAAAACGAAAAAAAAAAAATTTGGAAATTAAAAAAAACCTATGGGGGACTTAGGACATGTTCATAATGACTCAAAATAATGATTAACATGGTAATATACATCGACACATAGGTCTTAATAACCTTCGAAGGCTTAATTATAAGGCAATTATTCCAGCTTTGGAGGTTTGGGTGAAAATCTCGAAAATTATTTTTAGCGTTTAAAAACAATAAATAATTAACAAGAAAAAAACACCCTGGAATAATGCATTAATGACTAAGTCCTTCCATGGAACATGTTAAAATTTTTAAAAAGGGCTTAGGAAGGCCTGCAAGGACTTCTAAACCTTAAAATTGAACAAGTGATTGTTCATCTTTGGTGGCTCGTTTAGAAATCCAACTTAGTGCAACTTAGTTGGTAACACCTTAAAAATGCAAAACTTTCCTCATGGGTTGGTTCCAAGGTGGTGGAATCATGCACTTCTTCAAAAAGTGTACCTATTTTCAACAGGCAACTCAAGTTCCTCTTCCACCACAACAAGTGATTGGCTCTCATCAAGATCATCTTCAAACACATCAAGAACCTACAATTTTTCATGTTTCTCATGAACCTCCAAAGTGTTTTAGAAACCTTAGGAATGTTTCCACTTTACTTTGCCAACTCAGAAAACTCAATTTCGACATGTTTCTGAGTATTTAGAAATTGACGGTTTCTTTATTTTCTCCATTTTTTGGCCTCTTTTATTCACTTTTCGAGAGAAATTTAAAATAAGTGATTAATAGTCACTAACTTTAATTTTTAAGAGGGTCTATGGGTAAAGTGAGTGCTCTATGTTAGAAAATGAGCAACCCCAAGGAAAATACCCATTCCTAATGCCACTTTTATGCCTTCATAAATAATTTTAATTAAAACAGGTTTGCTTTTACGGGAAAAATTAAAATTTTCCAAAATAATAAAAACACATAGTGAGGACTTAGTACATGTTCATATGAGTCAAAAACAATGATTAGCATGGTAATATACATTGACACGTAGGTTTCAATAACCGCATAAACTATAATTCATTAAAAAACGACATAAAATTATAATTACTTAGCTTTGGAGGAGCGGGTGAAAAACTCAAAAATTATAATTCATTAAAAAACGACATATAATTCTCAAGAAAAAAACACCCTAGAGTAAAGTATTGATGACTAAGTCCTAGGAAAGCCAAATATTTTACATAATTTCATCATGCTATGTCATTTATTACAATTCCCCACAAAGTATGAACATGTAAAAAAACAAAAAAAGGGCCACTAATTGGCCTGATGGATCTCAAAACACATGTGAAGAACAATTTATTTGTTCCAAGTCTTTGATGACTCATTGGGAATCCACCTAAGTGAAACTTAGTAGATAACATCTGGCTCCAACTGCAAGATGTGTGTTCGATCTAGTCTTTAGGCAAGGAGAGCATGCAAGAACATGAATTTCTCTTGTTTGTATAATTTGTAAAAACATTTCAACTTGACAAGACAAACCTTAGTAGCACAAGTTTTATATGAAAACCAAATCAACCATAAATTGCATTATTTAAGAATGTGGAATAAATTTAACCAAATAAAATGTTATTTATTCCTAAGTATAGAAAGAAATTGCAGAAAGTAAATGCTCACTTTAAGGAGCTTATTTTCCTACTCTAAGTATGATATAAAAAAGTCAGGTAAAATCAAATATCCAATATAACCACCTAATCATTTTATCAACTTTTGAGTTTTTTTCCTTATCTTTGCTTACCAGCCAAAGCAAGGACACATTTAAGAAATGCAAACCTGCATGATGATTCAAGATGGGAGGGATGGATGGGTAATTAAAGGCTTCATCGAACTGCTTCCCAAACTGGTATGTCCTCCTGCAGGCTTCTTCTATCCAAGACTGGAGAGGACTAATGTACATGTGTGCATGATGAGATAGATACACTACTTCATCATACTCATCCAAAGGGATTATCTGTTGATAACTCTAAGAGTAAGCCTGCAGTTGCTCCAAGTCATAAGGAACATTCGCATGTGAAGACAATGGCTGAGACTGATATTCCATTGACTGGATCAAATATGACTCTTCACTATACTGCTTTTCAGTCTTCCCTACTGATACTCATATACGACTTTAACTGATCATGTGAAAATTCTGCATGTTCATCTTCCATACATAGATTTTCCAAGGCCTCAAAATCCATGTTCTCTTCTTTAAAAACCTCATAGGTAGGATCTTCGATAAAACCATCCAAAGACTTAAAACTCCCTCCATCGGGTATGTCATAGATATGATTATCAATAAAACTTTCAAAATCCTTTTTGGTTTATTATTTTCCTCTGTATGCATGTCATAGATTGGATTTTCCATGAATGTCCAAGAATCCTCATTAACATCTTCGTCAGACATAAGGGAGTCTTCGTCACTTCTATCATGCTCCAGGCTATATTTTTCCTCCTCCTGATCACAATCATATTCTTCAGAAAAAAAGGTCACAAGGAAGCAAACCTTCCAAACTATCATTATTATCAGAGAATAGGCAAGAGTGTCATCATGTACATTATAGATCTCATCATAAGTCTCAAAATAAGCATATGTAATGGTTTCTTCTTGAGGTAGATCTGGGGTACCAATGTGATCAACATCACTGAAATAATCATGAAAGCATCCCCAATCATCAATATTCTCTGTTAATGTGACATGAGGGTCTTCCACAATATCTTGAATAAATGGCTCTTCATACAATGTTGATAATTCTGTGATAATGGCACCATGCTCCCGAAGATACTTGACTTCTTTTCTATTGTAATCTCTTAGAGGAAGTTCCCAATATTTATCATTTCTTACCATGAAGAGATGAGGCAATTCAAGGTCCTCCTCATGATATTCTATCCAAGGCAAGGAGGATGTTATGAACTTTTCCAAGAACATGTCTAATTCATCCATATTACTCTCACCATTATGCCATTGCATCAAGAATATTCTAAGAAAGCTCGAAAGGGAAGTAATACCCTTATTTGGAAGACAATTGAGATACCAATGGCAAGCATTTCCTTGTAGAGTACTAACAAATATCCCCATCATATTATCTTCATAAAAAACATTGAAGTCAAATAGAACTTTAATGAAAGATATGACATGTCAAACCTTAGTGTGCTTATTTTCCCAAAAGATAGGCAGATAATCAGATATATCTTCACCATTGTGATAATTAGGGAAACCTGGGATGTTTGAGAAATTGATGGAAGGATATTCATCAGAATCCGAGCTCTTTCATCATCTATACTCAACTATCAGAAAACACTTGAAATAACCATGGAATGTTTTTTCTTTGAACTAGGAGAGTTGTCAAGTAGTGAACTTAAAAAAATTTGCCGTGTCAGATGAGCTCATTTCTACACACAATAAATCTCAATTAAATTGCATGAGTAGCAAGGTTTAATCCCTTCAATGGAGTCGCCTAGTGAAAAGAAGAAATATACTATTACATACTTTCTCACAACACATATGTTTTACTTTTCTTTAAAAAGAACAAAACAGTTAGTGGAGTCCCCAGATGGATCAAGTAAAATATAGATTATTTGACTAAATCAATCAATTTTTGTTAAAAATAAAGAAGGAAACGGTAAGTCGAACTCCGAGAATTAAAAGATTCATCCTCGGCAACGATGCCAAAAATATCGCCACCTCTTACGCACGTGGGGGAAAACGCAGCAGAAATCTTCAAGCTGCTAAGTGCGCCCTTAGGGGAAAGTCTCGAGTCAGGTATTGTCCCCTAATCCTAACTCCTTCATTTAAGCTTACCTCCTAACAAAGCCAGGGAGGGTAGTCCCTAAAGAGTGTTTCTAAGGCTCTTAAGTGTTTTAAGTGTTAGATGGGGTTGTTTTAGGAGTTTAAAAATGAGTAAGTTGTTGACAAGACACTTTGCAAAATTAAAGAGCTTAATTCAACAACATAACAAGATCTATCAATAATCACAATATGACTAAAAGCAAATAGAATTGCAAGAATTAAACCAGTTCCTTCATGGAGTCAAAATAACAAATGTTGTTGAAAATGGAAAAATGTTTTGTTGTGTACTTGGTCAATTTTAATTATTAAAAATGATGAATTAAAGGGAAATGGATTCTCGATATACCGAATGGTACAGGGAATATGTCCAGATTTTAGGAAAAGTGGATTTGCACGAGAAAATGTGGGCTAGATGGAGTCGTGGGGATGTGTCCAACACTACACCACTACACCAGCAAGGATGTACCCTGACAGGGCCCCACAGTCTTTTCTAGTTGTTCCTGCGTTCCTTGAAGAATTTTCCCACTATTTACCAAACTCGTTTTACGCCAGATTTTCGTAATGTTTGGCCCTTGGGGGATGTTGGTTTTTTTAATGTGAGTTGATTAATTAAATGTGAGAAATTAAGAAGTGGACACTCTCGCTTTTGGATATCCCCAAGATCAGGAAATCCTGCGAGGGGTAGAGCATACACAGAGGAGGCAAATGTTTGTTCCAATTTGTAAAAGTATAAAAGAAAAGATACAACCCTTTAGGACGGATTGTGTGCTTGTGTTAAAAAAAAGAAACAAAGAAATTGTGAGACTAATTACTACACCAATGCAATGTCGGGTTAGTATTTGATTACTTTGAAAAAAATTGTAAAACTTCAAAAATTGATTGATCTAGAACTATTGCAGTAAGTAAATCCAGTCTAAAAATCAAACCACTCAAGGGCAGATACAGGATTTCCCCCAAATGGGGGAAAGAAGGTGTGGGAGCTATAATCCTACTTGCTCTTTTATTAATTATTATAATGCTGATTTTTTACAGGGCTGCCTTTTGACCTTGAAAATTTGATCAAAAAAGGCTTACAAACAACTTGCTGGAAGAAGGGGGTTGAAGAAGGGGGATATGGAGGTGCTTTGGGAAGATAAAAACTTCAAAATTCCACGAGCACTTCTGTTTGTTGTGTCAGTAAAGTGAAAAAAACAGCAAGCTATATATTTGTAAATTAGTAGATTAGTGTAAAAATACAATAAAATTTACAACTTAGTACTTGCGAAAAATTAAGAGATTTATGTCACTTCAAGTACTAAGAAAACAACTAGATATAAGCTTACAATTGCAAGTTAAATGCATTTTTGCATCCAATAAAATGAACAAGCTAAGAAGAAATCTAAGCTTGTTTTTAAAGGCAACCAAAGAAATATATTGATTTTAAAGGGAAAAAGAAAGGCTCTCAAGATCTAGCTTGAATTTTTGTGAGGACATATAGGTGCCTGAGATGTAAGAAGCGTTATATCCAAAGATAAAGAATGAAAAGAAAAGGGATGCAACCGATCTCTCACTTCTCCTTCACCTAAGATGATCGGCAAACTACAAAAACTTCAAACAAGTGGGATCAAATCTAGTGTGGTTAATCGACTGAAACAAGAAGTGTTGGAGTTTGTGCAACCTTTAGAAGCTATTCTTATTGTTTTTGTATTGTACCTCCTCCGAGGGATGAACTTATTGTAATCAATCATACAAACTCTAGAAGAACAATGTAGACCTTGGGGAGAAAAGAAAGCAAAAGAAAAGATAAAGTAAATTATAAAATATAAAATATATTGCCCCCCCAAGAGAAGCCGGCCCCAGTGAAAAATATTAGTGGAAAATTTGTATAAATAGGAGGCGCCCCTCCTCATTATTCCACACAACAGCATAGTGAAGTTCGCAGTTTTCTAGAAGAGAGAGAAGTTTGCATATACTGCAGAAGAATATTGTTTTCAGGGTTTCTATCTTTGGAAATCTTTTCCATAATTCTGTTTCTTCTTCATTGTACTCTGATCTCAAAATTATCATCTCTTGACGAAGGTCGTTGGGTTTTCTTCCATTTGGGTTTCCCGGGATAAAAATACTCGTGTTATTGTCATGTCATTGTTTTGTGCTTTGTCTATCTTCTAGTGATCCTACTAATAAATACAATTAAGATATGCTACTATAATCTTATGAAAATCTAGCATGGTATCAAAGCAGTGCTAGAAGAAGCCATTGTCGAAACTTTGTCGGAAACCTGTCAGAACTAGGGTTTCATCTTTCAAGGTCTTCACTCAACCTTTTAGTAGAAAAAGAGCCTTGGGAAATTCGCTCTAAGGAGGGCGCATCTTTTGGTGTAGACAGAATTCAATTCTGAGAATTTTCAATTTTTGACCTAATTCTACAGTTGCAACAAAAATTAGGGTTTTAGTTTTTTATCTACTCCCTCCACAGTTTTGACTCAACTCTACCTCTTCTCAACTCGCCTCTCTAGGGCGCATTTATCTGTGGAGTTAGTTTTCCAAGACTCCAACCCTTAGTTTTGACCTAGTCTCTATTAGGGTTTCAGACCCAGATCTACAGTCAAGATGATAAACATGAAGGTTGAAGATCGCATGGAAGGAGCTTCCAACTTCGTCCCCTGGAAGTCTAGGGTTCTTCTTCTACTAGAAGAAAATGACCTATTACAGTGTGTAAATGCAAAAGTCCTAGAATCGAAAGCCGAAGAAGACAAAACTCGTTGGAGAAGGATGATGCCAAAGCAAGGAGGATTTCAGTGGACTCAGTTAGAGATCACCTGGTTCCTCAGATCTCAGAAAAGACAACGACGAGGAGGATGTTCAAAACCCTAAAGAAGTTATTTGAACACAATAGCATCAATGTGACTCTCACATTAAGGAATCAACTGTCGAATACGAAAATGACGAAGTCCAAGAATATTGCCTCATATTTCATGAGGATCACCGAACTCCGAGACAAGCTAAAGTCCAGAGGAGACAATATTGAAGAAAATGATCTTGTTATGACCACCTTATCTTGGAAGTCTTTTACCAAAACTATAAGTGGTCGAACCAAGTTCCCCAAATTTGATAAGCTATGGGCAAAATGCACTCAGGAAGAAACAAGAATCACAACACGCCAAAGACTTCATGGCGCTCAACTTGAGGAGAATCGAGCGTTCAAATCTCATGCCAAGAAAGAAAAGGGAAGGGGAAGGAAGTCCTTCTATCACAAGCACCAAAATAAGAGACCAAGTCCTCCCCCAGATCAGAAGAAACAAGAGAAGAAGGATTTATCTCAGATACAGTGCTACAAGTGCAAGAAATACAGTCATTATGCCAGTAGTTGTCGAAGCTCAATCAAAAGGAAGCATGAAGCTTCAACTGCTGATGTAGAAGAAGACCCTCCTCACAAGGAGCCAAGGAAGGATGATCATTCGGAGTTCTTCTTTTAAGAAATGATATGAAGATCCACACTATGATGATCATCAAGAAAGCATATGAAGATCAGTGGACTCTGACAATGGGAGCCCACCCACAAAACGACAAACGATAAGTATTTCATTTTACATGCTCTAGTAGATTAGATCTGGTTGTTTTTTAATATGTTTTACAGAAATATACATTTCTAAATCCAAGTAGTTAAATAGCATGTCATGTTGCACAACTCATCTAGGATGATGACTCCTTTATAACATACTGGAGGAGTACACACTCTTAATGGTATGCTATAATGGAGACCATAAGCATCCGGATAATGGCCTTACGTTTGTTGTGTCGAAGCATTGACTAAAAGGTTTCCTACATTATTTTGTTAATACATTGATTATGAAATATTGCTAACCATCTGACAGGATTTGACTTGTAGGGAATGCCATGATCTACAAGGACAAGTGATCCCATTGATATATGGATGGAACAGAAGCAGAAAGCCTTTAGAAGCATGTATTATGACTCTCAGACCCAGAATAATATCACGCAGAGATTTGGTGATCAAAAGCAGAAAACTTCTACGAATGTCGGTTTATCTGCTGCTTCAACAAGATTTAATCAACCGACTTCTGAGAGACAAAAGGAGTTATCCCTCAAAGACAAGGATTCTAGTCTATTACATATGATAGAAACCTGACGACACTGATGTCGTGACTCGAACAAGACAATTGAAGGATCCTTGATGAACCTGGTTGTCACCAGGATGGACAAGTACTTTCCAATCTACATTCACGTGCCCAAGTTAGAAACTTCAGGAAAGAAGCCAACATTCGTGGGATATCGCAAGTCTTCAAAGGTTTACAGAATATACATCCCAGGATTGAGGCAAATCGAAGTCAGTCAGGATGTAACCTTTGAAGAAGAAATGGCTATCCGAAAAAGAAGAGGATCAGATATGGAGATCGATGACGATAAAGAGATGAGATCATCTCCCCTCCAAACATTACGAAGGAGTCTGAAGAAATGAATAAACCGATCAAACTCATTTATCTAGTTGAGCCAGATGATGCTCCCACAGATATGGTAGTAAGTCGAAAAAGATCCAGATGGGCACAACAGATTTTTTGCAGAATGCAGTGGAGCATGAAACTTCGCATGGAGCAGATGGGAGCATTGAAAAATACAAGGCCAGTTTTGTTGCCAGAGGGTTCTGTCAGAAAGAGGGAGTCGATTATGATGAAACATTTGCTCCTATGGCTCAATATACTTCCATCAGATCGATCATTGCTATTACTTCAGCTATGGGATGGAAGTTGTATCAGATGGATGCCAAGACAACCTTTCTCAATGACATTGTTGATACATTACTTCTTGGGATTAGAAGTATGATAAGGGCAGAAGAAGATTTTCCTAGGTCAAGAAAATTACACCATGGATATGCTGAAGAGATTCAGAATGTTGGACTGCAAGTCCATAGCTACTCTGATGGATACAAATTTGAAGAAGCTAAGAGATTCTGTTTCATATTCAAATTTGATCGATCCCACTATGTATCGCCAGTTGATTGGGTCCTTGATGTATCTGACAAACACCGGACCAGATATTTATTTTGTTGTGAATGGCCTCAGTCAGTTCATGTGCGAACCGAGGCAGATTCACTGGATTGCCGCAAAACATGTGCTCAGATACTTACATGGCACTGTGGGATATGGTCTACGATGTGATTCATCATGTGACTTGAAATTGCAAGGTTTACAGACTTAGATTAGGTCGGATGCACTTTTGATAGGAAGAGCACTTCAATATGTGGTTTCAGTTTTGGTTCTGCAGTAATTTCCTAGTACAGTAGGAAGCAAAACTCAGTAGCTCTCAATACTGCAGAGACCGAGTATATGGCTGCCAGTTCAACAGCCCGAGAAGCAATTTGGCTTCGTAAACTTCTTGCAGGATTGTTTGGACAGATTCCAAAGCCAACCATGATTCACTGTGATAACCAGAGTTGTGTGCAGATGTTAGTGAATCCTGTATTTCACGACAAGTCGAAGCACATAGAGATTCGATATCACTTCATACATGATATGGTGCAAAAAGGTGCGGTCAAGCTACAGTATATTCCGACAGATGACCATACTGCAGATGTTCTTACCAAGCCTCTTCTCAGAGTGAAATTTGAGTACTTTCGCAGAAGACTTGGAGTAGAAGAGAACATATTCCTCCTTGAGAGGAAGAGATGACTGAGAGAAACTTACTATACCTTTGCCCAGGTACCTCTGCTCGACTAGGTTCTCAGCCAGGTATGGGAGAAATACCATTGGCAGATGAGACGGACAATTAGTGATGGTCGGGATCACACAGGTACCTTTGCTCGTCTAGGTACTCAGCTAGGTATGGGAGAAATCCCATCGGCAGATGAGTCGAACAGGTAGCACATGGCCATGTGATTGCATATGTACCTCTACTCATTTAGGTTCTCAGCCATGTATGGGAGTACCCCATCGGCAAATGAGACAAACAGGTAGTAGATGGTCGTGCACGTGTGCTCATCTAGGATCTCTAAGCCAGATATGGAAGTATTCCATCAGTAATAGAGACGGATAGGTAGCATAATATTTTCTCTCAGACATCCGAATAGAATAAATTCATAAAGACAACCTTCAGTACGTTTAGAGATGATAGAGACAGTATAGATGTACAGATGAAACCCATATGATGGTGATGCTGATGAAGACCGAAGAATACCTTCCTTGTTGAGAGGGAGTGTTGGAGTTTGTGCAACTTCAGAAGCTATTCTTATTGTTCTTGTATTGTACCTCCTACGGGAGATGAACTTATTGTAATCAATCATACAAACCCTAGAAGAACAATGTAGACCTTGGGGAGAAAAGAAAGCAAAAGAAAAGATAAAATAAATTATAAAATATAAAATATATTGCTCCCCCAAGAGAAGTCGGCCCCAGTCAAAATATTAGTGGAAAATAATTTGTATAAATAGGAGGCAATCTCCTTATTATTCCACACAGCAGCATCACAACAGCACAGTGAAGTTCACAGTTTTCTGGAAGAGAGAGAAGTTCGCATATACTGCAAAAGAAGATTGTTTTCAAGGTTTCTATCTTTGGAAATCTTTTCCATATTTTCTCTTTCTTCTTCATTATACTCTAATCTCAGAATTAACATCTCTAAACGAAGGTTGTTGGGTTTTCTCCCATTTGGGTTTCCCAAGATAAAAAATACTCGTGTTATTGTCGTGTCATTGTTATGTGCTTTGTCTATCTTCTAGTGATCCTATTGATAAATACAATTAAGATATACTGCTATAATCTTATGAAAATCTAACAAGAATAACATAAGTATTATCGACTATAGCATGTTGCTTCTCAATCTCAGATAATCAAACACAAGTAAACAATTTAAGCCTTTCAATGTTTACTCTATGAGCCAGAAATAGATTTCTAAGCTAGATGTTAGATCTACAAACTTATAAAAAATAAACAACAACTAGCTAAATATCCCCTCGATTAAGCATAGCATTCACATTCATGAGATCTTGCACAATTCGGACCTTCGAAGCCTCAACTTTATTCAAAATGTTATAACAACAATACTTTACAGGAGCAAAGGTTCCTTGCTTCCCTCTCAAAATGAAGAGCAAGTGCCTTCTTTTATAGAAAAATATGACTAAGAGGGGGGGCACACTTGCTAAGAGAGAGAGCCTTTCTTGAGTTGGCACACAAGTTAGAAAGGGTTGGCAAAGGCTGAAAATCAACTTACATTTAGAAACCAACTCACAAACCAAGCTTTATCTTACACTTTCATTTCTTTACTTGAGAGTTGAGCCCTCCCTATGAGGAAATGCATTGCACTCTTATTTAGCAAAATCGACTTGCATTCCTTTGCCGAGGAAAACTCTCCAAAGTGTATTAGAAACCTTAGGAATGTTTCCACTTTACTTTTCCAACTCAAAAAACTCAATTTCAGCATGTTTCTGAGTTTTTAGAAATTGTCGGTTTCTTTATTTTCTCCATTTTTTGGCCTCTTTTATTCACTTTTCGAGAAAATTTTAAATTAAGTGATTAATAGTCCCTAATTTCAATTTTTAAGGGGGGCTATGGGTAAAGTGAGTGCTCTATGTTAGAAAATGAGCACCCCCAAGGCAAATACCCATTCCTAATGCCACATTTATGCCTTAGTGAATAATTTTAATTAAAACAAGCCTGCTTTTACGGGAAAAATAAAAAAATTCTGAAATAAAAAAAAAAAACACCTAGGGGGAACTTAGAATATGTTCATATGACTCAAAACAACAATTAGCTTGGTAATATACATTAACACATAGGTTTTGGTTTTAATAACCTCCTAAGGCCTAACCACCAAGACATTTACTCTAGCTTTGGAGGATATGGTGAAAAACTTGAAAATTATAAGTCATTAAAAAACGACATAATTCTCAAGGAAAAAACACCTTAGAGTAAAGTATTGATGACTAATTCCTAGGAGAGCTAAACCTTTTACATAATTTGGTCATGCTAAGTCTTTTATTACAATTACCCACGGGGTATGAATAGGTAAAAATATAAAAAGAAAGAGCCACTGTTTGGCCTGATGGATCTCAAAACACATGTGATGAACAATTGATTTGATCAAGTCTTTGACGGTTCCCTGGAAATCCACCTAAGTGCAACTTAGTGGATAATAAATCTTAGGTAAGAGATTTCAAGGACACATTTTGGTTTAGGTTTGCTTCCCCACATTAGAACAAAGGATGGAATTCTCCCTGATGTATTCATTGGAAGAACACGCTTTTCAACTAGATTCCAAGGTTGAAGCTAAGTTGCCTAAGGATAACAAATCCTCTCAAATGTTGCATCATTGCTCCCTTAAGTCTAGGGATTCAAATAGATCTTGAGACACCAGTGTTCTTCATCTACTAGTAGAATAACTACAAGAATAGCAACATCACTATAGTCAACTCTTGATGAATAAGCTTGTTGTATAACATCAACAATAGAATGTGTATCCCACCAAAATGATGTAGGACAAAATGACCATGTTCAATTAGTTGATGAACACATAATTGCAAACCCTACTTCACTATCACCATTGGCTAATACATGTGCTAAGTAGCCACAATGCTCTCAAACAAATGGTTTTTTCTTCCCTTCTCTCAACCTTATTGGTCATAGTGAAGAAACAACCAATTCCCTTGGCCAAGGGAAGAGGAAATATTGCTCCTATCATAGTAGGTATTGCCATCTCGATGATGAATATTGTGTCTTGTCCAAGGCTTATCTTGTGAGTAATAATGGGCACTTTAATTTGTTAACATTAAGGAACAACAATAGGAGATTGATGTCAACAATCCCAACACCTCCAAACCTCTCTGATTCTCATGGCCAAAGATTGTATTGACCACAAAATGGAAGCTCTATTCACTCAATTCCCAAATCCAAAAACAACTTCCATAGTTGATCATAGACAATGGCAGTGGAAATAAACTATCTTTCCAACCTACCACACCATATACCAAACCCTATAATCTTAGGTGGGTCAAGGAAGTAGGTTCACCAATGCCAACCACGCATAAGTGTCATACGATTGTATTGACCACAAAATGGA
Source organism: Pseudotsuga menziesii (assembly GCA_001517045.1). NCBI lineage: Eukaryota > Viridiplantae > Streptophyta > Pinopsida > Pinales > Pinaceae > Pseudotsuga > Pseudotsuga menziesii. The sequence continues at coordinate 774,955 of LPNX010025144.1, read as the reverse complement.
AGCTCTCTTCACTCAATTCCCAAATCCAAAAACAACTTCTATAGTTGATCATAGACAATGGCAGTGAAAAGAAACTATATTTCCAACCTACCACACCATATACCAAACCCCCTAAACATCCTAAGTTGATGCTGATTACAACCTTCCTTCAAAGTTGATGCTTCAAGATTCTTATGACTCGCTTGGGGTCACCAATTCTCAGGCACTTCAAGTCTCTTTTGGGCATGGCATCCTGTTTGGTTCGAGGTTCAAGTCTGAAGAGCACCATTCGAATCTTAGGTGGGTCAAGGAAGTAGGTTCACCAATGCCAACCACCCATAAGTGTCCTATCACTTTTTCAATTGCACTCCTTTTCATTGATACAAATGACTATGATGTTACGCATTTGGATTGTTGTTATCTACTTCTTGGCACTCCTTAACAGTACTATCACAAAGCAATGTACAATGGCTTCCAGAACACCTATCGATCGCATAAATAATAAGACTACAAACTTACATGATTTTCTTTTAATTACATGCCATCTATAAGGACAACTACTATCTTAGTCAATCTCCATAGGTTCAATACTCTTTGCTCTGCTCTAGTGTCCATCCCTCAACATTCAATAACCTATTCTAGAAGGCTCACACTTCAGCAGGGAGGTGTTCATCCAAGCACCAAGTCCACAGTACAATCCTCATCTTGCTTCAAACTATGCCTCACTCACCTTACAAACAAAGTAGATTGAGTTACATCCTTCTTAGATCAACTTTCTATGGTTCACTTCATCTCAAGGATATGGAGGTCATTTGCAATTGCATCTCAACAGCCCCTAGACAACATAATTCTTTAGCAGGAAGAACATTTCTTCTTCCAACTGTTATAGCGAAACATCATGTTCCATACATGTCTCTTGCACCTTCATTTCAGCGAGACATTCTTCCAATATCTAGTTGGGTCGATCCACTCAACACCTAACTTCTCTACTCCTATAGACTACGATGCTCTCCTCTAGAATGGGTGTACCATCACTAGAAATTGGGAACAAAGATGGAGTTTAATTTTACCTTCTTTTTATATATTTTGTGTGCCACATCCTTCATTGTAAATATCTCATAGGTGACTTTCTCAAAGTTTGAAGACTCACCAAACTTTTTTTTTATTTGAAACCATGAATGACTTGGTCAGAGATTAGCACTCACTTAATTGTGTATTTTTTATTGGAATCCATAGATGACTTGGTCAAAGATGATCACTCTCCATTAATTTGGTACTCCAATAAATACCTAATAGAATATAGTGTACAGCATGTACAGTGGCAGCAATCTCCTTTGGTACTTGCATCCTTCTTGTGTCTTTTATGTGCATATCTGCATCTGTAACTGTGCCCATGTCAGTAGTATACACCAGTCTTTAGATTTATGGTCTGCGTTAATCGAAGGGATTTGCTGGTAATTATCTTTTGTTATTTTATATTTTATCCTTGAGGAAATTTGAAGGAATTAGGAGAATAATGCATATAGTGTTAAATTACCTAAGGTTGAGTATCTTAGACTGGTTGGATGATATCTCCTTAAAGCTCTCAATTGATTATCCGAACTAGTTTATAGTTAAACTTTATCGACCTAAAACTTGCTGGGCTGTCTGCAATGGAATGCTGAAAAAGAAGGAAATATATTATATAGGATGCAAGTTAATAGAGTATTTTGAACAACATTATAAAGCAGATTGGATAGATATCATTTTTATTCAGCATCGGTATTAAGTAGCTGAAGAATATTATCTTGCATTTACATTTTATTTTCCTCCATTTTTCAACAATGAAGATTTTAAGACATAAAATCTAGAGTGGACAGAGTGAACATATAGATAGATAGATACATAATAAATTCTTTGTTGAATCTTCTCCCTTGTTTTATTGTTCTATAAAGTTAGATGCTGTATGGTCAAGTTCTCTGAGATGTTTATGTATAATATGCTGCCAAGAAGCTTTATTGAGGTGCAGAAAATGCCTCAATGCAGGAGTTTGAGCTTATCTTAGTTTAAATCTTAAGGATTTCAAGAATTTTGTTCATGCCGTCTTATAGATCATGGTACCTTCTGTGGATATAATTGATTAGAACAAATGTATATTACAGTGCACTTTTTTTGTGAATCTGAGGAAAAGTTGCATATCCACTAGAAACATCTTACATCTGGACTGCTTCATTTTATTAAAAAAATTACAGTCATAATCTGCTAACTTATACAGCATGCTTACATCCTCAAGAACCGGACCGTCTGGCCTGCTAGTGTAATTTTTACAGTAATGAAGTTGTCATATTACATACCATGAAAACGAATATAACTTGTTCCTCACACATTAGGCTGGAACTGCCTTATGCCCTCCCTTCCTTTATGGATATTTCATGTAAATTTTTAGCCCCATTCACTTTTGTTAGTCATATAAATGTTAATATATTTTCTTTCATTCTTTATAATACACTTATACATTCATGCTTTGTCCAAAATGTACTAGGAGGTTCAAGTAGGTGATTCTCAAGGAGACGATATTAAGGCTCAGTTGTTGGAAATGGGGTATTCTAAAAGTGAAGTCTCTTCAGCCGTTGACATAAATGGTAAGTGTATTTCCATTTAATGACGACAAATTTAATGCTGCAAATGAATTTTATGTTGAATTTTGTGCATGGGCAGTGTCCCTTTTTCTTGACTTTAGCTTAGGAGAGAGATAAATAGATAGATAATTGATTTTGTTATTGTCTGCAATTGGCCAAAAGCAATTGGTGGTGTAGAGAGAGAGAGAATATCCTGCCAGGAACTTGCAAGTAAGGAGTAAGGCAGCAAAGGGCTTGGTGCCTTCAATATGCTAATTTAGTGAATAACATAGAAATAAAAGAAATCAAGGTCTAAAAATATGTCTAGACATGTAGCCTCTAGGAATCCTTAAAATCAGAGATCAAAATTTCAGCTCAAGCTCATGAGCCTCTAATACAAGAAGTCCCATTTCATTGGTTGTGAGGTGGGAAGTATAGTGACATCCAAATGCTGGATGTATGTGATAAAATTAAAGGGTTGACTTGTAGATGACTTGCACTTCTAATTGTAGAGGGAAGGCTGAAGTCAAAGCTGAAGCTGAATATGGTGGTGTAGAAATCACTTTTTTTTCTAGCATGCAAGATTGAAGTAGGAGGGAACAAGTTGTTGATACTGTTGGCCCTAAGGTTGTTGGAATACAGTTTTGGTTAAGTGTTGATATGAACGGGGTAGTGCGACGAAGTGGTCAAAGTAAGAGTACCCACAAAAGCAGGAAGGACCCCAACATAGTGGTGGAAAAGAAGAGAAGAGATAGTGGTCGATCACATCAACGGAGGAAATTGTTAGAAGTTGGTTAGCGTTTTGTGTCCACTTAGTGGACCGCGGGGTTCATGGAACTCAATATAAATATGTAATGGGTTAGGTAGAATGAGGTTAGATTTTGGTTGGTTAGAAAATGTTAAGAGAGAAGATTTTTTATGGTATTATTGTTGCTAGTATGGTGATGATTATTATCACATATATTGTAGTTAGGATACTATGATGCAGCATTTTGATATTTTCTCTCATTTTCCAGAGCTATTTTTCTCTATGAGGGTACAGCATGGATTGATCATCAGCATGAGCCACATCATTGAGACATTCAGAGCCTCATTCAACATGCAGAGCAATCCTTTGTCATGATCGAGATTTCCTAGTCCATTGTGTAATATCCCAAACTGAATCTGGTATAGATTATTGTGATTGTTCTTGTGTTTTGGTTGATGACTCCTGACACTTCTCTGATCAATACATTCCTTCACCTCTGTTTTGTTTGTAAATGAGGATGTAATGCTTGAAGAGGGTTTATTATTAGGAACTTTCACAACACAATTCAGGGTTCCTTATCATACTTGACTTGCTGATATATACTCAGTGATGATCTCTATTTGTATCCAATATCAGACTTAACCCAGAGATTCATAAAAATTGCAATATATATCCATAAATAACAGCAACGTAGAAATAATGTAAATTCAGGAATTTATCAGATCTGAATAGAAGTTTAACCAATAAATAGAAGTCTGATATTTTTATTAAAGGATCACTATTACATGCCTGGAAGTGTTCGTGGGCAGATTTGGAACAAGAATTCCTTCCTAAGCACTGAGATAATTGCTTCTCTGCTGTAGCAGTTTTCTCAATAACAATATCACGCTGCCACAGTCTTCTCAATAACAATATCACGCTGCCACAGTCCACCTCTATGCCCAGCTCAATAGGATGATGCCCAATGTTAATTTAACAAGCAATGTACAGGCAGAATATAGTGCATTATCAGATTTGAATAAGTTGAGATATGGACATACTAGGTCTTCTCAAGTGACCTTTCACATTTAGCAGAGACATGTTGCTTGAATAGATTAATGCTGCCCTTATTTAATGATCCCTATTTCATGTGTATATCTAGCTGTCCTAGCAGCGAAAGATCCAAGGATTCGCTCCCTCAAATATCAGTCTTGGTCCTTCAAATAATAAATGGTTGTGGCGAGGTTGAATAGCTATTCATAGAGAAAATATGTGACAGTATAGAGGTCGCTGCCTTTATGCATGATGGGCTGCCCTAGATAATCATGTTTTTCATACTGTTCATACAGCCTCCCAAAAAGAATGTGTTGTTCTTCTCTTCCACGAACTGTTGAAGCTCACGCCCTTAGCAGAGACCACGCAGCTGATATGAATAGATTAGCTTATCATTGAAGAATGCACCCAGCTGTGTTGTAAGCTAATCTTTGCCCTAAATCCTCACGAACTTGATCTCTGCTTATTTCTCTAACAATCTTTGTTGTCTTTGAAGTACGGTGATAGATCTGGATGATCTATCCTCTCAAATTGACTAGGGTGGATAGATTTCGCCACCGAACCCAATGTTGGCTAAGGAATTCACCCTCAACCCTAATTAGCTCTCAGAGCTCTCCAAACCTGTCTCCAAAAAGATGAACAATAACAATGATCCCTTTTGGTTCAACTAACATTCTTATATAGCTTTTAGGGTTTGCATGCATGCTACTTTTAGGGTTTGCATGCATGTCACTTTTAGGAACATTACACATTGACATGACCTTGGTCGAGTCATAGTCCATTTGAGCAGAGCAACAGGATTGGTGCATTTTTTGTTAGACAAAGTGATATTCAGACAGAGACATATATATGGTGAGATCAGGTATATTGCTTCATAGTTCTTGTTTTCTCTCTAATGTATATTAACACCCTGACTTTCTGTGCTATGATGATTATGGTGACATGTTCTTATTTGACTAGTATTGTGCTAACTAACTTGTGTTGAGAATGGTTTGAAGTCTAATATGTAAGGCCAATGCATATGCCATGATTTATACAAACTTACCTTGTTCTGCTATATTGGCACCGCCTTATCACTTCTCCTCGTACATCCAATTTTCATCTGTCTTGCCTTACTCTTTTGACTTATGACTTGGGCCTGTGAGATTGATGAGCTTTTCCCCACTTTTATCCCTGTGCATGATAGACTCCATGTTTGCATTGTGTCTCAATACTGAAGTATGTGGCTTGGTTCCTTGCCTTCTGCTTGTATGGTGCCTTGTAGAAGGGATGTGCAGCCTGTGTCACCGGATGGTTTTCCTCTATTCCTTGAAGTAAGTACTCCTTTAAATGTGTCAAATGCATCAGAATGCATAAATGCTATATCTAAAGGATGCAAATTAACGGTGTTCTTAAACACCCTACTCAAATAATGTTATAAAACTAGTCAGTGGCCAAGAGACGAGCACTCATCCTTTGTTTGATGTAAGGCCATTTTCCCCTACAGGGCAGCAGGGTGGAAAACCCATCGGGTCTATAGCCGCTCGCTGGCAGCAAGGCTAGGCCGAGTCATTATCTGGAGCCCAAAAGGCTATCCAGGGCCCCTGCCCTTGGAGGCTGGCTAGTATCTTGTGAAATGTTAAATGCTTGAAATTTAAATGTTTATAAAATGTTAAATGGATACTTGTTATAGAGTCTAAAGGAAACAAGCCCACATACTCTACCCATTTGTGAGATACCACCATCCCCTAATGTTCTCTGTCATGCATATTGTCATTGTGGTTGTGTGTATTCAATGTCACTCGAAAAGATCACATGGTCAAAGTCAAATTGTAAGTCATAACCCTTCACCTTAAGCCTTGTTTATCCATCCTCACCCAGTACTAGCAAATGATCTAAACTTTGTAAGCATGGCATATACAGGGGGCTTCATAAAAGATTCTAAGGCTATTCAAGGACATAGGTATATTTTACTTATCTACTATTGTCCAGTCACCATGATTATGATTAGTATGTTGTTGGGTATTAATATACATCTTGGAGCATCTTTTACCTTGAATACATACATGTTTATCCAGATCATTATCTCACTTTCAGATGGAGTATTTTGACCATGTCAACCTAGTTGACCAAGTTAAACATGTTTCCCGAGGCAGTAACTATAGTGTACCAAATTGGTTATTCCAAACATGCCCAACATACATACTACAGTCTCAGTTTTCAGCAGATGGCCACAATTTTGATTTATAGTGATTATTATCACTTTTATTATTATGGTTATATTATATCGTGATGAGATGATGTCCTTGGTTTTCTTAGGGTGATGTTAGGGACTAGGGGGTATGTGTAGTCACTATTGCCATTCTCCTATATCTCCAGATTTATTTTTGCACCTAGTTTGTCACATGAATTGACCGACAGATAGTTTTTGGCATTTTAATAGCTCCAGGATCATGTACTAATATAAAATTCACATAAAATGGACTATGAAACTACTAAAGGAAATCAATTTGGCTAGGTTGGTCAAGGAAATGGCGAGTGGACTTCCCCATTGGTTTCATTTGGGCTCTAGACACTTGGCGTGCTTCATCACTTATCTTCATCAGTTTATCTCCTTCAACGTGGCTTCTAGAGAGGAACGTGTGGCTTCTAGAGGGACGTGGACACTTATGGCATGGTTCATGTTTCATATTACTTCATTGTACCTTGATGATATACCTTATACGTTGATGTATAGAAGGCGTCTAGGGTGATTTAGGCCACTAGAGTGCCCCCCTTTCTCATGTACCATGTTATATTATTGTATTTCGCCTCCCTAAGGCGTCTTGGGCAAAAGTGCGCCCCCTTTCTTATTGATCCATCATCCATGTACTCAATCCATGTAAAAGCAAAAATGTAAATCTCCACCGTGGATGATGTTTTAATCTCAACCGTTGGATGGATGTTAGTTAAATGTGGACACACTCTAGATTTGTTTAAGAGATGTGATCCCCTCATTTATCCCATCAGGAATTTGGCTCTTGAACAAAATAATAGAAAGCAAATTTTGATCTTATCTTCGAGTTTCTAATGGTGAATGAGTTTCTCTTTAGTCTAAGTTCCTAGGGCTACTAGATCGAGCATATGTTTTGGGCATATTTCTTTTATTTTTTTCTTTACAGGGGGATGTCATCTACAAGTGCAATTTGGAGGGGAGACTCTCCTTTTTCTCTGGGGTGTTTTCCACAGGGGGTTTATCTTCATCTTTGGATTATTATTGTTTCTTGCTTATTATTTGTTGGGATCACTCTCTATTTGTCATTTCAAATAGATTCTTTTAATTACATATTAATAATTGCTATTGCATCTTGCTTACAGTGGTTTTGGGTGATTAACAGGGGCACACTTGGTGGTTTACTTGCTTGTTTGAGATTGAAGCTCGTTTTATTTGGCAACTGTTGGGAAAAGGGAAAGGAGCTACATTCAACCAGAAGGATTCGAGTAAGATATTTATTTTGTCTCTTGCATTTTCTCATTCTATCTTCGGGCATAATAAAATTAATTAAAACCCTAAATTTAAAACCCTTAGTTTTAAGTTCTCCTAGTTCTAGGTTGCGACCATGTTCAAGATTCAAAACCCAAGTTGGAAATCAGTTAAAACCCCTTGAGACCAAATTTCAAATTTACTGGACTCCATTTGCCCATCCAGGCCTTGGTCTTTCTTGGGAGAATTCGCCCTCCTTGGGGATTTGCTCATTTTGGCCTAAATCACAAACTGGGTATTGCTAGATCCACTTCCACTTTCAAATGATAAATCCATCATCTAGTTTTAATAATTAGGGCCTACTTTACCTTGATTTCACCTCTTTACCTCTAGATTTGTTTTTCATAGCTAAACCCCTAGGTCAAATTGGGGTTTTTCACAAAAGGCACACTTTTTCTCTCAGTAATTGTCCAATCTCTAATTAACCATAAGACTAAGAGATCTCATCAAGATACCTTTCACAATCCACCTAGATTATTCATTTATAACATTGTCTCGATTGTAGGGACACCCCCTAGGATTAGCTATTAACTTGGTTTAAAGTGTTTGTATCTTTGACCAGTGTGACAACTAAACTATTTCATAGGTCTTAGATTCCGTAGGTCACAACTTTAGTTGATTTTTCCATCTTCCATCATGGATAGGATCGCCTTATGGGGAAACTATAAGAATTGTGATAACAATGATCTTGTTTGTAACTAAAAGAGTCAGATCTGCAGGTTGTGTGCATAGATTTGTGATGTATTGAAAGAGGAAGTGTGATAGATCTGTAGGCTAAGTCTAAGTGTGCAGATCTATCTAAAGTGTTTAATGTAATAAGATCTACGAATAACCAAGCACTTCCGTGGTTTTCTCCTGTTTTGGGTTTCCACGTAAAAATCTATGGTGTCTTATGTGTGCTTTTTGGTGTGATTGTTATATACATTTTATGATTGTGATAAATGGTTGTAATAATAATCTAGGTCACAATGCTATTGTACAGTTAATGCATGCAATGTGTTCTGATCTTTGGTTTCATTTACGTATGTCGAAGTCTAGTTAATGGGTTATTTTGCAGATAAGTTTCCTATCCCCTTCATTATTGTAGCAACATGGTTCCTACAGTACCAATAGGTACTTCGAGTGAGACTTCACTTGCTTGCAAGTGATGCTAGAGTGGCCAGTGTCTTGGGATTTATTGGTTTGTTTTTAATGAACCGGGCATTAGAGAAAATTTGGGGTCTAAAATGGGCCTCCAAAGGAAAATAATAATAAAAAAAACATGTCACACTACAAATATGCCATGTCACATTAAGTCTAGTTGACAAGTATGTTGAGTTAGTGTAGAGTTAAGAGACGAGGATTAAAAATATTAATGAAAAGTTTAGATTCTTGTGCACACACAATAAATATTAGAGGAAATTTGGGGTCTAAAATGGGTCTTATTAGAAAATGAGCCAACAATAAATTATTGTGAGTTGAAATTCAAGAACCAATAGAATTTCAATAAAATGAGTCAACCATAATGGTTGACTTGACATATTTGTCATAAAAAACTACTTTTTTGTTCCTATTTTCAACATATCTCCCTGTGTTTTCACTCAAATTTCGAGCGAGAGGGCACGTTCGATTCGGAATTAAATTCCGCATCCAACAAGTACCCACACTGCATACTTTTGACGAACCCTGCTACCCTAAAAACAAGAAATATCTGAAAAAACGTAATCATCACGTTTTTTCAGGTATTTCTTGTTTTTGGGGTAGCAGGGTTCGTCAAAAGTATGCAGTGTGGGTACTCGTTGGATGCGGAATTTAATTCTGCATCCAACGAGCGGAAATTAATTCCGCATCCAATGAGCCCTCCCGCTCGAAATTTGAAAACACAGAGAGATATGTTGAAAATACAAACAAAAAAATAGTTTTTTTTTCTTCCTCCAAAATTAATAAATATCATTTTATTATTTTAACTATTATTTTATTATTTTCCTTAGGAGGCCCATTTTAGACCTCAAATTTCCTATACCATGTTAATTTTTTAAATTTTATATTATAATTTATTTAATTATTTTATAAATGTACCACTACTTTTGATGTATTTAATGTTAAACTTAAATATATTTATATACTTAAATTATAATGAAAAATAANATATATATATATATATATATATATATATATATATATTAAACTACATAATTAATATATAAGAAAATTTACACTACATAAAATAAAAATAATAAACAATATCTATTCTTATACCTTTTATAATTAGTTAAATATATTTTAATTAGTTATATGTTTTAATATGTTATTTATTTTATTTAGTTAAGTATGTATCATTTAATAATATTATAATTCTATTTTTTACTTTTATTTTATACTACTATTGTTTTAATTATTAGGAAATGTAGTAATTTAAATATATCTAAATTTTTGAAAAGAGGAATTAACTCGTAATATTAGAAATAGTAAATGTTTTTATTTAGTATTTCAAGATAACTTCATTTAAAATTAAATATTATTTTTTTATAAAGATTAATTATTCAAATGTTTTTAGTATTTTAAAATCACTCCACTATCATTTTAATTAATGCTAGATTTAAGTTTTAAAGGACTTGAAAGTAGTGATATTATAAAATTTTCTATATTTATTATTTCAAGTATATTTATTGTATTTCGAGATCAATGTTTCAAATCTTGACCAAGGTGAGATTTATATGGAGTTAGTCACTTGTCAAATAAATATGACACATAAGCATCATTGACTTCTATAGGTCCAACTCAACCATAATGGTTGACCAAAATACTTAAATTCTATTGGTTTGTGAAATCTTTGTCATCGCACACTTGTGCACAACAGATTTTTTATAAGGCCCATTTTAGACCCCAAATTTCCTCTAATGGTCCATTTAGAGTTGAGCCAACAAATGGTTAAATTGCCAACACCATGATCTGCGACTAGAGGGGATGTGGATGTGGCATCCAACTAAGCAAGAGATTCTGGACTGGATGGAGAAGAAGCAACAAGATTTTGCCGAAGAACAGAACAGGAACCTACATATCAGCTCCAAAGAATGGTAAGAAATGTATATTTTTTCAGATCTACATGAAATCTTCTTTGTTGAATTTCTTATTATATTAGTAGAATGGTTGTCGAGGTTAGTTGAGCAAAAGGGAGACTTCGGGGATGGTGAGCCAACGGTTTAGACTCTTGAGTTGATTCGAACCCTTAAAGATATTGATAATAAGATTTCTCGTGTTGTTTATCACTACTTTATAGTATATTTGCGGGTTACGTTAATGAGTTTGTTGTAGGAACCTTAAAGTCTTACAAAACAACTAAAAGAGAGTTTTTCAAAGGATTGTGAGGTAGATATTTGAAGTCTTTGTACTTGTGGATCAAGATGTTACTTTGTGAAAAAGATGTCATGAGGATGGAATCTGAAGAGTAAGCAGCTTTGCACATTGGTGAACTAGGTGTTGATCAAAAGAAGGTTTGAGAATATGTCGGAGAATAGTGGACCAAAATTCTAAGAAGGGTAGAAAGTGAGACAAATGATGTGTAAATTACTGTGAAGTGGAAGAAGATTTAGGCATAGTAAAAGGAGAAAGACTACGACAGAAAGAAAGAAGGTCTAGAGTGTGACCGAAGGACTTGACTACAATGTCATACCACAACTTAGGGAAGAATCATATATTAGAGAAGAAGAAGAAGAAGAAGAAGATTATCAGCTTGAGTGGGAGGAAGATCCAGACTCATCTCAAGCTGAACACTGCAACATACCCACGACCCCATGTGCATATCCTAAAAACTGAGGTAAGAACTAATAGCCCATCGCACTTTGTGGAAACAAGTAATAATAATAGAAATAGTCAAAATATTGGTTCAAGTAGTCAGAATAGAGCAAGTGTTGGTCCTATAGTCTAGAGTTAGCCAATACCTCGGCAAAGAAAAATGGCAAGAGACGATTTGAAATTGCCAAGTTTCATGGGATTGGATCAAAAGATCTAGATCAACATTGGTTTCTTTGTGAAGTTGTATGGAGTGTTAAGCAAGTTTAGGATGATAATGTAAAGAGAGTGCAGTTGATCACGACCTTTAGGGATCGTCCATTGCACTGGTTTATGAATTTTTCTGTTGTACCACCTAGAGGACAACAAAAAACATTGGCAGAAATCAAAACTGCATTGGTAGCTAAGTTCAAAAATCCTAAGTTTGAGTCGCAATGTATCACTCAGTTGAAAGAGATTAAGTATTTACCAAGTGAGTCAGTGTGGGACTTCGACCAACGGTTCAAAACTATGATGGATCGAGTATGTTTTCATATCCTTGATGCACAACATGAAGAGTGGTTCATAGCTACATTGTTACCACATATAAGGTTACCCTTGATGTGAAAAGGTTGTGTCGCAGTTTAAGGCTCTTGAAATTTCCATGAAGCTAGAGGCATCTCCAATAGCCAAGACATGTATAGGGATAGATTAGATTCAAACACAATTAGCAAAAACTTATCACTCCAGATCCAAGATATTAAGAAAGGAAAAGATAAAAGAGAGGAAGTCTGGTGTATTAAGTGCAAGGAAGAAGGTCATCATAAGGATCAATGTCCATCATTTCAAGAGTATATAGCAACATGGGCTCCTAACCCCTGTAATCATGGAGTTGGACCTTGGTGTGAGATATGTAGGACTAGAGGACATCGACTAGAAGAATGCTACCTATTGCATAAGTATATAAATACTCCTAAAAGCTTGTATTGTAACTTTTTAAAGTATGTCAGCCATGATGAATCAAATTTTCAAGCTAATGACCTGTTGTCGAAACGTATAGTTGATGCCTACAGAATGGAGGGAGGGGAGCAATGCACAGTTCAATGGCTAGAGAGGAGGCTATAATCAAGGAAGAGGAGGATTCAAAGGTCGATGAAGAGGTGGATTTGGAAGAGGAAGAGGAAAAATAATTTGTTATAATTGTGTAGAACCAAGACACTTTGCAAGAGACTTTCTAAATCCATGTTCGATTGTAATATCTGTATCCAAATATTCTCAAATAATTCAGAGTAAACCCATCATTTCTGAAATAACCCACATATTGAATAATTGATCAATATATTGATGATGTTTTTACAATTACAATGGTAGGGCTTATATAAGCGAATTCGTGCATTTTCAAACATAAAGGCACGTCACTTGACTTTTCCTAATTAATTAATTAATTAATTCTATTTATTAATTATTAATTATTAATATTGATATATATTAATATTAATATTGATATTTAATGCTATTATTTTATATATCTTTATATATCTTATTATGTTATATACGTATATATATTTTTATATAACATCGACATGTACATACTGCAAGGCACTGGATCATACAATTGAGGATTGTCCTCAATTGAAGGAAAACTGGCAAGCAAAGGGAAATATAAATCAGAACTAGAATATCCAAAAGATATCTACAAAACGACAAGAAGATCAACCTATCGTCGCACTAGTTACACGTGGAGGAGCCGCAACGGAGGGTGATAGGATAACATAAGAAAGCAACGTGAACCATGGGTTAGAATAGCAACAGAATGCCCACCAGTGTTCAATCCTCAAAAGGAAAAGGAGACTTATGTCGAATCCAAAAGGCATTTTACTACGACAAATCAAGGAGGATCAACATCTGCAACACCTCCATTGTATGATGTACCTCCAGTCTATGATATGCCTCTGATTTATGATCAAATGGTTTCGAAGAGATCACCAGGAATGGTAAGTGATTTGAAAAACTTCTTACAAAGTTGTTTTGGTTTGTTAAAAGATGAAAGGGCGTTAAAAGAACTTTGCAGTTTGATTGATCAATGTGACCAAGAAATAGTAGAACTTGTCGAAAATAGAACTGTAAACCATTTGCAAAGAAAGAAGAGAACAAGTATGGAACTATTATCACATACATTGTAGTTGGAGCTACCAGGATGCAGTAGACTATATTTTTCTTCCAGTCAATGCCAGTCCCAGATTTGTTGGGCATTTTCCTCCAGAGATCATCGGTGGTACAACTAGTCAAAGCCATTTCAATTGAGCGGTAGTGGTATTCCATGACATGACTTAGTCTTGGATGATCCATTGAGATGGACCTGTTGTAGCCATGGTTCACTTAGCAGATCAGCCAACTGATATATTTTCCTTTCCCATACAGGTGGTGTTGGTTTTGTCAGAGACATGTATATGGTTGGACAAGTATATATATATATATGGTGTTATTAAACTATCTTGCTCATCTTATTAGCTTTAACTTGACATGGTAACTAATGATTGGTGATTATATATGATTGCGCTTTCATAGACTTAATATAGTGAGTGGATATATGATTTTGAATGTTAAGGTCTTTTTATATGCTCACTAGTATTTCCTATCTTATGCAAACTTACCCCTACCTTGCTATGTTGGCATCACCTTTTCACTTTCTCCACCTATCTGTTTCTTTCATATTGAGATTGACCCTTGACTTGGACCTTGACTTGTGATATTGGAGACCTTTCCCCCACTTAAACCTATTTGTTGGATGGCCCCCATGTTGTTATGTGTCTCAAATCTAAGTTGTGCGATCAAACTTACCGAAGCCTTGACCCTTATGGGCCAGGAGAACCTGTTGGTATTAGGTCTTAAGCCTAGGTGAGTTGGGGTTCTGAAGCCTTAACCATTCTGGTTGGTTGCCCCCAATGTTTGGTCCTGATTGTGGATGATTTCCGCCAACTGACCCCATGATTCACTTATGGGCCAGGAGTACCCATTGGTGTTGTGACATGAGCTAAGGTTGGCTACTTGCCTGAGTTGTGTAGGCTAGACTTGAAGCAAGTTGTATTGCCATCATTACACACATTTATCTGATTAATGCTATATATTTTTTAAATGCAAGCCCCTAGTTAAAACTGCAAATAACTGTTCTTTTAAGCACATCTAAGAGGGCTATGAAATGAAATGTAAAGGACCAAAAAGAAAACATGGAACAAATGCTATATCTAAAGGACTGCTAGCCATAATTTATCAAAATTTAATGATTATTTCCTCACGGAGCCTATAGGTTGGAAAGTGAGATGGAGTAAGGGAAAACTAATTTTAAGTGTCCCCAAGGATCTCTATGCTACAATTGCTTGTGTACTCACCGCAAGGGTCCTAGAAAAGATCCTCACAGAGCTTGAGTCAAGATTGGATGTGAATTTGTAGACACTTGTTAGAGTTGAATGGACACTCCTCACAGAACTTATTATATTTGTGAGACAATATATTTTCCTATTGTTATTTGTCTTAAATATGTCTGAGTGAACCCGTGTTTCCATTTTACTCGGAGAGATCATTAGGTCAAGGTTAACAAGTCAATTCCCTTGTCCTTTCCTTGTTTCATTCACCTCACCCATCATAGCATTTTGGTTAAGTTTGTAAGTGAGCATGTATAAAGGACTTTATGAAAAACCATTTATTTAAAGTCTTATTATTGTTGGATTTATTGTTTATCACCAGTATCAAGTTGCTATTGTTATAATTGCCTAGTAATATGAATAAGAGAGTTATCTATCATCACTTATGCACATTGGATTGATCAGATTACAGTCCACGCATTAGATTGGTCATTTTTGAGATGGTCAAAACTAGTTTGACCTGGTCAACACAAGTCTCGGAGCAGATGTGGCTACAGCGGTTCAAGATTAGTCATTTGTTACCTATTTGCATCTAGAATACCCTTTCCATACTCGGTTTGATGATTATTGGTCATGATTCAGGATTATTAGGGTTTATTACTATTATTATGGCCATTTTTTTATTATTGGACATGGTTTTGAGCTTCCAAAGGCATATCTAGTTGGATTCATGAGGTATTTGTAGTCACCACTAGTGGATTTCAGATCTCTGATTCCATTGGTGCATTCAGATCATGATTTTGGCCAAAGGAAATGGTGATATGGATAGTTTTATTCTCCAGTAGAGATTATCAATGTTTTTGTTCATTAAAAAGTGACCATGGCTTCTTCAATAAAAGCAATTTGGCTAGTTCATGGCTTGGAAGTGTTGTGAGATGTCAAATTATGATGTCTATTGGCTCTATGGATCATTCCTCGTCATTATTTCTCAACATGGGGTCCACACTTATTATTTTGGTTTATTTAGGGAGGACGTCCCCATGAGAGGCACCCCTTGGGTCTTACCTTGGCATTTGATGTATTATCATGTTTTATCTTGATGTTATGTATTAAAATGGGTACCTAGGGTGATTTATACCCCTAAGGTGACCCCCATCATGTACCACATTGTTATATTCCTTGATTATGTTTTAGCTCACCTCCCTAAGGAATCTCCATCGTTGATGATGTTATAATCTCAACTGTCAGATTCAATTGGTTAAAATGCGGACATCAGTCTCAATCTATTTAAGAGAGATGCCTCCACCATTGTAAAAGGACTTTTGGCACTGGCATTTTGGAATAGAGAAAAACTTTTGTGACTCCAATACTTGTGCGAATGTTGATCATTGCTTATGGTGTTGATTGAAACTATCTTTTGCTTGCATTGAAATATATTGGTGAATGTATCTCGTATATTTTGGATCCATCTTTTGATTGCTCATAGGGAGATCGATTTGGAGAGGGGTGCACTTGTGGAAGAGACCCACCTTGTCTCTCTCTCTCAAATCTTGGGTCGATAGGGACTATCTTTGTCTTATGATCATTTACTCTTTCATTATTTATCTCTTGGTAGAAATTGCTTGATTTTCTCGTTGATCTAATTGGTATCTCCTTGGCTTGGCAGGAAGGAGGGCGCACTGGGGGGTCTCTAGACGACTCACTTGGAGCGGGATCTTCAACAATCTTTCACTTAATTTATGCAAAGGTAGTCCTTTTCACTTCGGCAATCTTCTTCAAACATCAAATAAAAGGTCCAAGCAATTTTCTCTTTTTTATTTTTCTATCCAACCGTCGCTACATAATTTTTAATTTAAAACACTAATTTAGTAAGTAGGAAAATTCCTAGGGCATGGATTGCGAGACTGTGCAGATTTTGAAGTAATTGAAATAGTAGATGACACTAACCCTTATCCAACATTACTTGGGATAGATTGGGAAATGGATAACCAAACTATCATTTATTTAAAAAAGAGGTTGATAACATTTGAAGGAGGAATATTGCACCCCTGCATCCTCTAGAAGGTCAAAGATATATTGAACCTGTTAAAGAAGAATATGATGCCCAAGAATTGAAAAATATATATAAAATGACTTCAAGAATAGATAATTATATCAATCCTACAGCAGATGGTATTCTCATTTGGCGAAGTATCATCTCATGTGCATCAGATTCAGATGAAGGAGTGGAGAATTGGCAAAATAGGTTGCATGAAGTATCTATGAGAAGGTGTGCGCGCATCACTAAATCATTGTGCTGGATCAGGACAAAGGTATGTAATCCACCTGTGTACGATGGTTTAACCAATTTAGATTCTTTTATTTCAGAGTTTGAATTGTAAGTTCCAAGCAACAAAGGCTATTAGCTTTAGATGTAGCCTTGAAGGCTACCCTAGCATGATGATGGACTGCTCATAAGAAAAATATAGAAGGTTAGTCGTAGTGTAAAAGGCTATTAGAAATCATATTTCGTGAAAGAATTGAGTATGTCAGGGTCAAGTATAATTGGTTGACTAATCTCCCAGAACATGTAGTGGAATGTCCTACGACATGGAGAACTGTACCCAAGCAAGAATGGGTACACATGTTTATTCTTACATTAGATACATTACCAAGAAACTGGTATAAAGAGTTGGAACTACGACATGGAACCACTTATTAGGAATACATGATTATGAACTTCAAAGCAACTTTTAGTTTTGAGGAGTCCAATAGTGGATGTAGCTCTATCTACAAGTTATTAAGCAGAATTTTTTTGAAGTACCTTTACCAAAATACAACATACCAAATTGGGCTGTGACATTTCAACAGGCATTGGAATGTTATAATATCACTGTATACCATGAAGTTGATGACCCAAGAGACCTGCATATACCAGATTCAGAGGGTAACCACGACATAGGAGGACCTAAGATAGAACCTATCAATTTTGTGAATCCCTTGAAGACTAGAAAAGTAAATATCGAGTCAGAAGAGAACCCTGAGTTTGCCAATATAGGAGATTATTGGGATGATGAAACTGTATTATTGATTTATTGCATGAGTATCAGGATTTGTTCCTAGTCACATATATAGTAGCTAGGCTATTGTTGTTTCTGAGCAATACTGAGCAGTTCTTTGAGCTAGTCCTTTATTATGAGATCAACAAATGATGAGCCACCAGTTGATGATGTCCCACTTTTAGCAGATCCAGAGCATCCAGATTGACCAGTTCTATGCCACAAATGAGCCTCGTGACCCCAAATTCGGTGACTGAGTTAGTCATTTTTCATGACCCG
This sequence comes from Pseudotsuga menziesii, assembly GCA_001517045.1. NCBI lineage: Eukaryota > Viridiplantae > Streptophyta > Pinopsida > Pinales > Pinaceae > Pseudotsuga > Pseudotsuga menziesii. Next base: position 756,668 of record LPNX010025144.1, on the reverse strand, counting down.
GAGTAGAGATTATTACAGTGCCCATGATATATAGAAGCAACAATTGTTTTAGTGATCCTCAGATTGGTTTCAAATCCAGTGCAGGTATCTGACCCAAGTGATATTATGGATTTGTGCATATGGATTTTGATGTTGCTCTTTGTCTTTTTTAGCATGAAGATTTAGTTGATAGTGGTTGTATGTTGGCAATGCTTTATTGATTTGGTTGGAATCTAAATATTAAATGAGCTAGTTGTTACACTAAAGAGATTCCTTTGTATACTCATTGGTGATACCCTACTTGTAGTATGGATTTAGTCATTTCCCTTAGGAACACAGTTTGCTAGTCTTGGCACCATCCTCATTGTCTGATTCATCTTCGGTTTACCCGTGATTGTTGATTAACCTTGACTTGAAACTTGACTAGTGACATCTAGGATTTCCCCTGCCTTCACCTCTATGTTGGAATAGGTCTCCATGTCCGAATTGTGTCTCGGTGTTGGTTTAAGTGATGCTTGTCACAAGGATGGTCTACCTCTAGGTCCTGAACACAAGTAGTCCTTCCAAAGAGAGTCTTTAGACACTGGGGCATCAAAGCTTAAAGTTATTCTACATGGATGCCTTGCCAACAAAACAAAACTGGTTTTAGACACTGATTGCAAATAAAGTATAAATGTTATAAATAGTCGGTGGCCAAAGGATGAGCACTCATCCATTGTATGATGTAAGGTTCATTTGCCCCCACAAGGGAAATAGGGTGAGGCAAACCCGTCGGGGCTATGGATGCTCGCTAGCAATGGGGCTAGGCCTTAGTCATTTTTTGGAGCCCAAAAGGCTATCCAGAGGACCTGCGTTTGTAGGTTGGATATTACCTTGTGTAAAAGTGAAAGAAATGTTCTAAAAAGTTGATGGCTAGAGGATGAGCCCTCATTCATTGTTTAGTGTACGACTCATTTTCCTCCCACAAGGCAACAGGGTAGGACTAGCCCCAAAAGGTCATGTCTTTGTCATTTTCTGGAAGCCCAGAAGGCTTACCAGGGCACCTGCCTCTAGAGGTTAACTAGTGTATATTGTTGTGCAAATAAATTATTAAAAAGTTGGTTGTCTAGATTCTAGTGGATCCTTCTCATCATTCCACCCATTTGTGAGACATTGCCATGCCCTTTTGTTCACCTCGTCCAACTTATGGATTCCCTTGTCCTTTAGCCTAAATGCTTACAGTGTCAAGTGTCAAGTCATTCCCATGGCCTTACCTGGTTTCATTCACCTTCACCCTTGACTAGCAAAATGGATAAATCTATAAATGAGTATACACTGGAAATTCTTGTTTAAAGCAACTCATCATTTTGACTTGTGTGTGTATATATATATATATATATATATTGTGCTTATAATCGCCAATAGAAACTACTTGTACTTGAATCTCACTGTTAGCATAGATAATTCAATATTGCATGTCCTTTCGTACTTTGCAGTATCAGAGTTTAGCATTTGGGTCATCATTTAATCATTCTTGACCTCGTCAACCTAGTCTGACCAAGACAAGAACAGGGTCAGGATGAGTTCTGGACCGATGATTGTGGATGATGATTATTTATGGTCTATCAGTGTCCATTAGACATATTCATGCTTCAAATGATGGTTTACTATGATGGCTTGTATTATTTTCATGATTATCAACATTTACAGGATTTATTATTTTTATTGTTCTGACATGGATGGGGCCTCTAACTTACCTTTGTAATGGATATATTGTGTATGAGTACTCATTCCTAGTGGATTTGGGCATTCTGAGTCCATTGGTGCGGCCAGGATTTAGTTTCGGGAAGTTACAAGAGAGATATGGGTCTTTCAAGGGTTTTGTAGCAGTTTGTCCCTAGGAAATTAAAAATAAAACACAGTGCAAATGATGGTGAGTTCTCCTAGGGATCCAAAGGGAATCAAAGGATGCAGCCAGTGGATTGCAGCATGGTGCCAGACCCAGCCAGACCCATACGTGCAGTCAATTGGCTTTAGTTTTTGGTCCCCGGTGAGATATTGGGTGCAACCAGTGGATTGTAGCATGGTGCCATACCCATACGTGCAATCAATTGGCTTCAATTTTTGGTCCTCGGTGAGATATTGGCAGTTTATGTTCCTAAGGCAACATTTTGATGATAAAAAATGGCTAATGAGGAAATTGATTTGGGCAAATGAGGCAAGGTAATGGCATGGAATTGGTTTGAGGCATAGTGTTTGGGTCACCTTCATGATCCGGCATCAAGTTCACTCCACATGGGGTCCACACATCCTTGATTTTTTCAGTTTTAGGGCGTTTTGATGTATTTTTTAGGGAGATGTCCTAGTGATTTTTATCACTCCTTGATATTATTTGCCACCACACCATGTTATTGTGCCATGGGGCCATGCTAATGAAGGATGTTATAACCTCCTAGCCCCACCATGTGCTACCTTGTGGTTATTTGTCATTTTTATGTGGTGCGCCCCCTCATTAGGCAATTTTAGTGGTGTGCCCCCTTTCTATTAGTGAGTTGATCCACATATGATGTATCTAGCTAATATTAGTCGTTGATTAGATTGTTTTTATCTTTTGATCGTGACCCTTGATCATTTTGGATCTAGGTTTAATGTACTTGAGAGATCTATATATTGAGATGCTCTCTCATTTGTAACGGGACTTTTGGCTCTGAGAATATTGAATACAAGAAAACTTTTGCAGGAACTCTTGGAAGCTTTGTCAATGTACTTGGATGTGATTGTTATGCCTCTTACTTAGACATTTCAGTGGATCTTGCATGCAAAGAAATATTTTATGTGGAGGTCGTACTGATCTTTTGCAGGGTAGCGCATTGGTTGGAGGAGATTGCTAAGGCGTCTTGCATCGTCTTCCGGGCAAATCGTTTCATCTTCAGGGAGTTTTTCAATTGTTACTTTGTAGATTGTATTTGCTCTATAGATGATGTACGTAGCTTATCTTTTTTATCTGTGAACAAATCTCACTTTGGTAGTTTGATTTTGCAGGTGGAGAAGAGAGGGCACACTTCCTTCATTGGGTGTTCTTTTGTTTCATGCCAGATCTTGCTCGAAATTGTAACTAGGTGGAAGGATCATCAACATGCAAGGAAACCGCGAGTATATTCAAGGCAAGGTTAATATTTTTTTCATTATTTTCATCCAATTGTCAAGAAAAACCCTTTCTTTCAAACCCTAGTTTTGTAGATCTGATAGATCCAGTGAGTTTTTTATGATGACCATCAAAATCCACTTGAATATTGTTGAGTAAACACTAAAGCTCGAATTTCATAGAAATCAGACTCCATTTGCCTTGGGATCTAGCACTAGTCTCTATAGGTGGGGGCGCCTCCTTTGGGTCGGTGGCCAAATCTTCATATCTATCAGTTGGGTATGCTTGAACCCACTTAATTCTTACAGATCTATCCTTCAAGCGTCCCGATCTAGTCACTCCTTGCCCTGATCTACTCTTTTGGGTCCACCATGTCCACTTTTGCATAAACCCTTGGTGGGTCCCATTAGGATCTCCATTTGTGTGGCTAGATCTCTCTAGATCTACATTATTAAACTCTTTGTGGTACATTTCCAATCAAGTTGGGTTATTTTCACTATTTGTTAAGCCTCCCCAACTTTGTCGTAACTTCCATACCACATCTATTTCCTAGATCTAGACTTCCTCACTCATTATCTCTCCTTTTCATTCATCGCTTAACCCTCTAGGTGCACTAGCCCTCTTAGGCTAGTAGGGTCTCCCCCTTGATCATTCTCCAGATTGATTTAAAGCAACAAGAGACCATCTGGTGTGACAACTACATTTCATCTGTAGTGGACGAGGTCCTTGCGGTGTCACCAGTTAGCTACCTCACCTCTACCGTCCCAGATAGGATACCTTTAGTGGGTAGCTACACTTTGTGTGATAACAGTTCCCTACCAAATTTTTAGAAATGAAGGGCATTGTTGGTGATTTAGGAGAAATTAAAATTCCACTTAAGCTTGGAATTCCTATTAATAGAGACCTTATAGATTTAATGCAAGATAGAAAAAGAAAGTGAAGGATGAAATTGATAGGATGTTGGATGCAAGAATCATTGAACCTATCGAAGAGTCGTAATGGATTAGCCCTATGGTAGTCCAGGATAAGAAGACAAGAGAAGTTAGGATTTGTGTTGACTTAAGAAATTTGAATGATGCATGCGTCAGATAATGGTTTAAACATATTCATGCTTCAGATGATGGTTTATTACGATGGCTTGTGTGAGTTTCAAGATTATCAACATTTACAGGATTTATTATTATTAATGTTTTAACATGGATGGGACCTCTGACGTACATTATTTATGGACATATGGTGTATGGGTACTCATTGCTAGTAGATTTGGAGATTTGGACATTCTGAGTTCATTGATGCAACCAATTTTCAATTTTTACACTCAATTGACGTTTAGTTGCAATCATTAGTGAGTTATGAGCAGTTTTATGTTCCTAAGGCAGCATTTTGATGATAGAAAATGGATAATAAGGAAATTGATTTGGGCAATTGAGGTAAGGAAATGGATAATAAAGAAATCGATTTGGGCAATTGAGGTAAGGAAATGGCATGGAATTGGTCTGACGCACAGTGTTGGGGTCACCTTCATCATCCGGCATCAGTTTCACTCTTCATGGGGTCCACATGTCCTAGCATTCTCCACTTTGGAGGTGTTTTTGATGTATTTTGAGGGGGGGCATCCTAGTGATTTTGATCACTCCATGTTATGATTGATGATTATACATTCTTATTGTGCCATGGGGCAATGCTAGAGAAAGATGTGTATCACCTCCTAGCCCCCACCATGTGATATGTTATGTTTTACACACTTTTCATGTGGTGCGCCCCTCCTTGGGCTTTTTTAGTGAGTGGACCACCTTTATTATGGAGTGGATCCATGTATTAGCTATCTGGCTAATCTTAGTCATTGATTAGAGTGATTGTATCTTTCGATCTTAGCCCTTGATCTTTTTGGATCTAGGTTTTAGGTATCAGAGAAATCTATATATTGAGATGCTCTATCATTGTAAAGAGACTTTTGGCTCTTGAGCTCTCGGAATAATATTTTTTTTGTAAAAACTCTTGGAATCTTTGTCGAATGTCTTGTATGGGTATTGGAAAGTCTTTATCTTTCTATCTTTCTAGAATTATTGTGGATCTATGCTTTTCTAACATTTTTGCAGGTGGTCGTGCCATTGGTGAAGAGGACGATTTGATGGGGGCACTATTGTGACTGAACTCCATACTTCTTCCACAAATCGTTTTGGGTTCAGGGAGTATCTTTATTGTATATTGTTATCATCTTGATGCTCTCTATTTCTTTCTTCGTCTATTTTCTCTCTCTTACTGCAAATCGATTCTTAATTTGGTAGATCTCTTTTGCAGGAGGAGGGTGTCTTGGTCTCTTGGAGGGAAAATCGATTTTACTTGAGATTACATGGAAAACACTCGTAATTGATCGAAAAGGAAAGATAATCACCATACAAGGTTAGTAGCAAGTATTTCTAGGTATGTTTGCATCTATTTTATTTTTCTGGGGCTTAATCTAATTGTCACCACAAAGGGCCTCTTCTTTCAAACCCTAGTTTTCTAGATCTGATAGATCGAGTACTTATTTGATGACGGCCATCAAAACCCACTTAGGAATATTTATTTAAACCCTAGATCTAAAGTTTCAACACAATCCGACTCCATTTACCCTTGGATCTAGCACTAGTCTTCTCTAGGTGGGGCGCCCTCCTTGGGATTTTGGTCATTTTTTCAGATCTATCAGTTGGGTATTCTTAAACCCACCTCAAATAAATAGATTTACTCTTCAAGCACCTAGATCTAGTCATATTACATCCCGATCTACTCTATTGGGTCCACTTTGTCTCTAATTGCATAAACCCTAATGGATCTAACTTGGGTATTTCTCCTTTGGACTAAATCCATCTAGATCTACCTTTCCTAAATCCCTTGTAGTATATTTCTCTTCAAGTTGGGAAATTTTACATTACCTTAAGCCTCCCCAACTTGGCCCTAACCTCACCTACCACATTCATCTACCTAGATCTAGATCAATCTACTCATTGCTCATCTCTTGTATCCACTGTTTATCCCTTAGAGTGTCTCTAGTAGGTTCGCTAGCCCTCGTAGGCTAGTAGGGTATCCCCCTTGATCATTCTACGATTTGAACTAAAGCGACAAGAGCTTGTCCGATGTGACAACTACCTTTCTTTAGTAGTGGACGAGGCCCTTGTGGTGTCACTGATTAGCTACCTCACCTCTACCGCGTCGATAGGATACCTTTAGTGGGTATATACACTTTGTGTGATAACAACACCTACATGGTTAAAGGAGGAGCAACAACAGGGGCAAGAGGAGGAGGAGCAAGAGTGGTTTGACACAAAGGACTTCATGGAGGGTGATGTGTCTTCCTACATTGGTTGATGTATCTAGTTCCACATTGGCACCCAATCCCACTACTCACTATTTGACATCTAGTGCAAGACCAAGACCTTCTATTGCTAAGGGCATGCCTAGAAAACAACCCATGATCTTTTCCCATAAAAGGGGAAGAAGGCATTGATATTAGAGACAAATAGTTAGCTACTAGTTTGGTGATTTTTGTGATGTCATTTACTATTGGACCATTGGTTGTCCACTTTTGAGTACTATTGGACAAATATCACTATCAAGATTCAAACTTTTAGTATCGACTTTGATGTATCATTTTATATTTGGCATGACTACATGGAACTAGCATAGCACTAAAGTTTAACAGTTGTGTAAAGCATGGCATAAGCAATGGTCTTCCACATCAGATTCTCTAATCATTCTCAACACAAGTTAATCATTAGTGGAACATATAATATAACCATAGGTCACCATAATCATCGTAGCATAACAAGTCAAAGGTGTTAGTATACATCAAAGAGAAAAATCCTACAAAAGAACAATATACATGATCTCACCATATGCATGTCTCTATCTGATATGCCCATCTGTGAACTATATACCGTATATATTGCTCTACTCGAATAAACTAAGTCATCACTAAAGTCATCTTAATGGACAAGGAGATCTTAGTCCTGGCAAGGAAATACTACTCTGCATCTGCTACTGGATAAGGGCTCTAAATGGCCCATGTTGTAATGATCATCCATGTTGTAACCCCATCTGAATGTCTACCTTACAAAAATAAAGAGATCAATATGTATGTTGCATGTTGCATCAATGGTAACATCCGGCTCCAACTAGGACAAGTACTCTAAGGGGGAGAGCACCTGAGAACCTCAAAAATCTCTAGTCTGCAACACCATCTCAGCAACAAATATCTAGCACCTCAATTTTTTGCTTCCTCTTCAGGTGTACCTGTTCCTGCACACATGGAAGCAAGAAATACAAGAGCAACATGTATGGGAAAAATATATGCATAAATAAAAGCAAATGTTGGAAATAAAATGTTGAAAATAAACTTTACTCTAAACAATGAGTGATTAAATTAAAAGATACAATTAAACTATGCAAGTGGCCAGACTCAATGGCCAAAAGACTCAGGACACATGCAAAACTCAAAAAGGAAAAGACTCAACTACTGCTCAAAGGAGCTTATTCAATCCCACCTACTCTTATAGATGCAATGAAAGGTCTAATTTATGGGAGGAAAATAATGTTTTAGCAATCTCCTATTAACTAGTAATTTGAAACCCTCACCGTCAGGGATCAAATGATATTTCATAGAGTCAAGGATGACTCGCTTGACCTTGACCATCTTCTTTTTATGATCTACCAACAACGTAGGATCGATAGGCTCTACAACTCATGTCTCAACAAAGTCTGGTAGATCCTATTCTTCCAACAATCTTCAAAGTTGCTCAGTGAGTCCTTGGGGGGAAGTCTCGAGTCAGGTGTTGTCACCTGATTCTGACTCCACCGTTTGGGAAAACTCCTAACGGAGCCAAGGGGGGGGTAGTCCCTAAGAAAGAGTTACTGAGGCTCTTGAAATAATTTTTTGGTTGTTAAGCATGGAACTGATTGTTTTTAGGAGTTTAAGATTAAAATGATACAAATATCAAAACAAGCAACTGCAATATTTAATCCAACAACATAATCAGAGATATGGCATTCATAATATAAAATGACTCAAAGCAAATAATGATATTGTTAGATTAAGCCAGTGCCAAATGGAGTCACAAAAAAATAAAGTGTTGTTGAAAATTGTAATGTGTTTTGGAGTGTACTTCGTTGATTTTAATTTATTGGAATGATGAGTGAATTAAAAGGGAGGGAAATCCAAATATGCCAAATGGTACAAGGAGTATGTTCAGACTCACCAAGTATGGCTCCGCACGAGAAAATGTGGGCTAGATGGAGTCGCAGGGGTGTGTCCAACACTACACCAAACGAGGGTGTAACCTAACGAGGCCCCACGATCACTTTCTAGTGATTTTCACTTTCTCTGTGAAATTTTCCAACATGAGGTAAAATTCGAGACGCTGGATTTTCGTCTTGGGAGGTTAATTGAAAAAGGTGTGAACCGTAATTCAGGAAATCAAGGAGGTTTGTTTATTTCAAAATATGAAACATAAAACAAAGCAAGAAAGTAATTGTTTTCTAATTTCTACCTACGAATCTCTTTTCCAATGCCACCTACTTGAGCAAGCTCTTTCAATGACACCGTAGTTCAGGAATGTGTAGGGGTTGGTGTTCGTTTTCCAAATAAATAAAAGAAAGAAATACAAATTTTGATTGATCTAACTTTATTAACTAAACTAAGAAACGTGCAGATAAACAACAAATGAAAAGACACTAGGACGATATAGGCTTCCCCCGAATGGGGGAAGAAGGGTGTGGGAGGCTTAATCCTACTTTTTTTATTAGTCTTTATTGCAATGCTTTTAGAGGGGAATGTCTTTGATCCTTAAAAATGGATCAAAAGGCTTACAATGTCTGAGAGGAATTTAGAAGACAAAGAAGAGAGTTTTGGATACTTTGAATGGTTCTCTTTACGAATGTTTTGCCCAAAATTCTCCTTCCTTTTTCCTTCTAACTTGAAAAACCAGCAAACACACTAAGAGCAAACGTTAGAGGATTAGCTAAAAAATACACAAAATTTACACTACTTTAGTACTTAGAAAACTTGGAAAAAATGAAACTTTTAAGTACTAAAGAAACTAACTTTTAGATCTAACTGAAAATGCAAAACTTGAATGTTTTTCATATCTAAAGTAAAACAAGTAAATAAGTATGATAGTGCTTTCTTAGATCTGATTTACTTGTTAGCAAAAAAGTAACCGAGAAAGGAAGAGTATGAAGTTTAAGAAGGAGAAGAAGTTGCTCAAGTCTTGAATCTTTCTTGCAAGCTTAGGCGGTTTGTTGATGAGAGCTAGGAATGTTTATGTGTATGTTCGACTTATAATCCAAAGCAAAGGAGATGCAATTGAGCTCAACCTTTCACTCAAGATGGTAACCTGCACACTTATCAAGCTCGCACAAGACAAATTAGATTTAGTACTCCCCACTGTTAGAAAACCAGAAGATCATGAAATGCACTTGAATAAAAAATGAGCTCTTAGATCTCTAACAAGAAGGAAGTAAATAAGCAAATTGACTACTAATAATGCCTATCCTACATGCTACAAAGATCCCTCTAAGCCAGATTATTGATTTATGCAAAGCAAAACAATTGAAACAATATTACCTCACAAAGAAAATATCACATACATGACTTGCCTCATATCATGAGCCTCCAAAGCCTTTCAATTTTATTCATAAAACAACAATGGAAGAGTTACATGAGCAGAGGTTTATTTCATTCATCAAAGGGAGAGCAAAAACCTTTCTTTTATAGAATTCTCAAGCCCCAGGGGGGTGCACTTCAACTGAAGATGAGAGGGCATGAAGGTGAGAGAAACAAGGGAACGATTGAGTTTGCACTTGAGTTAACATAGGAGGTAGGCACCACCTCTCTTGGATCCACCACCAAACCCATTCATGAGACACCACAATGGGAATGCACCCCCTCAACTTGACTAATCACCCTCCTTCAAGTTTTGATTGGAATCACTCTAAATTGGCTTCGATTATCCTTCAACATTATCGTCAGTTGAACTGAAACATGTCTGGGACAAGTTCACACTAATTTAGGAAAGGGATTTTCTCCACATTTTTTTTTAATCACTTTTTTTGGAGATTTTTTCACTTAAGTTATAAATAATCACTTAAAACTTAGGAAAAGTGAATTTTGTGGTAAAGAGAGTGATCTGAGTTTAAAAACGAGCACACTCATGGAAAATTTGGGCCCCTAGCCACACTTTAATGACACTTTCATTTTTTACATTTAACCTATAAAAAATTTAACCCATTTTAACAAGAAAATATTTTGTTCCCAAAAATTAAAAAAAAAAACTAATGCAGACTTCATACATGTTCATAATGATTCAAAATAGTCCCTAATATGGTAATATACATTAACACCTAGACTTTAATAACCTCCTAGGCCCAGACACCCAGGCGATCATTCTAGCTTTGGAGTAGATGAAAAACTCGAAAATTATGCATTACTTAAAAGTACGCATAATTAACAAGGAAAAAACACCATGGAATAATCGACTCAATGTCTAGGTCCTTGGAAAGCCAAGTCTGTTACAAAAATTTATCATGCTAGCACACTTTATTACAATATCACTGTGGGGTATGAACATATAATTATTAGAAAAAAGAGAGCATAATTGGTCCTGATGAAAACTCGAAACTTTTGAGCAACGAGTATGAAAAAGGGACTTGTTCTAATCCTTGATGGCTTACTTGGAAATCCCCTAAGTGCAACTTAGTGGATAACATTTGGCTCCAAATGTGGGACATGCACTCGTTTGATCTTCAATAAAAAAGAGTGGGGGAGAATCCCAAAATCTTTGGTTCCTGCACAAAACCAAAGTCCATCAGTACCACATATAGTTAATCAAATGGAAAATGAAATATAATTTGCAAATAATGTACAAAGTTAGTATACAAAAATAATGTACAAAAACTATGGTACATAAATAATATACAAAAAGTAAACTATGATACAAAATTAATATACAAAAGGAAAAAACTGAAAAGAAAAGGAAAGGGTTTAGAAAAGCCCTATTGATGCCCGCATGGGCTATGTCACAAGGTTCGGGTTCGGGTTCGGAAACCTTCAAGTTCGATTCGGGTTCGAATTTTCCTATGAGGTTCGGATTGATTAAAACATTGTAACATTGTAACATAAAACATTATATTGTGAATTATAACATTTACATTATGAATTATAAAACACTTATATTGTGAATTATAAAACATTTACATTATGAATTATTATGTCTATATATTATGAATTACTATTGCTCGTTGCCCGTGGCCTTGGGATTAATCGTTGCGGGTCAATGCTCCCGAAGTTGCAAACACCTCCATTCAAAACTCTCAACAGTCAAAAGCATGCAACTCGGGAGTCAGAAATATGTGTAGTTGGGAGCTAGTCAAGACGATGCAAAGGGTTGCGACTCGAGCTCGGTGTGTAGCATGGCTTGTCTTCGTTGTCGACGGGGTTTGTATTGTGGTAGTCTTTCATCCCTATCCATCAAAAAGGCAAAAAAAACCTTCCAAAAACGTGTTAACCTGCATCGAAAACATGAAACCCCTGCCGAATGTGTGCCCGAACCATTCGCTTGACTTCATTTTGAAGAGGTTTGGCGAACCTGATGGCCAAACCGGTTTTCCTTCAGGTTCGGCATGAGGTTCTGCCATCAAGTTCCTCGAACCTAGTTGAACTTTTCAAATTTTTTAGGTTCGTCGAATTCCGAACTTGGAGGTTCAAGTTCGGTGAACCCTGTGACTTAGACCATGGGTATTAGATATCATTCCTGACAAACAATTTCAATTGTTTCCCATTCACTGGTAAGAGAAACTTTTATCCTTCCATATTGTTGAGGAGAAATGAATTGGTGCCACCAACGTCATAGATGATTAATGGCCCCAGCCCCATCCAGAGGCTGTCAAATTTTCCAGGCTTGCCCGACTTTTCCCTTTGCTTGTCCCAAAGTAAAACCATATCTACAATCTGAAAGGGCCTTGGTTTAAAAGACTTATCAAAGGTCCTCTTAATGTTGTCCCGTTTTTTGATACTTTGATCAAGTGCCTTTCTTCGGTTCTCATTTAATTCAATGATCTGATTTATTCTGTTAGACAAAGCATCCTCTTCTAACTCATACTCTTGAAGCATCTTTAAGGCTGGTAGTTGAAGGTAAATGGGCAAGGAGACAGCTAAGCCATACACCGGCTCAAAAGGTGTCTTTCTAGTAGCACTTTTCTTAGTTATTTTGTCATCCCAAAGTGCATACTTGATTTTACTATCCCATGATTTTTTATTATTCCCAACAATTTTCTTAAAAATCGTAAGTTCTTATTACTTGACTCTGAAAGACCATTACCTTGGGGATAATAATTGGATGAATGGGATAGGACAATGTCATACTTAAAACAAAATGATGTGAACTCTGTTGAACTGAAGGCTTTAGTATTGTCAGTTGTTATTTTTAGCTGGAACACCAAATCTTGTGATGATCATGTCTTCTAGGAAATCCATAACAACTTTATCAATAGCCTTTTAGGTGGGAATCGCTTCTACCCACTTAGTGAAATAATCAGTTGTTGTTAGAATCCAAGTATACCCGTTACTTGAATTTACCGATAAAGTCAAGCCCCCATTGGTGGAAAGGGGCAACAACTACAACTGGTTGAAAAGGTAAGGCTTTCAACCTTTATTTCCCAATAAACAATTGGCGCTAAGTTGCTAACAACTCTTGACAAACTTGTGCGCATCTGTAAATAGGGAGGGCCAATAGTAATATGCTCTTTGGATTTTGTGGGTTGTTGTATCTGCTACATAGTGCCCACCAAAAAATCCTGAATGAAACTCAACCAAGGGTTGTTTGGACTCTTGCTCATTTACATATCTAAGTATTATACCATCTGGATTCCTCTAACCCAATCCTTCTTGAGTGATGCAATATCTGACGGCTTTTAACCATAGAACCCTTGTTTTATGACCTTTAAGATGTTTTGGGCATGTAAGGTTAAGGAGGAGAATATCATATATGAATACCAATGATGATCTAACCATTGAAGTTACGGAGGCATTGTTGGTGTTGGTTCATCATTATGGCATACCAATCCTATGGCTTCTTCATTTCTCTGATTCAACACATTGGTTAGGCCTTGCCCTTTGATTAATTTTGTGGGTCTAATCTATAAGTCATACTCTTGTATTTTAGACACCTACTTACCCCTTATGCCTAGACAATCTAATTGACACAAGACATCCTTAACTGCTGCATGAGGCACATAGCAAATTATTTCAGTATATCCAATATATGTTCTGAAATGTTTTAAGGATTTCACCAAGGCATAAGCCTGTTTTTCCATGATTGTATATTTCAATTCAAAATCTTGCAATGCTCGGCTCATGAAAGCCATGGGTTGCTCAAATCCTTCACTGTTCTTCTGGAGCAAAACCCCCGCAATGGTATCTTCAAATGCAAAGGAAAAGATTAGGAAGTCTTTAGAATAATTTGGGCTAACTAGGACTAACGATCTAGTAATGGCCTCTTTGCTGCATCTAAAAGCCTCTCTTCCCTCATTTGTCCACTCAAATTTAGCATCCTTTTTCAACAACTTTTGCATAGGTTTCATCAATTCAGCTAAGTTTGGAATAAATCTCCTAATGAAATTGATGTGACCATGAAAAGACTAGAGAGATTTTCCATTTTTATGCTAGGGGATTCTTTTTATAGCCTCAATTCTTTCTGGATCAACATTAACACCGTCTTTGGAAATGATTTGCCCCAACAACTTTCCATCATCAATTTCTAGGACTGAATTAGCCGGATTTAGAGAAATACCTTACTTTCTACATCTTTCAAATACTTGCTTAAGATGACTCATGTGGCTTGATATTTCTTTTGAAGATCCTGTTAAGTCATCTTCGTAAATCTCTATGATCTTTCCAATTAACTCTCTAAATGCATAGTCCATAGCCCTTTGAAAAGTAGCCCCCGCATTCAACAAACCAACTGGCATTCTTAAATATTCAAAATTACCCCAGGGAGTGGTAAAGGTAGTCTTATGTCTATCGTCCTTATGAATTACTACCTGAATGTAACTAAAAAATACATCCAACATGGACATCATTCCATAACCTGTTACGCTTCGAAGAAGAGTTTCCATATTTGGCAACCAATAATTGTCCTTTTGACATGCTATGTTTAGATTTCTGAAATCTATACATATCCTTATGCTCCCATTTTTTTCCTTACAACCATGAAGTTAGAGCACCAAGATGAGTGCCTTATCGGTGCAATAATCCTTGCAGCTAACATCTTTTCAAGTTTTTTTTAAACTATGGGGGGTAACTTGGGTTTGATTTGTCTCATTTTTTGTCGAAAAGATTTGACTTCTTTCATATCTTGTTTTAGAGGTAGTGTGTTGAAATACATCCTCCTAATATGATTTAAGCTCGTAATAAGTGAATGCAAACACATCTCTATACTCTTTAACTAGATTTATTAAGTCGTTATGTTCCTTTTCAGAAGTACCGTTACCATTTTTTGTCATTTTGGGGTATTTATCTGATCCAATGTTGATTTCTATATAATCCTCGAGTTTCATCGAAACGATATTATTCTCTCTTCGATCTTGTCTATCGAAAATATGTTCAAGTGCCACAAGACCACGAGGCACTAGATTGTCAAACTGATCACCTTCCCCCTGAAACTCTTTACTCTCTTTCTGAAATTTGACACAGTTGGAAAACTCTTGAACATTGTGAATAAATCTCAAAATTTGTTCATCATCTAGAAATACCTGCCAATGCTCCATGTTGTCTGGAACTAATGGTCTAAAATTAATCTCTAATTTACCATTACCATTTAACAGTTCCTTTAAAGGATGAAGGTTTGAGGCTGCTACTGCTAGCTTATCTGTCATGCTATTCTCATCTATATGAATGTCAATTAAGTTCAAGGCATCAAAGAACTCCATTGTGTCCCAAATTGCATTCCTATACTTCCTTACCTTTGACACTTGCATGCAAACTTGTCTTTTACTTGGAGGATTATTAGATCAAAGTCACCTTTTATACTTAACATTTTAATCCCCATGTCTTTAGTCACTTCCAACCCAAGTAAAAGTGCTTCATACTCAGCTAGATTATTTGTTGATTCAAATTCCAATCTAAAGGAAAAGTTGAGGTTTTCCCTTTTGGTGAGGTCATGACCCCACCTGCTCCTTTTCCGATCTCGAATGAGCATTGTCAAAGTTCATCTTCCATATTTCATCCACCTTTTCATCTTTCATTTTTTCTTTAATTGGGGCCAAAAAGGTGGAATAACAATAATAATTCCCAATGTTGTCTGTATTATAAACATATTCATTTGAGGGTCTCTTGGGATTTTCTACATGATGCTTCTTTTCTTATTTATTATGCAATCTCACATCTGAATATTTTGATGCAAGAATGGTGGCGTAGGTCCAATCCATCTTTATCCAACCTCCTAAAGCAGCAAACCGTTTTCTAGACAACAACATTCCCCACTTATCAAGCACATCGTCACAAGAATATCCAGGTTATATGAATACCAAGACACCTAGCCAATCTTACTGGTTGATTTAGGATAATGCCTACCACATCAACTTCCCTGGAATCCACGGCACAAACATTCTAATAAGGCCTGGTTGTTCTTAAATTCAATTTTTCCATAACCTTTTTCGTCATTATGTTGGATGAAGATCTTGAGTCAAGCATATAATTGTGTCAAAGAAGATCATCTATCATCAATGATACATAAAAAGGGGGATGTTCTTCTTTTTTTGAGTCCATAGTATGCAAGATTACTAAGGGGTGTTCTATGACATTATTCTGAGTTGGAGGAGGCTTTTCTAGGGTCTTTTCAAAAGTTGCCATTTTGGGAGGGGGAGCATTTTAAGGCTTTCAACAATTTTTCTCTTTGCTCTAGAATTTTAATTACTTCACTTGCAAGTATTAACACTTAAACTTTTTGAAACCAAACACCCATATCAACATCTACATCATTAGAATCATAAGGAGTGCTTAGCGTAGGAGTATACTGATTGTTCTTTGAAGTCCCAGCATTATCTCTTCTTTGAAGTCCCAGCATGGTTTTCAATTGATTCACATAATCGGCTTACAAGGCTTCCATCTTTTAATTCATATATCTTATATTCTTGTCATAAGCATCATGACTTTGATTTATGGGATCTTTCTCTTTTCGTTCATCCTGCTTGGAGGGAACAAGGGCTCTTGTGAAACCAGGAATGTTTGACTTCCCTAAGGTTTGCATGTTCTTGTCAATTTAATGGCCGACTCTTGAGCTTTTTTAAGGGTATTAGATTCCTTATCTCTAAGTTGATATATCATCTCCCCACTTAATGCTTCCATGTAATAAACAAGATAGACTTATCAAGTGGCTTACAGTCAGTATGGATACTTGCCACTAGATCTTTAAACTTTTTATTGAATTCCTCCATAGTTTCATTCTCGTTTATTTTTATAGTGTGGAGGGAAGCTAACTAATGGCGAGGCTCTTTTTTCACCCCCCGCTTCTCTTTAAAACATTGTTATCACGAATCTTGTAGTCGCCCCATAGAGTAATCCTATACAAGATGGTAGAGGGGATAGACAACCAAATTCGTGACCTACGAATATCCCAACCCCCAAAAGATGGATGGTTGTCACGCCAGTTGGGATATCCTTCATTTTATGCCACTGAAGCCCAAGTGGCAAAGGGGGAGACCTATATCTATCCTAAAAGGAAATACCTAAAGAAAATCACCAGATCAAACCCTAACGAAGAATACATAAGGTGAGTGCTTGAAACCCTAGATTTAAGGGATAAGCCACAATTAAGGAATGCTTGAGTCAAGGTGTTTAAGGATGCTGGTAATGTTACTCAAGCACATTGACTTATGGAATTAACGATTAGATCAAGGATTAGTCTGTTCGTTCAATTGACCAAACCCTAGACCCTAGGGGCATTTAAATAGAAATATGGAAATTCCCCAAGGTGAGGTTGAATCAAAGAATTAAGGCCTTCAACACACTTGCATAGATGTAAGATTTGACAGTATGACAAAATCCAAGCAAAAACCAAAATCAAGGAAAACACAGGAAATTGGCTAACAGGTCAGTGTAGGCGCTCTCTCTAGGGATCATTGTTACTTTATAGTGGGAAGATGGAGTCCAAAATTGATTCCTAGGAGGGAGAAGGGCATTTTGATGGGGTGCAACAAAACCCAAATCGCCGAATTTGCAGATTCCCAGTGCAAATTGATCCAGTGATTTTTCCTAAGTTCTACAAGTGATTTTTCAGTAAATTTGTGTGATGTGTAATGCATGAAAATTTGGAATGCGAAGAACTAACCAGAGAAATGTACCTAAACCTAGTAGAGAAGCTCTTGGATGATGAAGAATGTCTCATTTTCGATCAAGTGAGAGATCCAGGCAAGATTCGGATGAAATGAAGCTTTGCTCATTGACCCTAGCGCCCCCTTCTACCTGCCACACCAAGGAAAATGATTAGCACGACAAATAAACGGGATTTGCAAGATAAAGAAATTACGGGGATGAGAAATCATAAAGAAGTAACCATTCCCTGATAACCAAAACCGAGAGTCGGCAACATAGTGAGTCTCCCCACCAATGCGCCTTCCTCAAGTTCGCCTCCTTCAACCTGCAAATGAACCGGTACAAGAAAAGATACAAAAGTTATTTCGTATTTATCTCAGTGCATAAGAACAACAATACCAATCATCCTCGCATTCATCTATTTATCAAGAGACAAGTGTTGAATCCCAAAATAATCTCTTTATTAAAAGTTCTAATGCCAGAGCTCATGCTTTACAATGGGGGGGGTCCTCGTCTTTAAATAGCTTTTGAGAGACATAAACACTAACTCACTTTTGCATCCAAAGGTTGGGATTATAACATCATCAACGGTGGAGATCAACTTTACACAAATCAATACATGGATCATATTGACTAGATCAAGGGGGGCACACTTTTGCCCAATGACACCTTGTCTAAGTAAAAAAATAATACATCAAAAGGGGGTCACTAGGGGCTTAATTCACCCTAGGCCCCATTACAGCCTCACATCATAAGATATAACATTGTAATACATCAAGTGGCCAAGTTGAGGGGTGCCCCTTGGGGGACGTCCTCACTGGCTAAGCCAAATAAAATAATGTCGAGCCAAAAGTTGAATGAAACTGATGAAGAAGTGTCCGAGGAGCCATAATACATCAACTGAGTGAATTTCCTACCATTTCCTTGACTTCCGTAGCGAAATCAAGTTTTTCAATAATTTTCTAGTTTATTTTATGGTGGTAAAACCTCTGAAAATTATAAAAGTCATCATATCTTCCTTCAGGATGATAACTGGGAAAACAGACTGCACAGGTGTATCTGGAGACATAGAAGAATGGTATAAGTGACTAATCATACCCCATGGAACACTGCAATGCTCTAGGAGAACCAAAATCACTGCAATCATAATATAATCTGGCCAATAATAAAATGATAATAATCACTGAAAGTGCAATCTAAGGTTAAACTCTGAAAACTGAAACCGCAGTATTGGTCATGGGCATGTCTGGAACAAATATAAGCACTATTGTTTTTTGAGTCACTGCCTTGGGAACCATGTTTGACTTGGTCAACTGGGTTGACCAGGTCAAGGTACCCAAACTGTAGGTGAGATGCTGCACTAAGATGAACCTGCATGTATTTGAGGTAAGAAATGCTCCAATGGTGTATATCAAAACCCAACTTTAGTCATGTTATTCAGAATCATGGTGACAATAATAATAATAAGGTATACCTGTGCCTCTAAAGGATCATTGAACCTTCTAGAAGTCTCTTGTGTATTCCATGTTTACAGAGTTTAAACAGTTTGCTAGTGCTGGGTGAAGGTGAAAAACAAGGCGAAGGTAAAGGGGAATGATTCATGACTGACTTTGACCATGTGATCTCTTTGAAAGATAACCAATACACTCAACCAAAATGACATATGCATGACAGATAGTAACAGGGGATGGCAGTGTCTCACAAATGGATAAATTACTTGGGCTTGTTTCCTTTAGGCTTTAGCAAGTTTCATTTTTCATCAAATATTGGTCAACCTTCATAGGCAGGTGCCTTGGAAAGCCTTTTGGGCTCCAGTAATGACAAAGACACAACCTTTGCAGGTTGGTCTCACCCTGTTTCCCTGTAGGGGCAAATGAGTCGAACACTATACAAGGAATGAGTGCTCATCCTTTCTCCATTGACCTCTTTCAAACACATTTATTTTCACATAAGATAGTAGCCAGCCTACAAAAGCAAGCGCCCTAGAAAGCCTTCTGGACTCCAGTAAACAACTAAGGACTAGCCCCGCTGTCAGTGAGCATCCATAGCCTTGACAGATTTTCCTCACACTGTTTCCCTTGTGGGGGGCAAATGAGCCTTACATTATACAAAGAATGGATGCTCAACACTTTGGCCACCAACTACCTTTTTTAACATTCTTACTTTGCATCATTTAGATATAACGTTTATGCATTTCGATGCTTCAGGCTTTAGTGTCTAAGGACATTGTTTGGTGGAGCACTTTTTTTAGAACAAAAGGAAAACTATCCGGTGAACTCAGCCACATTGGCCAAGCCACATACTTCATAGCCAAAGACACAGAAAAACATGGAGTCTATCATGCATAGGGGTCAAGATGAGGATAAGATCTTCAATCTCACAAGTCTCTGTCAACCTAAGTCATGGGAAAAAATTCAAACAATGGATGAACTGGATGGATGGGGACAAATGATATATGGAACCAGCATAGCACTAAAGTTTAATATTTGTGTAAAGCATGCCATAAGTAATAGTCTTCAACATTGGACTCTAATCAATCTCAACACAAGTTTTTAAGCATTAATATGTAATATAAGCATAGGTCACTGTGATCATCCTAACAAAACAAGCCTAGGTGTTTAATATACATCACAGAGCAAAAACTCACCAAGGAGCCATATACTATCTCACCATATACCTGTGTTCGTCTGATAAGCCCTTCTATAACTGTACACCATATATGATATGCTACTCTGCTCAAATGAACTAGGTCACCACTGAAATCCTCTCAATGGTCAAGGAAATATCAGTCCTGGAAAGGAAATACTACTAAACAAGGCTCTGAAATGGTTGAGGCTGTAAAGATCCATGCTAAAACCCCATGTGAATGAATTGTTAGGATTATTAATCCTCCCTTGTCCAAATTTGGTCATATGTCTAAATCGGGAGTCATGTCTAAATCGGGAGTCCATCCAGTCTATTTATAGTCATTAACACCATTGGGTCCACTTGACCTAATTGGGGCACATGTTTCAGTTACTAAAGTGTGGGGAACACTAATTGAGGCTCACTGCCACTTATTGCACTTGATTGCATAAGTTTAGGAGCCTCTTAGATCAATCCCTACAATTTAGGAAGCCACTGGGAGTGCCGAAACCAACCAAGGTCAGTTCACTTCAATTAATGACTAGTCAAGCTAAGTTAGGAGTCAGTTACATTTAGTTCAAGTCCTCTACATTCAGTTAGCGCTAGGTTTACTTGACTGCACACATGTGGGGCGCATTTCTCACCTACCACAGACAGTTAACCTTAGTCAACACTGAATGTAACACTTTAGTTGTGTTTTAGAGCTCCGATGAACTCCGGTTATGGTTTAGACAAGGTCAGTTAACCACTGAGTCCTCCGATAGTGATTTAGACAAGGTCTTGGTTACCTACAGTCAAGTAGAGTCTAATCAATTCGAACTTCCTCATGTGGATTCGAATTGCTTGTGGCTATTAAATCCATTTTACTTCTTTGTAATTATCATCGGATTACTTTTTTGATTAATGAAAGCATTCACAGCTGCAAGCCTTTTGCACTGTTTCATTCTTCAATTGCTGAGTAAAATGTGAGATCCACTTTGTGAGTTGTGTATTTGTCTACAGATCTATATGCTCAAATTTACATGGTATCAGAGCCTCGGTGGACAACACTCCTCTCCTCCTCAGATCTCCAACCAGATCATTTTTTTCCAGTACTGCACCAGAAGCGGAGAATTTACCACTTAATATCCCAAGTTAAGAAATTGTTGATCAAGCTTGCTTGATTATCTATGCTGGGTGTGAAGGAAATTCCAAAAGTGCAGACTGTCAACCTTACTTTGTATGTTTGATTGTGTGACAAGTTATCAGCTTCTCTTACAGCATTCGCTACAAGCAGCCCTTTCTTCTCACTACATTCGCTACAGCAGCTCAGTTCTTCCTATTACATTCGAAATGGCTCATCAAATAGAGCTTCTCACTCCCTTCAACTATCACCAGTGGAAGGATGACATGATAGTATTGCTCCGCACCAAGCATCTCTTCAGACTCATAGGAGAAACAGAGGAAGAGCCAGAATCAGATAAAGACAAAGCTAAGTACATGAACAGGCTTGATGAAGCCCATGGACTCATGCTCTCCTCAGTCTCTAGAGATCTTTGATTTCACATCCAAGACTTGGACACTCCCAAGGAGGTTTGGGACAAGCTTGCTTCCTTATTTGATAAGCATGATGAGATGAGGATCCATCAGCTAGAAAATGATCTGACTACTCTCAATCCATCTAATTTCGAATCTCTGAATGAATTCTTCTCAAAGTTCAAGAACCTGATATATCAGTTGAAGCAATGCAAAGTGAAGAAGGATGAAGATCAGCTCATCCTTGCCATTCTCACAAAGCTCAATGCAGGCTACTCAGTCTTTGTATCCACCTTCCAAACAGTAAGGCTCACTACTCCAAATTGGAAGATTCCCACTCTTAATGCCTTCATCCACTCTCTTATTTCTGAGAATGATAAATTGATCCAAATGGGGATCATTCGATCTCCCAAAGATCTAGCTCTAGTTGCAAGAGGAGATAAGGTAGCGAATGACAAAGGAAAGCAAAGAGATGAGTCCCCTGTGAAGAAAGAGCAGTCAAAAGAACCTTCAGGTTCGAAGAGAAGCAAGAAGAATGGAAAAGGCAAGGTCCTTTGCTCTTACTGTGGAAAGGGCTTCCATTCAGAAAGCTCCTGTATGAGAAGACAACTTGATGAAATGGCCCTTCTCTTGAAAAAGCACAACATTTCTGTACCTGCTAGTGCAAGGAAGGAAGACTGAAGATCAAGAAGAAGAATACCAAAGGAAAGGACATGCACTGAAGGCTTGCTGCACATCAGCACCCGTCTTCCTCATTGATTCTGGAGCTTCCAACCATATGGATGCATCCATAGAATCATTCTCTTCTTTTCAGTCCTTTGATGGTCCTAGTATTCAGATGGGCAATAACAGTGAAGTCAAAACAAAAGGGAAGGGCTCTATCCAACTTGAACATGGAAGGTTCAAAGATGTGCTATTTGTTCCCTCCCTAGCTTCAAACCTGTTATCTGTCTATCAAATGACCCATACTGGATCTCCAAAGCGAGTGATATTTGGTCCTAACTCAGTGGAGATCACAGATATCTCTACTGGGAGCATCATAGCAAAGGGTACTGCAAATCATGCTTCAAAAGCATATGAATTCTCACATTTCATGGCTCCTTCAGAACCAGTGCACTCTCATCAGCCACCTGCAAGGGAAGGTAAAATCATTGCATCTACTTCTTTTACAGCTTCTACTAGTATTGTAGATCCATCTATATCAGTTTATGACATTGAGATTCAGGGTGACTCAGATCTAGATTCAGTCCCTACTTCCAAACTGGAAGCTAGGAAGATGACTGGAAACTCACCTGACACTCAGAAAGGAAAGACTCTTGCGCTATGTCATACTATTTTACCTCCTTCAGAGAGATGCAATAGACTTCTTGTAAGATGCAATATGGCAAGGGCTCAGTCTTACTACATTCAAAAGAATGGATATGATCATACACCTCTTCATTCAGCAAGAGACAAAGATTACATTCATCCTTCCTCTCATCATCATTTTTGGAGAAGAAAGAGAAGTCTACATTGCAGGCCCCAGAATACCTGTGCACAGCACACCATGCATGTTGCTTCACTACCTCACATAGATGAAGATTGCAGCAACATATTTTCAAGTTTTTCAAACTTGAGACCTTATTCTACCTGCTTAGATAGAGGGAAGGCTTTTTTCCCATGTGGTTTTTGCCCCGACTCCTTGTATTAAGCAATTACTTTATTTTACTTGATGTAATGGGTGACCTATGGTCTTAGTTACCAGGGCCCACAGTTTGTCCAAGTTAACATTCAGGGGGGGTGTTAGGATTATTAATCCTCCCTTGTCCAAATTTGGTCATATGTCTAAATTGGGAGTCATGTCTAAATCGGGAATCCATCTAGTCTATTTATAGTCATTAACACCATTAGGTCCACTTGACCTAATTGGGGCACATGTTTCAGTTACTAAAGTGTGGGGAACACTAATTGAGGCTCACTGCCACTTATTGCACTTGATTGCATAAGTTTAGGAGCCTCCTAGATCAATCCCTACAATTTAGGAAGCCACTGGGAGTGCCGAAACCAACCAAGGTCAGTTCACTTCAGTTAATGACTAGTCAAACTAAGTTAGGAGTCAGTTACATTTAGTTCAAGTCCTCTACATTCAGTTAGCGCTAGGTTTACTTGACTGCACACATGTGGGGCGCATTTCTCACCTACCACAGTCAGTTAACCTTAGTCAACACTGAATGTAACACTTTAGTTGTGTTTTAGAGCTCCGATGAACTCCGGTTATGGTTTAGACAAGGTCAGTTAACCACTGAGTCCTCCGATAGTGATTTAGACAAGGTCTTGGTTACCTACAGTCAAGTAGAGTCTAATCAATTCGAACTTCCTCATGTGGATTCAAAATGCTTGTGGCTATTAAAGCCATTTTACTTCTTTGTAATTATCATCGGATTACTTTTTTTATTAATGAAAGCATTCACAGCTGCAAGCCTTTTGCACTGTTTCATTCTTCAATTGCTGAGTAAATTGTGAGATCCACTTTGTGAGTTGTGTATTTGTCTACAAATCTATATGCTCAAATTTACATGAATAGCTCAAAGAAATAAAGAGATCAATCTGTATGTTGCATCATGGTAGCCCAGCTGCAAATATATATGTGATAACAAACATGTGAGAAATTCTTCAAAATTCTTATATGAATTGTCACTAAGATCAAGATACCAATTTGTCGCATCATATTCAAGGAATAAAGCAAATAGCTTCATCTTGACATCGTCATTATCATGAGCATTGGCGTTGCACCAACTAACCAAGAGTCTTCAAAATTTCTGCAAATGAGACTTAGCACTGACTGCATTGTTTCCTTGGAATGTTGGCAACTTCTTGATAGCTTCATCTGGTATGGCATGTAGAGCACCTGCTATCTAAGAGAAGTCAAGGGGCTTAAAAAAGTCTATCATTTCTATAAACTGGTTATTATTATTGTTGTGATTTTCAGATAAGTGATGGTTGTCCGAAATGGACTCAAATCCTAAATTTTCAAGGATTCTTTGAGAAGATAGCCTATTCAACCTCCTTCGATAAGCCCTTTCAGGCTCATGAATGAGATCAAATAAGCCTTCATAGTTTCTTCTTGTGGAATACTTTGGTAGGTTTATGGATAGTGGAGTCACAAGATGGACCGAGTTCAATTCAGATTTTGACTAGATTAATTGATTTTTATTAAGGTAAAAAACACACAAAAGAAAGAAAAAAATTAAGTCAAGCTCTGGGAATAAACAGATTTAACCCCAGCAACGACGCCAAAAATGTTGTTGCATCTTACGTATCTGGGGGTCAATGCAACAAAAATCTTCAAGCTACATTGTGCATCCTTGGGGGCAAGTATCGAGTCAAGTGTTGTCACCTGATCTTGACTTCTCCATTTAGGTAAACTCCTAACGAATCCAAAGGGGGTAGTCCCTAAGAAATAGGTACTAAGGATCTTTAAATGTTTTTTTGGTTGTTAAAGATGGAAGTGATTGTTTTTAAGAGTTTAAGATTGAAATGATACAAATATTGAAACAAGCAACTGCAATATTTAATCCAACAACATAAACAGAGATATGGCATTCACAATATAAAATGACTCAAAGCAAATAATGATATTGTTGGATTAAACTAGTGCCAAATGGAGTCACAAAATATTAAAGTGTTGCTGAAAAATTGTAGTGTTTTGGAGTGTACGAGGGTAGTCCCTAAGAAATAGTTACTAAGGATCTTCAAATGTTTTTTTGGTTGTTAAGGATGGAAGTGATTGTTTTAAGAGTTTAAGATTGAAATGATACAAATATCGAAACAAGCAACTGCAATATTGAATCCAACAACATAAACAGAGATATGGCAGTCACAATATAAAATTAGTCAAAGCAAATAATGATATTGTTAGATTAAACCAGTGCCAAATGGAGTCACAAAAAATTAAAGTGCTGTTGAAAATTATAAAGTGTTTTGGAGTGTACTTGGTTGATTTTAATTTATTGGAATGATGAGTGAATTAAAACGGAGAGAACTCCAAATATACCAAATGGTACGAGGAGTATGTCCAGACTCACCAAGTATGGCTCCACATGAGAAAATGTGGGATAGATGGAGTTGCACGGGTGTGTCCAACACTACACCAAACGAGGTTGTAACCTGACAAAGCCCCATGATCACTTTCTAGTGGTTTTCACTTTCTCTGTGAAATTTGTCCACCCAAGGTAAAATTCGAGACGCTAGATTTGTGGTTAGAAGGTTAATTGAAAAAGGTGTGAGGACTAATTACTAGTCACTCCAATCCCTTTTGATGCAACCAACTGGTCAGATGAACCGCAGAAATGCAAAGCATACGGGAATAGGAGTCTTAGTTACTTTTTAAAGTTTTTATAAAATTTTCTTGTTTAGAAGAGCTACTCAAGGAATCTCTTTTCCAGTTCAGTACTCAAGCAAGCCCTTCTCCGTGAACTGTAATTCAGAAAATCAAGGAGGTTTGTTTATTTGAAAATATGAAACATAAAACAAAGCGGGAAAGTAAATGCTCTCTAGTTACTACCTACAAATCTCTTTTCTAATGCCACCTACTCGAGCAAGCTCTTTTAATGACACCGTAGTCCAAGAATGCGTAGGAGTTAGTGTTCATTTTCCAAATAAATAAAAGAAATAAATACAACTAAGAAAATTGCAGGTAAGAAGCAAATGAAAAGACACACAAGGACGATACAAGCTTCCCCAAAATGGGGGAAGAAGGGTGTGGGAGCCTTAAATCCCACGTTTTTTTAATTATCCTTTATTGCAATGCTTTTAGAGGGGAATGCCTTTGATCCTTAAAAATGCATCAAAAGGCTTACAATGTCTGAGAGGAATTTAGAAGAGAACGAAGAGAGTTTTTGGTGCTTTGAATGGTTCTCTTTACGAATGTTTTGCCCAAAAATCTCTTTTCTTTTTCCTTCTAACCTGAAAAACCAGCAAACACACTATCAGCAAACGTTAGAGGATTAGCTAAAAAATACACAAAATTTACACTACTTTAGTACTTAGAAAACTTGGAAAAAATTGAAACTTTTAAGTACTAAAGCAACTAACTTTTAGATCTAACTGAGAATGCAAAACATGAAGCTTTTTCAGATCTAAACTAACACAAGTAAATAAGTATGATAATGCTTTCTTAGATCTGATTTACTTGTTAGCAAAAGAGTAACCGAGAAAGGAAGAGTATGAAGTTTTAAGGAGAAGAAGAAGTTGCTCAAGTCTTGAATCTCTCTTGCAAGCTTAGAAGGTTTGTTGATGAGAGATAGGAATGTTTGTGTCCATTCAACTTATAATCCAAAGCAAAGGAGATGCAACTGAGCTCAACCTTTCACTCGAGATGGTAATTTGCGCACTTATCAAGCTTGCACAAGACAAATTAGATCTAGTACTCCCCACTGTTAGAAAACCAAAAGATCATGAAATCCAGTTGAATAAAGAATGAACTCTTAGATCTCTAATAGGAAGGAAGTAAGTAAGCAAATTGACAACTACAAATTCCTATCCTACGTGCTACAGAGATCCCTCTAAACCAGATTATTGATTTATGCAAAGCAAAACAATTGAAACAATATTACCTCACAAAGAAAATATCACATACAGGGCTTGCCACAGATCATGAGCCTCCAAAGCCTTTCAATTTTATTCATAAAACAACAATGGAAGAGTTACATGAGCAGAGGTTTCTTTCATCCATCAAATGGAGTGCAAAAACCTTGCTTTTATAGAAATCTCATGCCCCAGGGGGGTGAACTTCAATTGAAGATGAGAGGGCATGAAGGTGAGAAAAACAAGGGAACGCTTGAGTTTGCACTTGAGTAAACATTGGAGGTAGGCGCCACCTCTCTTGGATCCACCACCACACCCATTCATGAGACACCACAATGGGAATGCACCCCTCAACTTGACTAACTCGTCCTGCTTCAAGATTTGATTGGAATCACTCTAAATCGGCTTCGATTATCCTCCAACAGCATCTTCAATTGAACTGGAACATGTCTGGGAGAAGTTCCCATTGATTTAGGAAAGTGATTTTCACCATATTTTTTTTTAATCACTTTTTTGTTTTTTTGGAGATTTTTTCACTCAAGTGATAAATAATCGCTTAAAACTTAGGAAAAGTGGGTTTTGGGGTAAATAGGGTGCTCTGAGTTTAAAAACAAGCAGACCCATGGAAAATTTGGGCCCCTAACCACACTTTTACGACACTTTGATTTTTTACATTAAACTTATAAAAAAATTAACCCATTTTAATAGGAAAAAAATTTATTCTCAAAAAATTTTAAAAAACTAATGGGGACTTAGTACATGTTCAGAATGATTCAAAATAGTGCCTATCTTGGTAATATACATTGACACCTACCCCATATGTGGGTGACACACAACACCTCCACATGGGCCATCTGGCAATCGGGACACGCGGCTCCAGCATGGGAAACAAAGCGGATGGTAGCATGGTTGAATTATATGACGAGGGTGGTGAACTGCTTGCCAACCCCGGAAGCAGTTGGCACATCCAATCTATCCTAAGCTGTAACACAGACGAGTTAAGTCTTGCGCGTGTTAACGCAGCACTCAATGATGCCGGTCCTTCAAACTATGAGACCTTCTAACCCTCTTTCGACTAGCCTGCTTGTCTTCCTGCTAGTCTTTATGCTTTTGTTCTGTGTTCATTCCTCTGTGAGCTTACCCGCAAAATTGCAGAAGAAAATGCCCAGGCAGCGTGGCACTCCGCGTAGAGGTAGTGCAGGTCAGGGAGGTGGTCGACGCAAGGCAAACCTCGACGATATTGATGGATATGTACCATAGCTATCCATGCCAGTCAGATGTATGATTGGTGAGTGGGAATCTAAGGCGGTTTTTTATCATTTAGCCTACGGAAGAAGCGGTGGGAGAATTAATCATTATTGGATGATTAAATACATGTTTGCCATTTTGTTGGAGGACATCACTGGAAAATGGAATGGCGCCCTGTATTTGGTGTAGAGCATGCGCACCTGCCTCAACCAAACTGATGCGCAGTTCAACACCCTGGAAGCAAACTTCAACTGGAGGCACTATTCGGTTTTTCACAACGCAAGAAACGAGGAAGGTGATGGCGACAAGGACCAGCGTGGGAAGGGAGGTGAGAAATCTGCAGCAGCAGGAAATTCCAATGTTCAGATGCATGAGCATAGGGAGAACACCAAAATCACGACGCTTATCAAGCGCGTCCGAGGCTGCAACCGATGTCATTGCTACTCAACCGATACAAGAGATGCAACCGGTTTCCCGACTAAATCGAGTGGACGAGTATGGGCCTTTCCCAATCCTGGAGGAGACGCTAGATTTCTTCGTAGGAAATGCTACACCCTAGACACTTCACTGCCATCTTCGGTTCCCTCTGCGACTCACATCTTTTATGGTTCTCTCTGTTTTTAAAATGTGTCATTTTCATGTCTTTCTACCGTCATTTTCTAATCTATAATATGTCAGTCCAAATGTTTAGCTCTGAGAAGAGCATACTTTTACATTTTTCAAAAAACCCTAACTCTAGTTTTTTTGACAGAATGAGCTGGTGGCCTCTTAGTTTAAGGCCCCCGTAGCAGGTTTTTTTTATACTCTGTACACTTTCTCTATTATTATGAATATGAATTTCTACTGCAGCTTACAAAATATATATATATATACATTGACACCTAGACTTTAATAACCTCCTATGGCCCAGCCACCCAGGCGACCATTCCATCTTTGGAGGAGCGGGTGAAAAACTCGAAAATTGTGCAATACTTAAAGTACGCATAAGCAACAAGGAAAAAACACCATGGAATAGTCGACTCAATGTCTAGGTCCTTGGAAAGCCAAGTCTGTTATAAAAAGTCATAATGCTAGCACACTTTATTACAATATCCCCGCAGGGTATGAACATGTAATTATTAAAAAAAGGGACCACAATTGGTCCTGATGAAACCTCGAAACTTCTAAGCACCGAGTACGAACAAGTGACTTGTTCTAATCCTTGGTGGCTGACATGGAAATCCCCTAAGTGCAACTTAGTGGATAACAAGACTAAATCAATCTCAAATAAATGCTAATACAAAACAACAATATGTAAATCACGCTAAAATCTATGACCGCATACAATTAGAGATTATAATGATAACTCAATTAGGTTGCTGTCAACACTCACCACTATTTTTATTGATTCTAAACATGAAAAAAATCTGCTGCAGGAAATGCTCTTAAACTGCTAGTTGCTAGACTCAAGACTCAATGAATGAATCCTTCCCTCTGCCCTCTTTCTTATAGATCTGAGAAGGGCATAGTAGGGTTTACAAAATAAGTTTGCATGTGACTCAAACTCATACACAGAATTTGTTTTATCTTAAGTCACTCAGAAATAGAATTTACTAAGATAAAACCAAATTGAGTCTTTCACTGGTGGCACTTGCCTCTAAGATTAACTGGTGGTGACACATGCCTTATCGAAGGCTATCTGGCATGCACATGCATTCATGCTCCCTCCCCCTTTATAAAACAAGAGTGAAGTGCCTTCTTCTTGAGAAATGTGATGCACCCTCTCTAGCTTCTATGGTGCTGCTAAACAGGTGCTTAGATCTGCTGCTATAGAAAACTGTCCAAGATACACTTACTAACATTGAGTTGACATTGAGAAAATGCACTGCAATCTCTAAACATGAGAATTTTCAAGGATTAAAAAATGCACAAAGATGAACATGCAAATAGTGGAGCTTACTGCCAGCCTCGATAAATTTTAAAATTGCAGTGCACTCTTTTTTGTGCAACAATATCCAGCTTGATAGGAGGCTTATGCTGTGTTTTTATAAGCAGTACATTCTGATATATTTCTAAACATAAGCAAGAGATCTATCAAAACAAAAATGACCTATTTTTAGTCTATGTTTTTCAGGTGTTGTTAACTGTTTGAATTACTAGCATAGTTGGAGGGCAGATGTGAGTAGATAATACCGCATTTTAGTGAGAACAGTGATGAGAAGGCTGATGTCAGTTGTATTCTTTTTTTAATTTCTTCTGAACACTTTAGACTTTAAAGAACCCTTTTTTCTTCAATTACAATTTATTTATCTGTTGTAATATAAATTTAACCATTCAAGTTCCACGTGCAAATTTCAAGAATCTATATTGCACGTTGATTTGAATTTTACCTAGTCTGATTATCACACTTCTTTGTATTCCGAAGTTTCTCTGATGTATTTTAGTTTTCTTTACGGAGGAAGCCCCCCTGCTCCTAGATTTACCACAAGTCATGCTTTTCATGAGTTTTCTTGCATATATTTGAATAGTGAATAATAATTATAATATTATTCTATTTGTCTGGAGTGTAGGGACCGATACTTCTATAGTTGAATTGGTGGATTTTATAGATGCTCATTTGCGTGGGCTGGAAGAAAATGATGAATCGGAAGTAATTATTAAGACCTTTGAGGATAAGGTACGTATGGATAGCTTTTCTGGAGACATGCTTACACAACCAATAACACGAGAAAACCAGAAATAAAACCCTTCAAAAATTAATACATTCTCATAGACGGTCTTGGCTATAATGTATGCTGTTGTGGATGATTCTAGAGGTTAAATTGCTATTGCTCAATTGCATTCACAATTACAAAGTGTCCCAAGAAGCTATTAAAACATTACATTTAACTGTATCATATTACAGTAAATATAAAAAGTTAGCATCTTGAGCATGCCCTGTTAAGCTAAAAGAAGCCCTGATGTTGACAGATTCTATGGAATCTCATATGAGTTGGAGATGCATGTTGATAGCAGTTTCCTGTTGCTCTTATGTTGCAATGCCTAAATCCCAGCTGGGCCAGTACATTCCAACCTCTGGTCATTCCCTTTTTCACAAACATCACCATAGTAGTTTCTCCTGTTAAGACAATCGAATAGCAGAAATGGAGAAAATATCGAGCCAAATTTCCTTTTTAAAAGACAGAGGACCTCTCCTATTACTGCAGCAACTCACATGTTGACGATGTCAGCTGTATGGGCTAATGCATTCCAACCTCTGGTCATTTCCCTTGTTTTACAAACATCGCGATTATAGTTTCTCCTGTTAAGGCAGTCTAATAGCAGAAATGGAGAAAACATCAAGCCAAATTTCCTCTTTAAAAAACAGTGGACATCTCTTATTACTGCAGCAACTCACGTGTTGATGATGTTATCTGTACAGACTAAGTGATTGCTGATTGGTAAAGACAGAATTATTCTATTTGCTGATATTTTTCGGGTAAAGAATTTTTGTTTGTTTGTTTATATATAAACCTCCCAAAAACTGAGGGTCACCAGTACAATATACCGGGAGATATGATTTCATACAGATTTTTCCAAAAAAGAGTTAATAGTAAACATTTTGCCCTTCTGACTCAAAATACAAACCTTACTATCCAAAAGGCTAGAGACAAACATAATTTAACAACAGAACACATACCCATATGGTTTCAAACCGGACACAGACAACATAATAAAACTGAAACTACCTGGACAGATGGTAATACAGAGCCGTAAACACATGAGGAGCGCTTCTTCTTTTCCGGGCCCGAGGGAGGATTTTTCCTCTATGTAGATCCAGTACCTGCTTCGCCACAAAACCCACTAGATACCCCAGGCGTTTCTGGATGCTTTGCTTGAAGGCTTCATCCTCCTGTTAGTCCTTATCCCCAACTCTAACCAGCGCAACCAATTTCTCGAGCAAGGTTGTCATTTCTTGCCATGTTTTCTTCAAATTTAACTTGCCTGTCTGCATTCGTTTCGTCCCTGTCCTAAGGATTTCTTTCAAATTCAGACACGGCATGATACGTCATATCCATAGTAACCAGAGTTTTTTGCGGTGTTTAAGAGACAAGGTTAGATGAGCTAACAAAATATTCCTGCTCCTCCATTACGAACTGAAACTACTCTTCCACTCAAGTGGGCTATCAACTTTAGCTTCAGACACTACAGTTGCTCTCATTTGTGGTCTCACCCTTCTACCTTAATCGGCCATGTTTGTGCTCATGTTTGTTCCCGACCTGAGAGGACAGTAAGAAGAAGGAAACTAAAAGCAGTGCGAGTCGGCCACCCTGTTATTCCAACTAGCTGAATAAGAACGGAGTTGTATAACGAGGCGACGATTTTGCCCGGGGTTCACCTTTCTCGCTGTTATTCCAACCTGGATAAAAACATTAAAAGAGACGGTAGAATTCTTTCATTAATAAATTTTTATTAAAGAATGTAAGTAATGTTGAGATTAGTTTTTATTAAATATTTAATAAAAATTTAACAAAATTACTTATCAAAAATAGCACAAATACCTACTAACATTATGCAACGTATCCATCGGCATTCATATTATTCATATTAACTGCAACTAAAATTTGGGTTTGGGAACTGATTTCAAAGTTCAGCCTCTCAAAAAACTAACAAAAAAATGGCTTATAGAAATCGCTAAACATCAAAAATACGTATTGGAAAATTGTTTTCCCGTTGGTCCCACGTTCTCCCAAAATATTTAAAAGTATTTGACAGGAAAAATGCCCCATGATAGGGAAAACGTCCTCAAATTCCAACACCGGTCGCCCGTTAGATCCCTGTCTCGGAGACACGTGATCCGTTTGTTTTCACTGCATTAACCTGTCGCCCACCATCTCTACTTTCCTCTCCCAAGAAAGCATGCATTAAACTCTTTTTGGGTTGTTAGTGATCCCGCTTGTTCTCTATGGGTGTGAAATGTGGGCCATCAGTACCTGTGACTTATAGTGGTAACAAATTGAGAAGATTCAAAAACGCTTGATTATCAACAAGTTCAAAATTAAAAGCTTAGTCCCCTATGATATCATGCTTAGTGAAGTGGGGGCAGCCCCCATTGAAGCAATTGCTATGGTGCGACTCATAAGATATCTAAAAAAGATTGAGCAAATGGAAGACAACAGAAAGCCTAAGGTGGTCTTCAATGACATATTATGCAAAAGAAAGAAGACTTGGATGCAACAAAACAACAAATGGCTTAGTAAATGGGATGTTTACCTGAACACATGTCCTACAAACAATAAAGAGATAAAGGCCTTTGTTATCGCCAAGTTCCACAAGCAAATTTGGGGCAAAGGGATGGGGAGAAAAAAAAAGTACTATATTGAAGAGTTTAATCCCACCTACAACCCTCATCAAAAAGATTATATAGGCACTAATATATCATGGAGGGCCAAAATGCTTATTGCTCAACCAAGAACCTATTCCCACCAATTGCGTTGTGAAACTGGACCTGGAAAAGACCAAAGGAAGCTTGGGAAGAAAGAGTGTGTACTTCTTGCACTTCCAAAAAAGTGGAAACAGAAAAGCATTTCATTTTAGAGTGTGGGGCCTTCAAGGACAGCAGAAACAGTTATGTGAATATCTTGACAACTAGTTCTTGGGTTAATTTATTCAATGAAGGAACCGTGCTGAAATTGGGAGAGCTCATCATCAAGCTGAACATGAAAAGGGTGGAAATGCAAAATCAACGAGCAAGACAGTCTATCCCATAGACTATTTTTTAGCCTCGCAGACATTAAAATAATTTCTTTCTTTCTTAAGTCACTCTCACTGAAACTCGTACAACGTACAGAATCAAACCGAGGAGAAACGTGACATATCTAGCCTTGGCCAATTCCCAAGGTGACGACCTCCGGAGGTAATTCATCACCATTGATATGATCTGCACATGCCATGGCATCCATGCCTATGCCAAAGTTTGAAATCTGAACTAAGCAAATGGGCGGGCAAAATTTGAAATATAAACTCAGTAAATGGGCAGACTTTGTTTCAAATTCGAATTTAGTCACGGGCTTGCTGATGGCTTGAAATGTTTTGTTGGGTGTGACGCTACAACACCGCTATGGAGAAGACAAGAATACAAGGAAAAGGAAAGCTAGAGAATTAAGAAACAACAAACATTTGTAAACAGAATGCAGACAATAGAAAGCTACTAATGCGAATCATTGGATGGGCAATGATGGTGAGGTTTACTATAATGTAGAGGAGGTGGTCGGAATTGGTAGTAGTACAGTGGTGGTGGGATGAAGGAAGGTGAGACGCTAATTATAAATAATGAAGGCTAGCAATGCATTTCATTCACATTCTCTTTGTTCAAAGTTGCTGCTGAGAGATATGTTGTTCAACAATTGTAGTGAGCTACACCCTGCAAGAATGGAGCTCTCTCATTCCATAAGGATTATGCATTTCCCTCTTATGCTCACCATCTTGTTTTCATTGAGTTTCACAAAGATTAGCAATGTTCGTTATTCGGTGGAAGCATTAATGGATCGTGGCGTTGCTGGTGGTCACGTCGTCGGGGATAAGGGAACAGTGTTGGTCCAAGCAGTGGCAGGCCAGGAGGAGGTGGACATGGTGGTCCGGGATGAGGCGAAGGAGGACGCGGTGGACCAAGAGGAGGCGGGGGCAGCAGAGGCCCAGGACGACGAGGCGGGCGCGGCAGTGGGCCAGGAGGTCGCGCTCCTCTGTGATGTGGTGGCCTTGGCTACAACAATTGACGACAATTTGTGCTGGAAGTATAGCATGTTATTTATTCAGTATTATGTGTAATAATGATGATAATGTCTATAGCGTGGCTATTTTTCCAGGAGATGAGATATTTCCAGATGTTACCCCTCTTGAAAGCAAACTCGTTTTTTTTCTTTTCCTTCGAAGAATGAGTTGTTGGATCAATATTGGTTGTATAAGTTGGACGCTAAACATTTTGTTTTAAACATTCTAAAGGTCTTGAGCTCCCTCTTTAATTTCAATGATTGTTGGCAACAATCGCATCCAACTCTTTAATACAAATCTTCATTCATTCCGAACTGACGGCAGGCTAGGATTTCTTTTGTTAAATCTTTGCAATTATGTTGACCTTTGATTCTCTTCCACGTGGATAACTGGAAACAAATGATAACTTTTAGGTGTGTTGGGATCTATGCAATCTTGGAGTATGATAGTAGATTGAGTGATTGATCGGTGATGATCCATTAGACCAAGAGAGACGTGCGCCGGTAGCTCAGGCGTGTGGTTGTAAGAAAAAGAGCCTGAAATCTCCTCTAGCGTAAACTACTGAAGCTGACTGATTTTTGAAATAATCCTTGCGACAAATGATCTTAGGAAATCTTCTAAATGTGGCAAAAGGAGCAATTAGTCATAAACGAGAAAATTATGTTGAAAGATCCGTGATCTTCCTCCCAATGATCTAATGGATATGCGAGCTTTCCTTTTTCTAACGCATGAAACAATGAAATAATCCATAGAAATAGAACCAGCGATAACCCTATAAAAATAACATGTTCCTTTTGTATGCATTACTTCCAAGAACAAATACATTGAATCTTCATTACTTGATTAGCGTGATGATATGTTTTGATGCTTAAAACAAAAGATAAAAGACAAAAAAATAAATACATATTTAAATTCTAAAATATATTCAAATAAAATTTTAATATATATATTAATTGTTTATAATTATTTTGTAAAAAAACCAATTTTATATGTATTGACATATAAATTAAAAAAATATTATAAGTAATATATGAATAAAAAAAATTAAATTAAACAAATAAACACTAAAAAGTAATAATGTTAAAATATCAACTTTAAATACATTAATATAAATAAATAAACTTTATTAAAAAAACCATTTTGATATAAAAAACCTTTAAATAAAAAAAGATTAAAAAAAAAATTGAGAGACTGTTTTTTAATATATATATAAAATTGCTTGTTACAATGGATTATGGGCATAAATTAAAATATATTTATTTTTATATAGTTGTTCATGTTAACTAAAATTTTGAAGCATAGTTTATTAATGGACTTATATATATGTATAAATATATATTTTTATTTTTTCATTTTTTAATATAGTTTTTTTAATATTATTTTAATTTATTTATATTATTTACAATTTTATTTGTTGTGTTTTGTATAGTGAAGAATGCATGTTTTGAGATCAAATGTTAAGCAAAGATAGAGCTTTGATAAAAATTTATATTTTGTTAAAATAAAAATTTTAAAACTATTAGTAAAATAAAATTTATTTAAAAAACTTTAATTGAGTTGATTTTATTATGCTAAATAATAAAAAATTAAAAAATAAATGATTTTTACACAAAATTTTGAAACACATAAAATTTGATGTAACCATCCAAATTGAAAACTAAGACTTTATTCTATTTATTGACATACACTCTTTCAAAGCATAGATTGAAATAAACAAGGATAAGTATTTTTATAATTTGTTTTAATCTACCAAAGCATCTTTGCAAACCATGACATGAAATCAACTGTCCAATAAATGGATTTTTTTTCACAAAGTTGTTCAAAGTCACAAGTAACTTCGACAAATCCTACAACCTTAAAAGAGCAAATCAAAGTGTGAACTTCATTAGTTATTAGCACAACCACTTAATTTGCTATCGGTGAACACTAATAAATCACAATTTAAGTGTTGTCAGTCATTCATAAATGACTTATGAGTTATTCATGCATTATCCATGCATAACTACTAGTTATTTTTTATATTCTTTGTTTTTATAATTATTTATTTTGAATTTGGAAAGACTGCTATAAAATCAATTTGGACAGTACACATGTCTCATCCTCATCAATCTAAGAAAAACATAAGCACTAGTCCACCACAAATTCTAAAATATAAACACCTATCACTAATCAGTGTGAAAAATAAATTCTTCAATATTTACCAACAATAAATATTTTTCCATTAAATATATGAAAGTGCGTTTTCCATTAAATATATGAAAGTGCGTTATTTAGTATTCTAAAGTCAAAATATTTTCCCATTAAATATATGAAAGTGAGATATTTAGTATTCTAAAGTCAAAAGATTTTTCCAAGATTTTATTCACCCAATTTTAGCAAGTGTAAAATTCATTTGTCACACCATGCTTTTTATTGGTTTTATAGAAGTCAAGATCTTTTTTTATTAATTTAATGGAGGTATATTCCTTTGGTTAATTTAATGTGAGTGTTGTGATTAATTTAATGGTGGTGCGGTATTTTGCTTTAGATTTTACCATATTGGTTACCTGCATTAAGGTTGAATTATTCGATCCTTCCTCCCGCATAATGAAATGAAAATGAAAATATATAAATAAACAAATAAACTCTAACTACTCAATTTGTATTATGTTCGGTTAGAGGAGAAGAAGATGTAAAGTTGTTGCTCCTGTATTCATTTTCTTTCTCATTCCATTTGTGGTTTCCAAATTTCAATTATATAATCCTCTGTGTCCTCATCTAAAAAAGGCTTCTTATCAAGAGGCTCTAGGGCTACTTGAAAAACGTATTTGCTTTGGAGAAGACAAATTTGGGTAGCAACAGCCCGAGAGTGTTCCTTCTGAATTCGGTATGCTAAGTCATGTGACCATTATAGGTCTCGGTATTAACCATCTCATGGGTAAAATTCCATCTTCTATGTTTAACTGCTCCAATCTTCAAACATTGGATATCAATGGTAATTGGTTAATTGGTCACATTCCTGTGGAGTTGTGTAGCAAGAACACCATGTTGACTAAATTCAGTCTAGCTGCTAATTAATTGAGTGGGAGCATTCCCACTTCCCTCTTCAATTGCACAAAAGATTTAATTGCTCAATTTATTTTATACCCAACTCAAAGGAGTAGTTTTCATCGAGTTAGGCAAGTTGAGGTAGCTCCAAAGGCTTTATCTATGCACGAATCAACTTGTTAGCAACAACACTGAGCTTCCCCGTTTTTATTGCTCTTACTAATTGCTCCACCATACAAAAAATAGACTTGTTGTCTAATAACCTCAAGGGATGTTTGTCATTTTCTATAGATCGTCTCTTTATAGAAATGATCTACATAGACTGTGGAAACAATGAATTAATTGGAGTAATACCTCCATAGATTGGAAACCTAACTCATTTAGCATTGCTTATGTTACAGGATAATTTTTTTAGAGGGACAATCCCATCTTCACTTAATATGCTTCAAAACTTGGAAAGGTTATAAATGTTATGTAATAGTTTACAAGGAAATGGGAAACTCAAAAGCTTAGGACTCATATCTATTGTGGAAAATAATCTCCCTAGAAGGATTCCTACGTCCAACAATTGAGATATCCAAATCTTTATATGAATCAATTATCTAGTAAAATACCTAAAAATTTAGGGAAATGTGTGAACTTACTAAATCTAGACCTATCATACATGTTTAGTGGGCATATACCTCTTGAGCTTGTAGGTCTTGCAATTTTAACTTTGTCTTTCAACCTTTCATACAATTCATTACATGGTCTTGTGCCTATGGGACTAAGCGATGACTATGATTCAAGCTATATATATTTCTGCAAATTGGTTAATTGGTTACATTCAAAGTGGGATCAAAAGTTGCAAAGCATTAGAATACCTTAATCATTCATGCAATTCACTTGAAGGTCCAATTCCAATGTCACTCGGTGAACATTAAAGCCTTGAAGACTTGGATTTATCCTCCAACAATTTGTCAGGTGGAATACCCATGTCATCGAAAAATCTCAAATTGCTTAGTCAACTAAATTTTTGTTTCAACAACTTGTCAATAGAATTCGCAAAAGGGAGTTTTCAAAAAGTTTGGTGCCACATTGTTTATGGGAAATCTTGGTCTATGTGGACCTTGGGTAATTTTGTCACCATGCTTTGCTCACAAACATAAAAGTGTTTCACATCTGAAAAGAGTTATCATACCTATTGTTGTAGTCGTTTTGCAACATCCTTAAATGTGGGGCATCAAAGAATTTCCTATGGAGAGCTCATCAATACAACAAAGGATTTTAGTGATGCCAACTTGTTAGGAGTGGGTAGTTTTGGGAAAGTGTACAAAGGGATCTAAACAATGGCACAATAGTTGATGTCAAGCTTCTCAATTTGGAAAATGATGGGGCTCAAAAGGCTTTTGATAAGGAGTATAAAGTTTTGAGTGGAGTTTGGCACTAAAATTTGATCACAATTATAACCTTTTATTCAGACCTCCAAACCAAAACTTTGATATTTCGTTAATGCCAAATGGAACCTTAGAAAAGTGGTTATATCCAGAAGGTGAAGTAGAAAATAGTTTCGGTTTGGTTCAAAGGTTGAATATAGCCATAGACATTGCTCATGGCTTAGTGTGTCTTTATCACCATTGCTTTGTGCAAGTGATCCATCACAATATGACAATATATTTAATTGACTTTGGAATCACTACCAAATGTTTTGCAAATTCAGAGGATTTAGCTCTCACTTCCACACATGCACTCAAGGGATCTGTAGGCTACATTCCTTCAGATATTATTAGAGCTAAATAACATATTAGGTAATGTCATCAGTTTTCTATTTTTATTACAAATTGTAAATTAGAAACCTTATGGTGAGGATATTTGAATGTAGAATATGGATTGGGTGGACGAGTCACAACAAAGGTGATGTCTATAGTTAGAGAATATTGCCATTGAAGATGCTCACCAGAAAGAAACCCACCCATAAGTTATAACATGTTTGTGGAAGGAATGAACTTGCATAAATGGGTGGATAGCAGCTTTCCAAACCATGTATTAGAAGTGGTTGATAGGAGTCTATTGAGTACTAGTACCATCATTGAAAATGATAAGGAGATCAATTGCCTCAGTCACCTTGTAAGTGTGGGTTTTCTATGCACAAAACAATCTCATGAAGAATAGTTGACTGTGATTTGACATCGTGGACCAACTGTAAAACATCTAAGATAATTTTTTGGGAATTGTGGGCATTCCAAAATTCCAATCAAATATAACACATTTGCTAAGCAGCACAAGCACTACTCATAACAACACTAGTGAAGGCCAAAGTTCTCCAACATCCTGGAACTCTACAGGTATTTTTCCCTGATAAGAACTCTGCCTTGACATGGACTATACCCAATAGGAAATTTTCCCCAATAGGAACTCATCCCTGACAGGAACTGTGCCTCTCTTTCCGACATGAACTCTGCCCAACAGGAAATCTACCCCAACAAGAACTCTACCCCTACTCGAACTCTGCCCCGATATGGACTCTACCGAAACTTTTCCTTATAGGAACTACGACCAACAGAGCATAAACTCTACCTTGACAAAAACTGCACCTCTCTGACCGACAAGAACTCTGCCCAGCAGGAACTCTGCCCAGCAGGAACTTTGTTCAGCAGGAACTCTTCCCTGACAAGAACTTTTCCCTGATAGGAACTCTACCCTAATATGGACTTTACTGAAACTTTTCCTTATAAGAACTAATACCAACTTAGGCATGAACTCTGCCTTGAAAGGAACCTTTCCCTGTCTTTCGACTAGAACTCTGGCCAATAGGAACTTTGTCCCAACAAGAACTCTGCCCCAATAAGAACTCCCCCTCTCTTCCCGATAGGAAATTTGCCCCACAAGAACTCTGCCCCAACCGTAACTCTACCCGACAGGAACTCTACCTCGATAGGCTCTCTTCCCTACTGGAACTCTATCCTATAGGAACTCTTCCCTGATATGGACTATACAAAATAGAACTTTTCCTTATAGGAACTATGATCAACAAAATAAGAACTCTGCTTAACAGGAACTCTATCACGATATGCAGAATAGAACTTTACCTTATAGGA
Organism: Pseudotsuga menziesii; assembly: GCA_001517045.1. NCBI lineage: Eukaryota > Viridiplantae > Streptophyta > Pinopsida > Pinales > Pinaceae > Pseudotsuga > Pseudotsuga menziesii. The sequence goes on along the minus strand of LPNX010025144.1, from coordinate 715,435 downwards.
ACTACAACCGGCAAGGAAGGGAATCTTCCCCGATATGAACTCTTCCCAACAGGAACTCTACCCAACAGGAAATTTTCCTAGCAGGAACTATGCCCTTACAAGAACTCCACCGGACAAGAACTCCGCCCAACAAGAATTTCGCCCCAACAAGAAATCTGCCTGACAAGAACTTTGCCCCGATAGGAACTCTACCCCAATATGAACTTTAGCCGACATGAACTCTGTCTAGTAGGAACTCTTCCTCGATAGGAACTTCGCCCTGACAAGAATCCTACCTGAAAGGAACTCTGCCTGATAGGAAATACAACCAACAAGACATGAACTCTATAGAAATATAAATTTACCTTATAGGAACTATGACGATGAGCTAGGAAACATGTTCATAACAAATTATATGTGTTGCTAATATGAACATGCCTACAAAGCATGCAAACAGAACCAGAGAAAAGACAAACAACATATCTAAAATTTGTTGGACAAATTCTAAACAACTCGTAATGAAAATTATAGGCTTGGATATTTCTAAAGGAATCTTTAGGAAAGTAGTTGCATATAAAACGCAAATAATTCCATCACAACTTGATCAATATCGTCAAACTAGGAGAGATTTAAAGCAACTATTGTAATGAAGAACACATCCAACATAGACTAGGTATGACTTGATAGTCTATCAATCAACCATAGTGATATACATGCTATGTATATTGGATTGAGCTGAAAAATCAATCTGTTTGATAAGCTTAGTTTGGAACTGTTAACTAATGAAGGGTTAAAATTTACTAGGATCAATGAAGTTTTCTTCAATCCAAGTGTATCTAGACATGCACATTGATATGAATTCCTTCTAGAGCTAGCTTAGTGTGAGAGCGCAACAAATTTTAGCAGTTTGACTTCTCCAAGATTCCACATGGCACAGATGTTCATATATTCATGCTCCTTGTAAGAAAGTGAGTCTAGTAAGATTGTTGTTTCTTTTTTCTTTCTTTTACAAAAAATAGACTCATGTTATCTCCCTTCATGACTAGTCTAACTTGTTTTTCCTTTTTTTCTTTCTTTTCCAGGAGGGATACTTTTTACACATGTCTAAGATTAGTAGTTTTTCCGCATGGAAGGTACTTGAGTTAGATGTCATTGTTCTCGGGTATGTTGTGGGGAGGTGGTCCAAGGTTCTAGTGGGTGAAAGAGTGAGGAAGAGTAGTGTGAGAAGGTGGATTTTATCCAATGTGAGATGTGGCATATAATTAAAGGAAGTTCATTCGTATGATTACGAGGTTCTAGAGGAACTTTGTGCTAAAAATATTGGCATGGATGTCTAGGAAGATTTTCTATGTCCGGATGGCTTTCTCCACCCTCGGCCTAGGTTCAATCTCATCTATCCATTGCTAGCATGAGAGCTCTAAAGGAAATTATGGTTTTTGTTTTGCAAATAAAGAAGAGGCATTTCATCAACTTGCCAACTGTCCTAACTCACCTTATCATTCTATTAATCTTTATAACGAAAAGATCTCCTTTCCAAATCCTTTGTATGTTGGAAAAGCATGTCGGTTATGTCCACATTGCAAAAGGGCTAGTTTGAACTCCGCTACGGCTTAGTGCCATCTTCGACCATGCCATCGTCATACCCACCCATCCCTGGGCCATCTTCCACCTAGTCCATTATTTCCACAGTTCATGTTGAGTCCTGTGATTGGGCACCTTGTCTCTATGATTCGCATATAGCCATACGGGAGGATGATGCCATCCCTTATACAACCAATGGGGCTATATTGCCACCTACACCCATCCACTCTTTTGGGTCCCCCACATATCCAACATTCATCAATCCACCATCACAACCCTCCTCCTATTGCACCACCAATACATCCTCATCCCCCTCACCCTAACGCTTCATAACATATAATCTCAAAATTAAAGGAAATACACCATACCCTATCTTTGTAACGAACATAAATAAAGATAATAATTAAATAATTAATAGTTAATAGTTAGGTTATTAGGAAAAGACGTGTTTCCTCAACATCAAGTGTCCAAGTCATATTTAAGGCCAAAACATCATTGTAACCTATCATCTCTTATCTATCCTATCATCAATATATATTTGTCTTATTAATGGCTTATCTAATATTCCATGTGTTCTGGTAATATTGATTGTGTGAACTAATAAATATTCGCTTCGTTTGATATCAGAGCACTCCGATTCTCGAACACATGTTGATCCTGGCCCTTGGCCATATTTTGGCTTTTAACCATAATTGTAGAGCTTCTCTAACTTAACAGGATTTTTAATCCATAATCAATCGCTTAGCCTCTTTCACCCACAATTCCCATCTGTCCTTCCTCTCCATCTACACTCTCACTATACGCTTCCCGCACTCCAACTTGCCTCTCCGTATACACTCAACCACTCACCAACCAGATCGCCTTGACCACCTGTGCACTCCCAACCCCATATCTGCACACTCACTGATTCCCTCGCTATTATCCACGCACCTCCCTTTTCTATTTGCTTCTATCCTTCTTCCCTTTACTACGATCGACCTCTTACCACTCATTCGTAGGTCAACAGTTCCCCACGCCCTGCATTCCACTTTTCATCGTCCCCCTACGCCCGTTCCTCCATCTTCTCGTGCGCATAGCTTCTCCCACTAATCCAACACACTCCTACAACACCACTCCAATACCATCCATAGTACTCTCCATTCCTCCCCCCTTTCCCTTCACATCCGCACTCCAATACCATCCATAGTACTCTCCATTCCTCCCCCCTTTCCCTTCACATCCGCACCTCACAACCTCTCCCTCCTCCAGCGCTGCAATCCGCACAACCTGTCGCCTCCTCCAACGCTCCCACACTACACTCCAACCTGTGTGCCCAGGCTTCCCTCTGTGCACGTTCTTACACCGCCAGCCTTCCCTCACACCCTCATCGTTCTCCTCTACGCTGTCCTCCACCGCGCTGCACCAGCTACCACCTCCCACGCGGCCATCCCAAGTCACGCAGCTCTCCTGCTCATCGCCTATCTCACCTTCCCATCAGCTCTGCTCCTCCCCTCAAAGCCTTTGTCCACTCTCTCTGGCGTACACAACACCGTCGTCCACCCCTGCGCGCTGCCACTCCCCTCCACAGCCTCCCGCTCCACGCTCCCCCCTTCTCCCAACCTCCTCCTCCCTCCACTTCCTGCTCCACGGTCCCTTCCACGTCGCCCTCCACTGCGCCTCCCTCCACGCAAAACCTAAAACCTGCAACCAAAAACAACAAAAAATCATAATAATATCAAATATATATATATATATATATGTTTAAACAATACCATTAATATTAATTATTATTAATAACTTTCAATAATAATTATTATTATTATTTAATAATCATAAATATTACAATTATTATTTCAAAAAATAATAATTTGTTTATCCATATTTTGTTTGTGCCAAGAAGACAAAATCAAGAAAAAGACAAAGAAGACAAATCGAAGAAAAGAAGTGAAGATCTAGCAGAGACTATCCATCGTTGGAGAAGTCAAGTCAAAGGAAGACCAGTAAAAAAAGTCAAAGACCTTCTATCATTGAAAAAGTCGAGTACTATCTATCGATGAAGAAATCAAAGAAAGACCATCTATCATCTAAGGAGTCAAGACCATGGAAGTTGGCTTGCGACTACAAATAGAGAAATTAGAAGCCAAGTTAAAGCGTTATCGAAGAGACAATGGAAAATTACGAGACACGAATACACAATCGAAATTAATGATTAAACTACATGAGATTCAAGACCAGTTCAATGAACAAAAAATTTCCAATCAGAAAAATTGTGTGCGCAAGCTGAGGAATTAAAAGACGAAAGTGATTTCAATCAAAGATTAAAAAATCAAGATATAAAGAAAGAAATAAACGATTACGAAGCAGAAATAATACGCTTGAACAAAATCATTAACGACAAAGATGAAGAATTGATGCACATACGATAGAAATTAGATGATCAAGAATTATTGGTCGACCAATATCGACAACATATAAAAGTTCTTCAACAACAAAATGACGACTCTAAAAAGACACACAAGTTGGAGATTGCTAAGAGTAATAAAGCACTATCCAACAATTCCGATGAAATTTTTAGATTAAGAAATTATAACAAGACACTAGTCACAAAAATTAAAAAGTTGAAAAGTAGTCGGAAGATAGAACAATCTACGGAAGACATTGGAGGAAAACTTCTAGACAAACAGGAAGAAAATTGCTGCATCAAAAGGCATAATGAAGATCTTAAAGAACAACTTAAGAAGTCTGAAGATGACAAAAAATCACATGTAGAAGTGATTAACAAGTTTCAAAATGATAACATGCAGCTAGAAAACAAGTTGGAAAAGATACAGAATGAAACCTTAAAACCTCAAGAGACAAAAATACAACTTCCCGCTCAGATCAATGCTCAAAAGACGACACTCGTAAAAGAAAATGACATTGTGAAAATTCCCTATTGACACCCCAACCATAAAAACCGATATTCTAAAAAGTGGGAAATGTCGAAAGATAATGGTACTAATGTCATCAAAGCTCCTGATGACAGATCAGTAGGGAATCTCAACAGTCAACAACAAATCAATTTGGGATGGATTGACCCATCCACATATCGAAAGTTATGCTCTACACTTAGCAGTTCGTATCGACATGTTTCATCAGCCACGACATAGCAAAGAACGATGCGACAACATTATAAGGCTTTGAGGACCAAACATTTCTAAGAGCGTGGCAATGTAACGAACATAAATAAAAATAATAATTAAATAATTAATAGTTAATAGATAGGTTATTAAGAAAAGACGTGTTTCCTCAACATCAAGTGTCCAAGCCATATTTATGGCCAAGACATCATTTTAATCTATCATCTCTTATCTATCCTATCATCAATATATATTTGTCCTATTAATGGCTTATTTAATATTCCAGGTGTTCTGGTTATATTGATTGTGTGAACGAATAAATATTCGCTTCATTATTTATGTTCGTTACAATCTTCCTCATAGAAGTGATTCTCTATCCCATTAAGAGAACGACTATTACTAGGTGCCTAATGTACAAGAACATTATAAACAACATGTGATATAAGAGGCTTCCTAAGATTGCTTACAGTATATTAAAAAACATTGTGGCTTAAGCAAAGTTAGCACAATGATTTCATGTCTTGGCTAAATATAATTTGACTTGTCAAAGAAGTCACTCTATTGAATAATGAGATTAATATTAAAACCATTATTACATCTAAATTTAAGGATAAGATGATGTGCAATAATAAGTAGAGGATAATAGACAATTAAGATATTATAAGGAGGTGATCAACCATAATCCAGAAGATCAAACGTAGCTCTATGTTATAACTAGAATGAAGAAGAAAATCAACATTGTTAAAAAAAGAACAAATTGTCACAAACTCCATAGTGAAACAAGCACTTAACAATTCCTAAAGCCTCACAATTTCAAAATATGTGTCACAATACTAACCTTCATAACTTTTTAACTCGTCATAGCTATAGTGATCTACCATTTGCTTCTCTTAAGGTTTTTACTTACCTTTTTATGGTTTGATAAATCAAAATTAATCTTTGTAGACATTAATGACCATCATCATTACAATAAAATTCATTAAATATTATTAACATTAATTTTTCAATAAATAATACATTAATAATAAATAATAAAATATAAAACACTTAACCAATATTTAAAAAAAAAACAAATACTTTAAATATTTTTTCAAAGAAAAAAAAATATACTTTATATTATCAAAAATATGTATAAAAATATATATATACATAGAGTGTGATCAAAGTAAAAAATGATTAGCCTATTAATATATAAAAACAAGATAAAGTAATACCTTTGCTTAATACATCTAAATAATAGTATTGAATTTCAGGGTTTCCGTGACTTTTTTTAATTTATCAATCTTGATAGAATATAATGTAATATCTTGTAATAAAAAGTAAATTAAAGGTAAACATATATTTTATATTTAAAATGATAAAACAAAATCAATTTTAAGAATCATATTTTATTTTAAGAATAATATTAAAACATAAGTAATTTTGAAAATCATATAGGCAAATTTTTATATCAATGTATTTTTAAAGGTTTTTTTTTATCAATGTTTCTTATAAAATAATTATAACTTAATTAAAGTATATATGTGAATATTAAAATTTGATTTGAATATAGTTTAGAATTCAAATATAGGTTGATTTCTCATGTCTGTTATGTTTTGGTGTAGGTATCAAAACATATAAGGACATATAATCACTTTAATCAAGTAATAAAGATTCAACGCATTTGTTCTAGGAAGCAACACATGCAAAAGGAACATGTTATTTTTATAGGATCATCGCTGGTTCAATTTCTATGGATTATGTCATTGTCTCATGCGTTAGAGATTGTCTCATGCGTTAGAGAAAGGAAAGTTTGCATTTTCATTAGATAATTGAGAAGATCACAGATTCTTTATTAGGGTTTTTCGGTTTATGAATAATTGTTGCTTCCGCCACGTTTAGGAGATTCCTAAGATCATTTGTCTCAAGGATTATTCCAAAAAACAGTCAACTTTAGTAGTTTACATTAGAGGAAATTTTGGGCTCTTTTTCTTACAACCACACACCTAAGCTACTGATGCACGTCTCTCTTGGTCTAATGGATCATCAATCGATCACTCAATCTACTATCATACTCCAAGATTGCATAGATGCCAGTGCAATGACCAATTATCATTTGTTTTGAGTTCACCAAGTGGAAGAGAATCAACGGCCAGCACAATTGCAAAGATTTAACAAAAGAAACCCTAGCTTGCCACCAATTCGAAATGAATGAAGATTTGTACTAAAGAGTTGGATGCAATTGTTGCCAACAATCATTGAAATTAAAGAGGGAGCTCAAGACCTTTAGAATGTTTAAAATAGATGTTTAGCGTCCAACTTACCCCACCAATATTGATCTAGCAGATCACTCTTCCAAGGAAAAGAAAAATACGAGTTTGCTTTCAAGAGGGGGTAACATTTGGAAATTTATCATCTCCTGGAAAAATAGCTACAATATATCGTAGACATTCTCATTCTTATTATTATTACACATAATACTGAATAAATAACATGATATACTTCCACCACAAATTGTTGTCAATTATTGCAACCAATGCCACCACATCACGGACCAGCGCGACCTCCCTGCCCATTGCGACGCCTACTTCGTCGTCCTGGGCATCCACTACCCCTACCTCCTCCTGGTCCACTGCACCCTCCTCCACCTCATCCCGGACCGCCGTGTCCACCTTCTCTAGGGTCGCCACCCCCCGAACCAACATTGTTACCTTATCCCCGACAATGTGACCACCACCAGCACCATGATGCATTAATGCCTCCACCAAATAGCAGATGTCGCTAATCATCGTGAAGCTCAATGAAAACTAGATGTTGAGCACAAGAGGGAGATGTATAATCCTAGTGGAACAAGGCAGCTCTATTCTTGTAGGGTGTGGCTCACTACAATTGTTGAAACAACATATCTCATAGTAGAAACTTTGAACAAAGAGAATGTGAATGAAATGCATTGCTAGCCTTCATTATTTATAATTAGCATCTCACCTCCCTTCGGCCCACTACTCATCCCCACCACCACCACTGTACTACTACCAATTCTGACTACCTCCTCTACATTAGTAAACCTTACCACAACTGGTCGTGGAGCAATTCCCATGATCAGCTTTCTATTCGTTGCGTTCTGTTTACAAATATTTGTTGTTGCTTAATTCTCCAACTTTCCATTTCCTTGTATTCTTGTCTTCTCCATTGCAGTGTTGTAGTGTCACACCCAACAAAACATTTCAAAGCCATCAACAAGCCCGCGACTAAATTCGAATTTGAGACAAAGTATGCCCATTTATTGAGTTCATATATCAAATTTTGCCCGCCCATTTGCTTAGTTCAAATTTCAAACTTTGGCATGGGCATGGATGCCATGGCATGCACAGATCATATAAATGGTGATGTGATACCTCTGGAGGTAATCACCTTGGGAATTGGGCAAGGCTGGCTACGTCACATTTCTCCTCGGTACGACTCTGTACATTGTACGAGTTTCAATGAGAGCTGGTTATTGCATGCTTTTTTGGGAGAGAAAATTCGAGCAGTGAAAACAAACGGACAGTGGATCTCGTAGACGGAGGGGTCTAACGGGCGACGGCCGGGAAAGGTGAACTCTGGGCAAAATCGTCGCCTCGTTAGACAACTCCAATAGAAACCTGCTTCAATAAATGAGAAATCGGTGCATGAGAAAGTGGCACGATAATTGACATAAATGTCCTTTGCTGGTATCGATATTGGTGCCAACTCGAAACTTGGCAAACAATAAACCCTTGGCAGTACAATATTTAATATTGCAATTATGGACCTTTGGATTAATTATTAGATAAGATATAATGGTTAGTATCTCCACAACACTGAGGAATGCTTATCGCAATCCAACCCAACCAACAATAAGCATTCAACAATGCAACATACTATCAAGTCAAGTGTTTTTTCAATCCTAAGAAGTCCCACATAAATGTTTAGGAAAGAGCAAGTGGGAGGGGGGATTTAAGCTTCCATGTGATTGGGAAGCTCAACCTTACATTCTCTACAAAGCGCTGGCGCTAAAACAAAGTTAGGCATGCTTCCTTTCAAGGATGTTGCCAAATTTTCCAACTAGTAGACTGCATGTTTTCCCGATCTTCAAGCACGGGTAAATTTATACTTTTTAAAATGGTTAACCACTTCTAACTCCCATAAGACACATTTTATATCTGGTTGTGATCTGCAGCTACTATATGAATGGGATTGCCCAAATTCTTTCATCTTTGCACATAGATCAATGAACTTTTAAATATGTTATCTTAAGTTTTATTTAATAAATAAATAAAAAACACTTTTTGTAGCCAACAATAACCAATAACCATCCTGCAGCATAGCTTAATAAATATTGTATAGATTAGGATATATACCGTTGGATCTAAAATGTTTCATATGTAACGGTATATATTACTGCCTATATAATATTTATTAGACTATTGTTTCAGATCCAACAGTAGATATCCCATCCTATACAACATTTATTAGGATGCTACAAGTTGGTTATTGTTTGTCCTTTTCTGTGGGCTAATTATAGAAAAGAAAATTATACCAATCAACAAAATCTTATTTGGTCTATTTGTGAGTCAAATATTTTCAATGGGTTTGATTGTTATCTAGTACATTTCCTATTAAAATTTTGACAACAGCTAATGCTACAAATGACTTGGCATTAGTTTGACATTTTCTGACAATGCGTTGATTACATAAGTTTAGATGATATTTCTTCATCATGTGGATGCCACCTTTCACACAATCACTTATATGTGTGGCCACCTGCTATCTACTTCACAACATCACCTCAAGAATAATCATGAGCTTCGTATATCTAGTAGAAAGGAATACGATGAGACACTTATTGATGGAGGAGCTCATCTATGTAATCTTCTATTGTTGGAGATGTTGATTAGGGTAATATTCGTATTAGAGCTATGGAGTTTTGCAAGTGGATATACGAATTAAGTATATATACTAGTTAATCATAAGAAATATACTTTAGAAAATATTTAACCTCTGATACTTATTGCTTGTCGGTGCTTTGCGTTAGAAAAATCGACATATCTAATCATATTTTCTTGATATGCGGCTCCCTTGATCGAGTCCTCCCAACTATCTTTATGGGAGTAAGCTAAACAATAAACGATATGAACTTTTCTGATGATTTTTCCCGAAATTTGACAATGTGATTTTTTCTAAAGTCATGATTTTCATTGTTCAAATTACAATTTGAAGGTAGAAATGGATTTAGTGCCCTCAATTACCCTTGGGGCACCTTGGGTATGCAATTCCAACAACCTAAAACTACAATTTCATCAATTTTTGCTTGATTGTAGCTAGAAAAATTGTCGAAAAATGGGTGCAAATCATCGATTATTTAGCTTACACCATCTTTATGTTCAACTCCCTCTCTTATGGATACTAAGGTTGTCCCTCTCTCTCTTTCTCTATCTCCTTCCTTGTAGGAGACAACTAGATAAAGACATTAGATGAAAATACACATGGTTTACTATATATCATTGTATACAAACTCATGTGAAGGATTTTATTCTAAAAAGCACAAACAAACTTTTCAATTGAAATTTGCGAGAGGACTTTTGATCCGACAATAACAATTAATATGTTGATCCTGACGTCGGCACCTTGGACCTCGAGAGTTGGCAGTGGTTGAACAATAGTTATCAAGTGACCTTTCAGACGTCGACATCGGCATCGCCACCTTGGCATCGAAACTAAAGTGATTTACATACATAATGGACACTATCACGCTCCAAGTCGGAAATCGGAAGTTGAAACGAAGCCACAGCTCCACAAGGCAATCCCAATTTTGTCGATATGGAACCCACTGCATCAAAACTTAATGGAAACATCAGAAAACACCTTCGTAGAACCTATTATGTTCTGACATAATGGAAAAGAGGTTAACTTAGGGTTTAAGCACTTGTCAAGTTCACTTAACTATTTGACACATGATCACAATGAAGTTTAGGGAAAAACGACTAAGGAAAAGCATTGGCACTTATTGAAGTTGCAATTTACATGCCTTCAACAGATAAAACTCAAAAATATCAAAAGATTGTTTAAATAAACCAACATCAAGTCTAATAACTTGTAAAACTTATGTTTCTCATGCATAGAGCTAACTAATGGAATTTTAGACAAAACTTTCAACCTTAAATATCATTCACATTAAGTCTGAGAAACAAAGTTACAATAAACATTAAATTATGAACCATTTATAAAACAATTAAATGTTGCAGTTAAGAGCAATTTACAAGGCTTTGTATAATTCAGGCAAGAGTTTGGTTCAACAACCTTCTTCGGGAACTAAGTATGTTTAGGTTATAGTTAAGGAATATCACCATTTCCCCTGTAGGACCCTGAATGAAGACACTCTATCCCAACAAGATTGTCTATAAACATTTCTCATTCTCATTTCAATCATAGAAAGACTATAAAATTGAAATTAATTAGGCATCTAACACATTCATTCAGAAAAAGAAATGTTAATGGGCCAAGATAACAAGGTTCAAATAGGGTAAGCAATTAACCTAGTTTCATTTGTCAATATATCATAATTCAAAATACCAATAACATCCTTTGGAACCCCATTGTCTTAACTACCAATGCCCAACCAAAGAAATTATTCATTCAATTACAATATTGACCAAGACAATGAAACGGGTCCTAATATTAGTTCCTTATTAGAAAACTAGGTTTCTCCAACAATTTGTCATATAATTAACTGGCATTCAATCATGAACATAATACACGTTTTGTTCTTTCACATAACTATATATATATAGTTAAATACAGAGGGTGGTGTGCACGTTCCACCCAACCTTAGGCATTTTTGCTCATTTATCTCTCAGCAGAACACCACCCTCGAGTTGAGACTGGTGCATTCACCATCTAGACTTCTCACTAGTCCCAAGGTTCTCAGAATTCCCACTTGGCAATCAGGATAATTGGTTAGCTACCAATTCCATATCAAACAATGCAATTCATTCCCTTAGCTTCCTTCTTCCAGCACAACAATGATGGTTGTCATTGTTCATTGTGCTCAGAATTCCACTAAGTTAACTACATGGACCATTTTCCATTTCACGAGAGCAACCAGAGGCAAGCATGGACGGGACTACAACAACAATTTGACTCACAAATTCAAGTTGAGTTCTCTGAATTTCATCCATCCCGACAACCACTGTGTAATAGTCAACAGGGGAAGTTCACTTAGGTTCTAGACATGATTTCATGGTCAAACCAACAATTTTGATTATGATTCTCCTTTGTGTTTTTCTTCCTTGGCTTTGCTTCTTTGCATTCAAACGCTCTACAAGCAAAAACAATTTCGCTCTTTGTGTTCTATGTTATGTGTTCTAGGCTTCTCCCTCCCAATCTCAATTGCACTTTTGTATGAGACCTTTCTTTTTCCATGAGCTGCGTGTCAAAGTCATTAACTCCCCCTTAATCACCCTTTAACCCACAGTTAACCCTTAAGTCAAGTTTAAGGCTAATCAAGGATGTTTAAGATCACTTAAGGTCATAAGGTCTCATCTTAGGTATTCAAGGTTAAACGAGGTTATAACATAGCCCCTTAGGCCATCTACAACCCCCTTATTGTCTTTGGTGAATAAATAAGTCCCCAACTTCTCAGTGTTTTGGCTTAGCCACGACCAGTTGTAGATTTTTAATATCAATAATTGTAAATATTTGAATAAGTTTCAACCTCTTGGGCACTCATAATCAATTAATTATATTTGTACCCAATCAAACTAGGGGTTTAGTCCAGGGGTGTTGCATTCCACTCCCCCTTAAAGTCTACACCATCCTCGGTGTTTCAATGTCCAAAATTCATGAAAAAAAGTTTCATATTTATTTACATACATACAATCCTCAAAATAGATGGGGATATTCTTCTCACATCTTGTCTTCTACTTCCCAGGTTGCTTCTTAAGCACTGTAGTGGGTCCATGTGACGTTTACCTATCCTATGACCGTATTCCTGAGAGTCTTGATTCTTCTGTCCAATATGTAGATTGACTGTACTTGGATTTCCCCTTCGTGTTCCACTTGTATCACAGACCAATCAAGTATATGATTAGAATTATAAACATACTTTTTCAATAATGAAACATGAAAAACATTGTGTACTTTAACTATAGGAGGTAAAGCTAGTTCATAAGCCACTAGTCCAATTCTACTCAAGACCTCAAATGATCCACAAAATCTGACAGCCAACATTTTACAGTTACCCATCCTTAATGAACTTTTTTCTTCCTTCAACCTTTAGGAACACTTTGTCCCCAACTTTAAACGCCCTATGCATTCTATCTTTATATGTATAGCTCTTTTGTTGGTCTTATGCTATCTTTAAGTTATGTTTGATTGTGGTTACCTGTTGTTCCATGTCCTTTAGCATCTTTAGTCCAACTATGAGCCTATTCATATGCCTGTCTCAATTCACTGGAACAGTACACTTCCTGCCATAAAGCACTTCAAATGGACTCATCTTTAATGGTGCCTGGTAACCATTGTTGTATGCAAATTCTACTAAATACAAGTAATCTTCCCATTTATTGGGCTTGTCCATTACATACATTTGGAGCATGTCTTCAATAATTTGATTTACTTGCTCAGTTTGTCCATATGTTTTTGGATGATAAGTTGTACTAAGGTTGAGTTTAGTTCTAAATTATTTAAACAACCCTTTCCAAAAATTCGAAGTGAATTTTGAATCTTGATCTGAAACAATTGCTTTTAGAATACCATGCAACCTATAAATTTTGTTCATATATATTTCTAGAAGTTTTCTTGGATGTAGTCAATGTGAGGAACCCTGGCAAACGGAGCTAAAACTTTTCATTGGAAAGTACCCACCTCTGGTTTAGACGAGGGAAGAAGCAGGAACAAAACTAAAAATCAGGTCCTGGCAAGCAGAGCTAGAATTTATGGTTTGCCTTCAATACTATTAATCGGGTGAAATATCTATAAAAAAAGAATTATGACCAGAAGCAAATTTTGATGCAACGCTTATAGATAAGATATCATATATCATGTTACTCTAAGTCTAGGTTCGTTTTCTTGAGGACCTATCTCAATTGAAGATATTTTTCCTAAACAATTGGACAACTTTATGGTCCCATTTTATAAGACATCCGAGTCCAGCTTTTATAACATGTCACAATGTTCTACACTTTGTTTAACGTTTATATTTTATTTTGCTCTACACTTTGTTTAATGTTTATATTTTATTTTCATCAAATTAAGTTTAGAATAAGTATCAAAATTTAATAATAATAAAAAACATATAACATGTCATAATGTTCTACACTTTGCTTAACGTTTATATTTTATTTTCATCAAATTAAATTTAGAATAAGTATCAAAACGGAACGAAAAGAAAATAGTACACAATGAAAAAGAATGTTTCACATTCATGTGTTCATTTCAATGTCCGCTATATATATATATAAGAATAAGATTGTTTCACATTCTTGGAATAAGATTGTTTCACATTCTTGTGTTCATTTTAATGTCCACTATATTTATGTTACTTCAAATATATGTGTCTCATAATGGTCTATACTTTGTTTAATGTTTAGATTTTATTTTCATCTAATTATGCTTAGAATAAGTATCACAATGAATTAAAAAATAATACAACATGGAGAGAAATGCTTCACATCTCTTGTATTCATTTCAATAAATGCACAATTATCAATGGATTTAGAAATCAATGTCCATTGATGTATCTTCAAGAATATCAATTAGTTGTTTAGATCCTACAATCCTATTGTATTGCTTAAACTTATTTGCTATTTCTCAACATCAAAACAAAATGATTGTATCTTACATATAACAAGAACAATAAAGACTTTTATTTCGACATAGTAGCTATAATTACACTATTAGCTCACTTGAAGAATAAAAAATTTAACAAATGCAACATTACACTAGTTCACTAGGCTACAACATGACCAACAAGTTGGTTGATTCAATGCATTCTATATTACACAAGAAGCAAAGTAATATCTCATTCTATGCCCTAGAACCTACACTCGGTATACATTAGAACAAATTTGAGGTCTAAAATGGGCCTTCTAATGAAAATAATAAAACAATATTTATGATTTTTTTAGGGAAAGAGAAAAAAAATAGTTTTTTTGTTCGTATTTTCAACATAGCTCCTTGTCGTTTTACTCAAATTACGAGCAAGAGCACTCGCTGGATGCAAAATTAAATTATGCATCCAAAACATAAATGCAGAAAGTAAATGCTCTCTTTCAAGGAGCTTATTTTCCTACTCTAAGCATGATAAAAAAAAGTTAAGTGTAATTAGAAATCCAATGTAACCACCTAAGTATTTTATTAACGTAAAAAAAAATTTCCTTGTCTTTGGGTACCAGCCAAAGTAAGGATACTTTATTTAGAAAATGCAAACCTGCGTGATGATCTGGAATGGGCAGGATGGATGGGAAATCATAGGCATGAATAATGTCATCAAACTTCTTCCCAAACTGGTAGGTACTTGCGCAAGCTGCTTCTATCCATGACTGGATAGGGTTGATATACAAATCAAAGTGATGAGACAGATTGACTACACCATCATACTGATCATCAAGGCTTATCGGATGATAACTCATTGTATAAGCCCCAAGCGGCTCTAAATCATAAGGTAACTCCATATGTGAAGATGATAGTTGAGACTGATATTCCACTTATTGCATCACATCTGTCTTTTCACAACACTGCTTCTCAATGTCTTCATTATTGATACCTTTGTACGGCTCTGAATGATCATATAAGAGTTTTGAATGCTCATCTTCCATACTAGGATTTTCCCAGGTCTCCAAATCTATGCTTCCCTCTGTGGAAGTATAGTAAATTGGACTTCCACAAATTTCTAAATAGACACTCCCCTTGCTGGATATAGAATAGATGGGATTCTTAATGATATATTCACAAAAATTCCAATAGTCATCACCGCCATCTATGTCAAATGTGATGGATTTTCCATCGCTAATATTACATTCTGATATCAAGTTCTCTTTGTCTTCATTACTGATAGTGATATATGGCTCAGACTGATCATATGGATATACTGCATGCTCCTTTTTTGTATCAAAATTTTCCAAGGCCACAAGGTCTATGTTCTCTCCTTTAGATATGCCATAGACAGGAGAATCAACAAAACCATCCAAAGTTTCTAGTTCATTATTTTCCTCATATATTGGATTTTCCATGAATGTCCAGGACTCCTCTTCAACATCTTTGTGGGAAATTGCGCCCTCTCTCTCTCCTCCACACGTGTGGGCTCTCCTGGAAGCTCTGTGGATTGATGTGTCAGTCTATGGGTTGATGTGTCAGCTCAATCAGCCCCCCGATTGACAAGTAGGCTCAGTTCAGCTTCAGATTAGCATTGATGGACTCTCCTTCAGCTGTAGTGGTCTGTCTCCTTGGGATTTGCACCCCCCTGGGCTGGATCTCCTATTTTTTGTATAAATAAAGCTCAGGCTGCCTCTTCCAAGCTAGTTAGAGTTGGAATGAGGAGCTATTGTTGTTGTAATACTATGTAATATCTTTTGCTATTGGAATAAAGTGAAGCTTTGGAGACCAAATCTGTGTAATGCTTTTATATGTGTGGATTTAACATTGTCTTGCAGCTTTTTACCGGTGGCTTTCTCTCAATTTCTGCATTTGAATCATGTCTGGCTTAATGATTCAACTGAATCAATAGGAGTATAGCTGGGCAAGTAAGATTACTTGCTTTTCAATATCTCATAGTATATATGCTTAAAGATTTGGATCATACATGTTTAAATAAGTTTATTTGCATGTAATCCCTCTCTTTCTTCATATATTTCTATCCATATCTCATAAGGTTTTGTGCAGGATTGTTTGTTAGTTTTCAGGTAACAGGGGTTGGACAAACTGTGGATCTAGATTGACTCCACTGGGAATCCGACTATTTTGTGAAGGCATTGTCCCTCAGCATTCCACTAACTAGTCTTCTTTGCAGATCCATTCCCCGGCAACGGCGCCAAAAAGTGTTGCCACCTATCACACACCTAGGTTACGTGGCAGAAATCTTCAAGCCACTCGGTGTGTCCTTGGGGGCAAGTCTCGAGTCAAGGCTGTCACCTTGTTCTTGATTCCTCCGTTTAGGCTCAACTCCTAACGAAACCAAGGGGGGTAGACCCTATTAAGTTACTAAGGAAAAATTATTTAGTATGATGGTGGTATTAAAAAGTAAGCTTTTTAGGAGTTTCGATTTAACAATCGTAAACAACAAATAACATGATGAGATAATCATAAGTAAGCACGAAAATGACACTCAATCACATATAGATTGAAAGAAATAAACAGTTGACCAGTGCCTTGAAAATGGAGTCGAAAAACAATTAAGAGTGCCTGCAAGTGCTGGAATGAATGTTGTGCAATTGTATCTTGGTTAATTTTAATTTAATGTAAGAAAATGAGTAATTCAACTTAGGAGAGGGGACTCCAGATATACCCAGGGGGTACTTGAAGTATGTTCAAAACTAAATCATCACGGCTACCCGCAAGGAATATGTGGGCTGAATGGAGTCTTTGAGACTGTTGTTCATAATGCACCCGAAGGTGTAACAGAGATCGACGCCCCAAGGTCACTTTTCAGGAGTTCATGCTTCCTTCGGGTATTTTGCCATCGTAATGGTTTGATCGAGGCGTTGGATTTTCGCCTGATGGTTTGTCAATTTGGGAAGAGTGAATCGTAATTATTCTAGTCACTCAAGTGCTTTTGATGCAGCTTGACTAATCGGACAAACTGCAGCCAAGTACAGAGCATACACACTGGAGTCTTCGTTATTTTTAGTAAATTTTAAAATAGGTGTTCTTGTTAAAAAAAAAACCCTCTAGGAACTTCTTTCGATCCAAGTGGACCTCAATCGGGGAATCAAGGAGGGGTTGATTTTATTATGACTAACGAAACAAATAATGAAAATGGAATTAAAGATACACAACACTGGTTTTCTAATTAGTCCTACCACGCATCTCTTTCCCCTTGCGGGTCAATCGAGAAGTCGTGGCGTGAGTAGTATGATTACTTTTGAAATTAAAATATGGAATAATGTAAAATTATATCATAGTATACAATCCTACATGTCAATATTAAACTAGAGCACAAAAAAGAGAAGAATGCAAAAAAGTGAAACGGACGCAGAACCCCTCTGGAGGATGGGGAGCGGGCTTGAAAGAGCCTACCCAAAAAAGATTTTCTTTTATTATTATTGGTTACAATATCAACAAACTGAAATATCAGAAACCTCTTGGTCCTTATACGGGATGAAACCAAGATCTTACAATTTTCCAAAATTTTAAGATTTCAGTGAAAGGAGAGACCCCTGGGGGGATTTGAACGCTCTCGATGCCACTTTCGAACAGCAGCTTCTTTTCTTTTCTGTTACACCTGCTAAAAACCAGCAAGCGTGTTAGAATAAAATATGTCCAAAGGCACTTTAAGAGTACCTTTTGATCAGCCTACCTTAACTCAAAAAGGACTAAGTTAAAACTAGCTAAACAGGTGAAAAAGGAACCAAGGAAAGCAAGTTTTCCTTGGGATTTTAGCTTGCTATTTGTGCAGCCAATGAAATATGCATTGATTGTTGGATTTAATCTTTTTTAAAACAGAGAAAAAAAAAAAAAAAAATCTAGAGCATGCAACCTACTGATTTCTTTAACTTGCCATGCAAAACGGACGATTTTCTTATGCTAGATCTAGAATGCTTAATGATACTTTTCAGAAATGAGATCTAAACTACGAGCTTTGAAATAACAAATCTATGTAAGTTTTACTTTAATATAACAGATCCAAATGATAACAAAGCTTTCGAACACAGTAAGCAGGTAAGAAAATTGATTTTTTGAAGGAGAAAGAGAGAGAAAGAGTGCTAGAAGCCTGGGAATGTTGGGCTTTGGAGTCTGCTTCGGTGGAACACTGAGGGAGTATGTCCTCTAGAAGATCTTGAAGATGAGGAAGATGCAAACTAGCTCAACCTCTTCTACAAACGAGATCACCTGCAACTTAGAAATCCTTGCACAAACAGATGGTTAAAACATAGGTGTTGCCGAAAAAGATAATTGGAAAGCATACAATTAAACTTAAAATACATGCAACTCCAATAGATCTAGAACAAGCAAACAGTAAGAGCGTAAATCAAACTAGAATAGACTCTTACCTTAACAGGAGGGATCTTTCTCCTTCAAGGCCAACAATTAACCAGCAAAAGCAAAGATAAATAACACAGATTATACCTCATAAGCATTTGACAATCACCATCCACACATGAAGAGCATTACACCATAGATCTTGCCTCCAAAGCTTCTTTATTCCAAAAAAATAAACAATAACAGTACAATAGCAACAGCACCTCAATCCCAGTTCTTGCAAGCACTCTTAATTGTTTTTCGACTCCATTTTCAAGGCACTGGTCAATTGTTTTATCTTTCAATCTATATGTGATTGGGTGTCATTTTCGTGCTTACTTGTAATTATCTCATCATGTTATTTGTTGTTTACAATTGTTGTTGTATCTTATTTTTCATTGTCTTCAAAGAGTTCTTAACTCGCTAGCTTGAATTCTCTATCCTAGAAGGGTGAGATAATGCACTTTTACCATTGTATTTTATGTACATGGCTTTGGTTTCATGCTTCATGAAGAGCTTGAATTTCAAACAAGGCAACTTATATCTACATATAGTTATGCAATTCATCAATATGCTTCGATATTACATCTAGTTTGTCTTCCTAGAGATGCATCATCGTATCATACTTATGGAAATCAACAATGTAGTTGTTCGCTTTTGCCCAAGTTTTTGCCTTATCGTTGCCATTGATTTAGAGTTCACATTCACACCCAATGAAGTAGAACCTCGTGTACATTGCTTGTTTGAACTCTTCTAGAGATCTAAGTATCTTGTGTCTCCTCTACCTCCAATAGTAGCCATACAACCACAATAAATCATTTTAGGCATATTTAAGCACATGAATGTAATCCTCTGCAAGTGTCAAAACCCTTCGCATCCAAAGTAAACTTTTTATTATTGAAGCTAGTTATCCAACTTCTTTGCATCCATACATTCATCGAAGGAATCAATTTTTAAGTTGGCATCAACTTTAAATGGAATCATCAACTTTCTTAAGTTGTGGCTAAATAGGAATCATCAACTAGCTTAACATTTGATTTGTTCCCTCATGATGCATTGGAGCTCTTTCATGCTTTCTTCTAGTATATCTCTCCTTAGAAGAATTATCCACCTACGTTAGGGCTAGGCTATCGAGTTATTAACTATCTCTAAATTATGTTCTCAAGATTGTCTTTATTTGGTAGCTCACTTGTTGGTTTCCCTCTACCTTATGTTAGCTTCTATTGCACAACATTAACTATATCCATAGAATCTCATCCACAAATCCCAAGGAGTTCAATATTGATATGATACCAAAGGTTAGTGCTTTCATCTTTGAATTATAATTTGGCTTAGCTTTTATTATGTAGTTGATCTATCTATTCGAGGCCCTTGATGGTGCTGTAATATCCCAAATTAAATCTGCCTTAACCTTTCCACTTCTACTGTATAGTTGATCAAATTATTGTTTGAAAAGTTCCCTCAAGCCCTTACTTTTACTCTACAATTGGTTTCTTTCTTGCTGCTAATGTAAATTGTAGATCAGATCTGTTTGTTTCTGTGTTTGGTTTGGGGTGTCTAACTTCAGATTTCACCCATCTTTCATTTACCATAAACATGTATGCATTGAAGAACTGATTGCTTGTTTAATTGCCATGAAATGGGTTTACAAACAGAGATACTGAAAACAAATTATAACTATAGCAACTACAGTCTTCCTTTATTGAATTATGGATTAATGAACAGTATATATCATAAATATAGCAGTAAACACTGACAAATTTGGCTGTAGCAGCCTTTTCCTCACACCTGGAAATGGTCTTGATGATGATACTCATTCAGAATGCGCCCAGATTTTACTAGGGTGATATCAGCAGCAAAGGTGTGCCTTCAAGCAATGGAATTTGTGCTCAGCAGAGAAGATCCAGTCTCCGAGATGAAATTCCAGCCCCATATTGATGCATGCAGCTCCTAAACACGACTTCCTCAAGATAGATCTGGTCTCTAAATAGGGTTGATACACTGCCCAAACACTGAATCACGACCTTTTCATTGGAATATGACTAATGATGATTACCACGACATTTGGGGCTGATCACGCAGCTGATAGGAATGGAATCGCTGCTCCTATAATGTATTAATGTACCCTTCCATTGTGCTCAACATATAGCCACCATTAACACGCCCTTCTTCAATAATTAATTCGCTATCTCCATATTAGTTAGGGCACACGATTTTCATGAAGTAACATGCAACAGTTAAGGGAGATTGCTGGTGTATTTAATGGCTCCACAATCACAGTAGGTAAACTCGCAGCAGTCAATAGGATAGTCTCTGCCCCACTAACAATGAATGATCGTTGTTCCAATAACTGAGAATTACTCCCTTGCTCAATACATGGTGATGCTTGCACTAACAATGAAGAATACACCCTTCTTAGATGGAATTCCCAACGCATATATGCCCATGATTTCTCCTAAACAACTTGCTGCCCTAATATCAGTTTGTCTCACGCTGTAGATGACTTGTCTTTATCCTAGATGCTCCCTTGATCAGATGAAGAAATCACTGTCCAAACAGGAAAGGATGTGTCTAGCTGTGTTTCCCTAGATCCTCCCGATCTTGCTATCTCCTTATTTCTCTAACAATATTTGTAGTCTTTGAAGTATGATGATAGATCTGAATGATCTACCCGATAAATTGGTTAGGGTGGATAGATTTCGCCACCGAACCCAATGTTGGCTAAGGAATTCACCTTCAACCCTAATTAGCTCTCAGAGCTCTCCAAACCAAATCTTAATGATGAATAATAACAATGCATACATGTTTATGGTAAATGAAAGATGGGTGAAATCTGAAGTTAGACACCCCAAACCAAACACAGAAACAAACAGATCTGATCTACAATTTACATTAGCAGTAAGAAAGAAACCGATCGTAGAATAAAAGTAAGGGCTTGAGGGAACTTTTCAAACAATAATTTGATCAACTATACAATAGAAGTGGAAAGGTTAAGGCAGATCTAATTTGGGATATTACAGTGGTATCAGAGCTATTTTTCTTGCCAGCTGTGGGCATGCAAAATTATAAATGAGTTCAGAAGACCCATACAACATTACTTACCGGAGACAGAGGTGTAGAGACAGTGATAGAGGAGAAGAGGAGTTAGAGGATATAGAGTTGGGGGACAGAGAGTATCATTTTGGAAAGGGAAAAGAAACAATGACCGAGGATGATAAAACAGCTTTCAATAGTCTCATATCAGCCATAAAAGAACTCACTACTGAACAAAAAGAAATGATGAGTACCTTCAGGCAAATGACAGAGAAAAATGGACCCACCCCACACAGTCCCTTGTTTCCCAATAGTGATAGGGTGTCCACCAGCGGTAGTAGGGAGCACTTACATACCGACATGCAGAGCCATCCCCATATATACAACAAACCTTCCCGACCTACCATGCCTCAATTCTTAGATAGTCTAGCTGCAATGCCTCTAGCACAAGTAGAACCAGAAGAATCCATGAGTGCCTATCTGAGAGAGTATAGAGCTTTAGTAGATAACTTCCATTCAGCCATGACCTTCACTGACTTCTGCCACTTTAAAAGTAAGAACAAACCCAGAGCTTACAATAGGCTATTCACCCAGAACTATGAGTTACAGCACACCGTAGGGAAGCTGACTATCCCTACCTTTGAGGACACCCAGGGTGGCCCAGCCCGGAATTGGGTGCAGAAGTTGGATACATACTTCTAGCTCAACCCCATGATTGAGACAGATGCCATTAAATTGGCTACTTTGCATTTAGACGGAGAAGCACATAAGTGGTGGTACCACGGGTTAGTGACACTGGGTCACAATACCATCACATCGTACCCAGATTTTACACAGAGGCTCATTGAGCGGTCTGATCAAAAGGACCCTAAGGTACACTTTAGAGAGTTGGCACAACTCAAGCAGACCGATAGTGCAGATGCATTTATTTCAGAGTTTCAGAGGATAGCAATCATGGTGACAGATATATCAGAGAGCAGGTTGATTATGTTGTTTACAGAGGCCCTCACTGAACCCTTACGGGGATGGGTCAAGTCCTATAGGCCCACCACCCTAGCAGATGCCATCAATCGGACTAGAGATTTGCAGGATGCAGTACCCAAAAATATGTTTCCTCCCAGAACCAATTTCCCTATTAAAGATAAAGAGAAGAAACTCTTTCAGAAGGAATGGCCCAAGAAAGAATGGATGGACAATGATACTCGATAAGACCTTAGAAGAAAAAATTTATGTTTCACTTGCCATGAACCATGGGTACCAGGTCACAGATGTTCAGGAAAGGGAAAGGCCTACTACATAGAGGCCTATTGCGACAGTGGGGAGGATGAGGATTATCAGGATCAGGAGCAAGGAGAGACACCAGAGACAGTTGATGAGGGATAGCCCTCAGGAGGTACCATTGCTACCATGACAGGGGTTCCTAGATTCCACACTCTTCGGATCAGAGGTACCATACAGGGTCACGGAGTGGGAGTGTTGATAGATGGTGGGGCATCCCACAACTTTATTGATGTTTCATGGGTCAAAAGGAGAGGCATTCAGACTGAGAGTTTTGATGGGTTTTTAGTAGCTGCAGCGGGTCACACCATGGAGTGTAGTCAAAGGATTCTTAAAGTAAAAGTAACACTTGGGAATTATAAAGTGATAGAGACAGTCTATGTGGTAGATGTACCTGACATGAATGTGGTATTAGGAGTTCAGTGGTTGTATTCCATAGGGAAGTATTCTACGAACTACCAGGCCATGGAGATGGAGTTCACAAGAGCAGAGGGACAAAAGGTAGTATTAAGAGGGATGAATACCTACCCTCCCACAGCAGTAACATCACACAGGATGGAGGTAGTACTTCGACATGGAGATATTGAGTGGGCAAAAGAGTGTTTGGTTAGCTTCAGGAAACCACCAGATAAGTCCACAAAACATCCAGTAGATATAGAGGCCTTACTGCAGAAGCACAAGGCAGTATTCGAAGACCTTCCAACAGGTCGACCTCCAGATAGGGGATTTGAGCACATTATTGAGTTAGAGGAGGGGACTCAAGCAGTTATCACCACTCCTTACAGACATCCCAAGAGGTACAAAGATGAGCATGAAGTACATGTTGTTGGTGAGCTTCATTTGAAGTTAACAGTACATGATGAGGATGTGCTTGAGGAGATCGCATTAGAGCCATCCTGTGAGTTTAGCGACACAAGCACATTCGCTAGTCAGATTGTGGACAAGCCGTGTGATGAGTGGGAGTTGGTACACCCTTCATCACCTACAGCAGGAGTCCAGACAGTTATGACAGGCGAAGTACATGAGATGCAAGGCAATGAGCACTCAAAATTGCAGGTGACTGAGGAGAGATCTGACACAAAGGATTTGGATCAGGTATTGGATCATGAGTTGCCTTTGTGGGATAGTGGTTTAACCATGGAGGAGGTAGTTGAGCACATTCCTTGTGGACCAGCCAACAAAGTGTATCCATACAGAGATTGGGTAGACGGGTATATGACGGAGATGGAGACACCCAGGTTTACAGGCTCAGTTGACATCAGTGGAGTTGCTATGGAGGAGAGGGCCAACCTCCGCTTCCAAGAGTTTTTTCGAGGGATGCTTAGGTTTGGAGGCATGACGGCGCAGTCTTCTGAGAAGTTTGCACAACTTATAATTGCTTGGCTCATTAAGGGAATTCAGATGGATTTTGGTATCAGTCAAAGGATTGTTTGGGATCCAGGTATCAAGGGATCAATTCATGATTGGGTGGCAAGGAGGCATGAGGTGATCCAATGGTTCATATGGGATCCTGGTATTGGTGTTCGGATGCATTTTTTAGTTGACAGTTGTCGATTGCTTGAGGACAAGCAATCTTTTGCGAGGGAGGACTGTAATGTTCCAAAAAATGACGTGCATGCAAACCTTAAAAGTGACATGCATGCAAACCCTAAAAATGGCATGCATGCAAACCCTAAAAGCTATATAAGAAGGTTAGTTGAACCAAAAGGGTATGCATTGTTATTATTCATTATTGAGTTTTGGTTTTGAGAGCTCTGAGAGCTATTTGGGGTTGAGGGTGAATTCCTTAGCCAACAATTGGGTTCGGTGGCAAAATCTATCCACCCTAGTCAATTCAAGAGTATAGATCACCCAGATCTATTGCCGTGCTTCAAAGAAGACAAAGATCGTTGGTTTTTAGGGCAGCGAACCACTTCGTCTAGTTTGGGGCAGTGATCCTATTCTAGTTGTTGCTTGGTTATTTATTGAAGACGTGGGCATTATTATTCATGAAGGAAGGCGGCATTCAATAGAGTTTTATTGTTGACTGAGCAAGGATATATTAATTGTTTATTGGGACAGATTTCTTACTGCTGTGTATTTATCTACTGAGGTCATAGTTTTCCTTGGGAGCTGGAACCATTAAATACACCAACGATCTCCTTAATTTTGGGCAGCATGGAAGTGGCTAGGGCATAGGAGTTTATTATGTGACATTGAAGGGCATTTTCTATCTAGCTAGGCCCAGTTACTTGACTGTGGACTGATATTTAATTGCATGCAAGTTATAATCTCCCTTGCAGCGCGCTATATTAAACAAGGCATCTACAGCAGGAGATTGTTCATCTTATGATCCCGGGCAGCCACAGCAAATATGTTTCAGATCTGCAATCTTGACCAGTGAATCTATATTACAAGCAGTGATCTATTGAACGATGGTTTCGATCCATTATTAAGAAGAGGGCATTAACAATTAGAGGTTGTTTATTATTCAGAAAGCCCCAATCAATCCAATTGAGGGCGTCATTCTCATGCTAGGGCTGCATTCTGACAAGGCTGGGCATGATCAATCAAGCTGAGCATATATCTCTATAGCTGGGCATGCTCCTTCATAATGGGCGGATCAAACTGAATCACAGACAGAGATACACAGAGTGGATTAGTTGAAGAAGCTTGAATCTGCATTTACATTCATCCTGGGTGAATCTACCATAAATCTGGGTATTTAGACTAACTGTGGCAGCGAATCCCTTGTAAGGAGTATCTTCTTCAGCAACAGCTTCTTCTCCATCAGGCTCTGTAAAGGCATGTGATCTCAAACCTGTTTATGCTATTCCTTATTTCTTGCTAAGGATGATCTAGAGTCAAGACACTTATGGAACACCACATCCATGTCAATGATTTGACCCTTTATCTCAAATATGTTATCCACGAGGTCCAACATTGGGAGGCCCTCACTCTTATAGGTGATTTCAGGACTCAACTTGCCAGGACTTTAATCTGGGAGGCCCCACTCTTATGGGTGATTTCAGGACTCGACTTGCTAGGACTTTAATCATGTGACTTGTAGCCATGTACTTCACTTCCCACACCACAATGCTTAATTGAAGCTAGGATTAAATTTAATATCACCAGATTGGCGTGGAGTTGTTGAGTCCCACCATGGTTTCATCGTGCATGGAAATACATACAGTCTCTGGAGCGCAGACCATGTGGCTCCTCAATTACTAGTGATTAGCCTATGGAATGACGTGAAACCTGTGACATGTACTTAAACTATTATGCACTTTAGATTTAACACACATAAAAATATCTTCACAACTCATTGTGCATGTATAGGATTAAGAAATCATCTTTTAAAAACTGAAGAATTACACATAGCTTTTACACTTCCCCCTTCGACAAGTGGCTTATTAGCTCTTGCCTACTAACTCTATCTTAGCTACCCATTGCCAAAAAGGTTCCAGACAGAAGAGGAAGTGACAGACACAATAGTGCTAAACACGATATTCTCATGTATATATACACTCTCACACAGAGAAAAGGGGAGATTATTGGACTGTAAGGGCTTTAACAGCCATCATTTATTTCAATTTCAAGTGTTGTAATGGTTTTTCATTTCTTTATCTCCCTTTATCCTTCATTTCTTCCATGCCAATGGGTCTTCCCTCGTGCTTCACATCCTTGGTGTTGTGGCCTTTCCGAATGTTGACGATCCAGAGCTTCAGCTTTTTCAAGAATTATTATCTCTCCACAAACAAGGAGTTGTGGTGTGGGTTGCAGACCTCTTCAGACTTCACATATTTATGTTGTCATCTTCTAAAACTTGCAGGTTGATCAAAGCATCATACTACAGCTTTCTTTCTCTTTCAGTTTGCAATTGCCTGTGTTTCTGTGGGCTTCTGCATCTTTGACAATTCAATCTCAAAACCCTAACTCAGATCAGTAGTTTATATGCCACTTTGACTGATTTGAACCATTTAGAGAAGCATTGAATGAACATGTAGAAAATATGCCTGTTTCCATGTTGTTGCAAATATGGAACATGCAAATAAAATGAAAGAAATTGTATTATATCACTGACCAAAGAAATGTAAATGGGACTCTAGAGCTTGGTTGGTACAAATAGAGAGAGGCTTGTTTATACTCGAGAATGGCCAAGTTTTGTGTATTCAAGACAAGTTAAATAGACCATTAATATAAATTGGATAGTTCATTATATGTTACTGTATTAACATCAATTAAATGTTAAAAACAACTTGGAGAGCATACTATGGCCCTGCAAACTGTGATTCCAAACTCTGGCATTATTTCGGTACTTTCCAATACAAGATTGCTATGCATCTGCCAAGTAATCAGGGAAAAGATTACAGGGCCTCGCTGGATACAGTTCTAATGGCTCCTTCTCGAACAACCTGGGAACACTAGAGAATAATAGATGTGCGTTCAGAGCAGGATACACAATCTCTTCCAGTACTGAACTTCACCAGTCTTGACTCTTATGAGTAATTACTTTCTCAAATTATACAGCCTAATCACAATTCTATCTGGATTGAACCGAAATGATTTCGGAAGAAGTGTTCCCTGATGTAGCTGATACCTGATAACTGAGCCAAGCTCGAGATGAACTGGAAAAAATAATTGTTTAGTGGATTCCCTTTTATAAGCAAAGGGTGAGACAAAGTATATTTATTGTTTACCAGAGGCTAAATTTGAATATCCCAAAGGATGTTCATATTTTACTTGAAATTTGACTGCAATCAAATTGTTCGAGATGTATTTGTTGTTCAAGACCAGATGGCCCTTCCTTTAAAAATTTGATTGCATACAAAGTACACTGTTTAATACCAAAATTTGATTAAAAAATTTTCTTCGAGATTACATCCATGTACACTGTTTAATACCAAATGTTTCATTCTTTTAAAATTTTACAAGTGACCAGACTACACATTTAAATATCCAAGTAATAATTATGCTTTACTGATGTGCAGGGACTGAAGTCAGAAGATGAGGAGACATGTTTGACTAAAATTCGTAAAAGAAAGATAGCAGATATTGTTTTGAATGGATCTAAAGCTGGATCGTCTTCAATCAAGAAGAAAACACTTAAAGCGCAACAGAAGAAAACATTGAAGAATAAAAAAATCAGAGACACAGTGCAATCTGAACAAGTTGAATTGAATGATGAACAGCTAATGCTTCCTCACCCATCTCTCAAGGGACTCACTGGGTTTGGAGTTCCTGGATACCCTGTGGTACAGCGTCCACAGGAGCTAAAGGCGTTTATGCATGGGCCTCCATTCTTCTACTTCGAAAATGTGGCCATGGCACCAAAAGATGTTTGGAAGACGATTTCTCGTCATTTTGCTGGCCTTGAGCCAGAGTATGTTGATTCTAGGTATTTTTCAGCTTCTAGGAGGCCAAGAGGCTATGTTCACAACCTTCCTATAGATGGGCGATTTCAAGTCTTGCCTCTGCCTCCTATGACAATTCATGAAGCATTGCCTCAAACCAGAATGTATTGGCCTACATGGGATAGTAGAAAACAACTGAATTGTATATGCACCAGACGATGCAGTGATGTCCTATGCCAAGAACTAAGATCTATAATGAGAAACTCAAATGGAAATCCAGCATTACCTGACCGGGCTTACATACTTGAAACCTGTAAGAAATGGAACCTGGTTTGGGTGGGGCCACATCAGTTGGCTCCCTTGGAACCGCATGAGATAGAACTCATGTTAGGATTTGAAAAAGATCACACTCGTGGAGCATCTTCTCGAACCGATCGCTTACAATGTCTTGGTAATGCATTTCAGATAGACACAGTAGCATACCATTTGTCTTCTTTGAAACGACTTTATCCGGATGGACTGAAAGTCCTTTCTCTATTTTCTGGTATTGGTGGTGCAGAGGTTGCTTTGCATCGTCTTGGAATACATCTAAAATGCGTTGTGTCCGTGGAAATATGTCCAAAAAATAGGTTTATTCTTAGTAGTTGGTGGATGAAAACAAGTCAAACAGGTAGGCTGATTGAAAAGGAAGATGTTCAACATTTGACCAGAGATGTACTGGAGGAACTAGTAGATACAGTAGGAGGTTTTGATCTTGTCATTGGTGGCAGTCCATGTAATAACCTATCTGGTAACAATAGAACTACCAGGGATGGACTAGAGGGGAAACAATCTTCTATTTTCTATGAGTTTCCACGAATTTTGAATGAGGTGAGAGAAATAATGCATTCAAGGGGGAAATAATGCATTCAAGGGCAATTATACCATAGGATTTCTACCCTATTTTGGTTTTTTAATGCTATTGATGGCAACCCAAGTTTCACAAAGGGTTTTAAATGAATGGATTAATTCTTGGTGCAATGTTTTTTATTGATCCATTTTTTTTCAAATCAAAGCATAGGTGCAATATCAGAAGATGGTCTTGATTCAAGGCAAGATATCTGAAGATGACCTTAATTCATTGCTAAATGGTTGACTATTTTCAATTGCTTAATCCACAAGCAAGTAAAGAAATGTTGTTTGCTTTTATTATCACATAAATATTTATTGTCCAAGATCTCAAAACAAATTAGAGATACAGAATTAAACAGTTTCTGCAAAAGGGATAAAATGCAAAAACTAAATTTGATGGAGGGGGCAATAGAAAGACTATTTTCAAGGTTTCTCATCAAAGAAATCAAATTTGATGGAGGGGCAATAGAAAGATTGTTTCAAGGTTTCTCATCTAAGAATTAAAGTAAAAAAATTAGAGAGATACGCTTACAGTAAACAGTTTCCTAGACACCACATAAATAACAATCACAACCCAAAACATATTGCTGTATAACACAGTTTTATGTTTTTTTTTATAAACATTAAAATTCTAAAAGATCAAAGCATGAAAAAACATATTTTATAAGGTCACTATTTATCTCCAACCTCATAAACTCGAAGTTTTCATATTGCATTAAAATATGTATTGTTATTGATCCCCGACCTTAATAATGAGAAATCTAACGATAACGATATTTCTTATTGCATCAGAATGTGTGTACTTTTTAATCCATAGAATGGATTGCCAAGCATTTATTTATACATTTAATTAGAAAATGGAATACCAAACATCTATTTATCAATGCTTATAACATGAAGCAATTGAGTATCATACCATCATCTGAAATGCGACCAGCTTTCAATATGAAACATGGATAACTAGCTGAACAGATAAAATATTAGCTACTAAGTTACACTCACTGGAAAGAAAAATAAAGAAGAGTGCAAGGACTTTTCAAGTATAAATTGTGTAAAAAGGAAGTGTACAGTCAATACATTATAGGTTTAAATTTGGATGGATAGAGTATCTATATTTTTATAGATTTTAATACTTAAACTACTGTAAACATCAATTTGGTATCTAGTTTATATTTGAAAATCAAATAATAGAGCAAAATAAAGATCTAGAAGCCTTCTTTCACCTGTAAGATGTACTTGTGCTTCTGAAGAATCTTGGAACTTTTATGGAAGTCTGCTTGTCTATGCCATACTTACAAAGGGTAAACAATGTGCTACTGCTCGGTGAGGATGGACAACAAGGCTGAGGCAACGGGTAATGACTTTTTGCTGACTTTGACTTTGTGATTTATTCGAATAAAGACAAGTACACACAACCAAAGTGACATATGCATGATAGATGAACAATAGGGAATGGTGGTGTCTCACAGGTGGATGAGCTAATCTGAAAAGTGTCCATTCAACTTTAACAATCATGTCTACAACTCACATCCAAGCTAAAGATCAAGCTTCGTGAGGATCTTTTCTAGGAACCTTGCGTTGAGTACACAAGAAACTGTAGTGAAGAGATCCTAGGGGACACTTAGAATTAGTTGTCCCTTACTCCATCTCACATCAAAACCCGTAGGCTCCGTGAGGAATTAATCATTACATTTCAATAATATGGCCAGCAATCTTTAGATTTAGCATTTGTTTATCCACCGCTTTATTTGGGCCTTTAACAATTTCATTTCATAGCCTTTTTTATTGTGTCTAAAGATACAGTTTCCAATTTCATTTGCAGGCTTGCATTTCATAATATATAACATATATTTCATAATGCATGTAATAATGGTAGGCATATTGCTTCAAGTTTTAGCTGACAACTTCTCGAGCAACTAGAGGGAATATCCACAGTCAAGACCAAACATCGGGGGCAACCAACCAGAGAGGTCAAGGCTTCAAAACCCAACTCGCCTAAGCTCAGGAACCAACACCAGCGGGTTCTTTTGGCCCAGAAGGATCAAGGCTTCGACAAGTTTTGTCACACAACTCAGAGCTGAGACACAAAACAACCTGGGATCCATCATACATAGAGGTCAAAATGGGGAAAAGACCTTCAATCTCACAATTCTCAAACAATATAAGTCATAGGATAGGTTCACAAGGGATGAAACTGGATGGACAAGGACAAGTGATACATGGAGTCAACCTAGCACTAAGGTTTACTATTTGTACAAGCATGGCATGAGCAACAATCTTTACATCAAGTCCCTTAATTAGTCATAACACAGGTTAGAGCAATAGTAGATATAAGCATAGGTCACCATAATCATCCTAACATGATAAGCAAAGGTGCTTAATATACATCATAGAGCAAAAATCAAACCAAGGAAGTGCATACCTGATCTAACCAATTATACCTGTCTCCAACTAATAAGCCCCTCTCTACTACTCTGCTACAATGAGGTAGATCATCACCAAAAGTATCTCAATGGACTCCTGAATCTCAGTCCTGGAAAGGAAAATCTGATGAACAAGGCTCTGGAATGGATGAAGTTGTAAAGATCCATGCTAATACCCCATGTGAAAGATAAACCGAAATAGAATAAGAGACAAGTCTGTATGTTGCATCATGGTAGCCCGGCTGCAGAATGTATATGTGATAACATCTGGCTCCAACTGGGACAAGTGCTCTAATGAAGAGAGTGCTTGAGAACCTCAGAAATCTCTAGTCCGCAGCACTATCAGCAACAAGCAATCTAGCACTCCAACTTTCTGCTTCCTCTCCAGATATTATCTATTATCTACGCACATGGAAGCAAGAAATACTAGAGCAGCATGTATGGGAAAAATATATGCGCAAAATAAACTAATAGAAAATAAATGTTGGAAAGTAAAATGCTGCAAAGTAAATTCTAATCTACTCAATTCAAATGCAGTAAAAAGACTAAACAAAGACAAAATTCAGTAAGCTAGAAGACTCATGCATCAATCAGACAGAATACAGACTTAACTATTGCTCAGAGAGCTTATTTAATCCTACCTACTCTAACTAACCAATCATGCAAGTGCTAAGTAAAATCATAGATCCAATGCAACCACTTGCTGAACAAATCAATTGATCTTTCCTTATAATTAATGATACAACAAGTCAGAGATAGTTTGGAAGTAATGTGAAATGAAATTGAAGCCATTTTGACTTGCTGCGTGAGAAGTATAGGCAGTCCCTCTCTAACAATACAGTCTCTATCTATCTGGCAATCAGGTGCTTGCAATAATACTCAATAAGATCTCCCAACAAATAATCCACTTGAACATCGTTCAACCGAGCCTGTCGATTCAACAAGAAACAGTTGAGTCAACAACAACTGGGTCTACACAGCAAATAACTTCAATGTATTCAATCTCCCCGCTCCCTTAAACACAACTGAAGAAACAACAATAGTAGCCGAGACTTGGTCAACAAACAATCCAGTTGAAACTCAGTCAACGATTACCATTGGTTGAAGCTTAGTCGAGACATTCTAGTTGATACTTCACTCGACTATCATCACTTGGTCGAATCTCAATCAATCATTCTTCAATCAATATCAATCAAGCATCTCAATTAATAATCACATGATACGTCAGTCGACAGTGATCTCCGGTCGAGCCATCCGTTTATAACCATCTTCAGTCAAGCCTCAATCAACCACTTCCAAAGCAATCTAAAGCATGTGAGAGGAGCATTGTATACCAGTACAGTCGAAGATACACTTTTGTATGGCGCCCTCAAGCATCTGTTCAAAATATTGATTATTCCATGACCTTTCATTGATGCAACCACAATCTATCCGAGTAGTTGGTATTGGTCCATGATTCTGCCTTTCATGTCTTTTTCACAAAGTTTTGAAAACATAGTTGCCACCTTTCCAAGAATTTTGATTCATGTGAAAATTCCTTCAATTCTTTAGATGAGATTGTCTATATAGCACAAATTTATGTTCTAACAGAACAGGGGATGCAGGATCAGGTTCTGGTTCACCGACAAGATCAAAGCAACCCTGCACATTAGAAATAATGTAGTCTACAACAATATTCTCAATTTCTGGCTCATCGAGAACAACTAACTCAACAACAGGTTGCTCTTCTATCTAAATTCCTCCTGCAACAAATAAGACCTGTCTGAGTAAACCAACCCTAGAGGTATGTAGGGAGACAACATCATTATATCCAAGACCTGCTCTTGGTGACTTAAGTTTAAGGGTAATAAGAACAACAATTCCTTGTCCATTCTTCCCAAGTCCTCCTCCGATATATCCCATTTTGCTCAGTAGTCAAGATCCAATACCTTTAGTATGCTTCTCAAAGCTAGGAGAAATAACATCATTAGTAGCCAACAAATATGAGATGAAACAACAACATCATCAACATCTTTCTTACAATTAGTTAGTTCACAAACATTTGGGCTACAAGCAAAGCATCAAAGGTGGAAGATGTAATGGGTGAGCTTGTCAGCTCAACAATGACAGCCTTCTGCTCAACAATCGATGCCTCGACGGTCTTCTTCTCATCAGCTCATTGCTCAATAACTTTCTCCCCAACAGTTTGCAATTTATGGACCTGCTATTCAAGATTCTTCTTGCAATCCTACAATCCCTTGTTGACCTCATCCTTCTATGTCAACTGCAACAAGAGAGCATCATAATCTTTTTTAAAGTTTGATATTTTTCAAACAATTGATTATTGTCTTCTTAAAGAGGGGTAGCTTCTTCATGAATCTCATTAATAGAGGCCTGTAAGTGGGAAACCTCATTAACTAGTTGGATATTCTCTACATCCAGCGTGCAAATTTTCGTCTTTAAGCCATCAATATCTTCATGAGAGAGGGCTTTCACCTCTTCTTCCAGTTCATTGACCAAATCTGACTAACCTTCAAATTCGTCTGCTAAATTCTAGAAAATAGTCTCCATAGTACTTTCTAGAACAAAAATTTGTCGCGATTTCTCATCAAATTGTTACAAAAGGCTAGTTTGAAAGAGGACAACCTCATCTTCTAGTCAGGTACGGGTTGTCTCCATTTCATTCTTTAATCGTTGATTCATAGTCTGCAACTTTGCAACAACATTTTGCTAGTTTTCTACTTCTCAACGAAAGCAATTATGAGATTCTTCTATGGCTAATGCTTTCTTCTCTCGAATCTCCTATAATTGCTTAAATACCAAGGATTCATTGTTATCTAAGACACCCATCTTCAAATAGACTTTCAATGCACAGTGGATTCAAATCAACTTGTTTACAAGTGAATTGCAGAAGTGGACCCTTGTTCCAATAATGATTGACGGTTTCCACGCAACCAAGCGTCTAGTCAAGACTTAATTATATTGTAAGGACAATGATTCCCTATATATATGTAAGAGATGCTCTTAGTGAGCAAGTAATACGTTCTTCTCAGTGTTGAAGAAGTTGCACATAAGTCATTCATATCAGTCGAGGTCAGTCTACCTAGTCAACTATTTACCAACAAACAGTTAGAAATGGCAAAAGTTGCTCTAAAGCAAGTCGAGCATAAGTCCTGAACTTTTATAAACAAAGGATAAATGTTCAACTCAACAATGACCCAATATTGATTGTATCAAGTATTTGCCAATCGACCATGCCTAAATCAACCACTCTTACTTGACTAGAATCTACTCTTTACTCGGTTGATATCTCAGTTGACTGTTCTAGATGACCCACAAATTCGTCAAAGAATTTTGAAGCAAATTCAAATTTGGAGCATACTTCATCGATTATCCAATCAAGCAAAGAACAATTCTAATGGATGCCCTCTCACCCAAATCCTATGATCGACAAGCTTCAATACCCCATCCATTGGATATATAAAGGTCGACCACGACTAATAGCACATAGTATTAAAAGAAGGCCATCAAAAAAGGCTTCTAGGAAAATTGCTCTTCTTCAATCCGCACTATCGCATTAACTAGAAAGTCAGTTGGTATCCAGTCGAACATCGAAATGCAAAGCAGTAGTTGGTGGTTCCTTCAATTGACAGTCTTCAGGCAAGTCGCACCAATGAAAATTTTAGTTGACTCTTTAACATATCTCATTTGTTGTGTTCTATTTGACTATTCATCAAAGAATTTGTAAGGCAACCTTCAAGTTGATCATGCCCAGTAATCAACCGCTCGAAACATCAACAAGCATGGTGGTTGATCTACAACAAATCTTCGTGGAGAAACTCAAGACACCCTTAGGATCATAATGGAATTCTCGAATCAAGAAACCCAATAATACCCAAGAAATTCACAGATCCCTTCAGCTAGGGCATGCGATGGCTAAATCCGATAGTAAATAAGGACGTCGTGATTCACCAACAAATGTAGCTCATAAACCACCAATGAAACTCTTCTCTTGCAAACCCTAGATCATGAACCATCCATCTCTGATACCATGTTGGGACAGGTAGTAAAATCAACAGAAGATAGAACATTTCCGAAGAGAGTAGAGGTGGTGTCTAAAGACACCGTAATTGTACTTAAGCACTAGATCAATGATCTCAATTGTAATGATAGACCGATCAAGAACATCGTCTATAAATAGGTTTGGGTAGAATCCCAACCCGACAATCAGGACTAAATGTCCACAAAAGGTGGATTAATAAATCCAAAGTAGTTATAAGCCAACAAGACAAGGGTACAACAGACCATAGGTTCCAACATTTATTGCACAATTCTAATGGTATGGTCCACTTTCGAGGTGTTATATTACATTATGGAGGTCATTTGGTTTGAAAGAGATCTAGGTAGTTGAACCCTAGATCTAGAATACATCCGTTGCCTTGGAGATATATTCTATGTTAAAGAAATGTAACTGCATAAGATATTCTGTTTTGTATTATTATTGTTATTACCCCTTTCAAAGATGTTGTTCCTCCGATTAGAGATGTCATTGATGTATTTGGTCATGTAAAGCCTTGAGGTAAAACCTCCGTTGTAAGTCGGGCCAGTAGTACCCACAAAGGTATTATTAAAATGTATTTTTCAGTCTTCCAAGGCATGTTGGCCCGGGAAGCAAGGAGAAGTCGGCCCAATTCGATTATTAGGCCTCTTAGCTGATTAGTATAAATAGGAGAGGTGCTTCCCTCATTTGGACAAGCATAACACTCAAGCAGTTGGGCTAGAGAGAGTAGAAACTGTTAGTTTTTGTACCTAGGCAGATGTTCCCTAGGTGACTTTTATTTTGCCTAAGTCACTTAGAAGAGGGAAAAAGGTGACCCTCGCATTAAATGTCACTTAATGAGACTTTATAAACATAAAGTCACTTTTTGATAAATTTAAGTGGGTGAGTAATTTTATTTATGAGAATTAAATAAATGGGATTTTTACTCTCACTAAATCTCATCCATTGGATTGGATCTTTTTCCACCGTTGGATTAGAGACCCACTTAAGGTTAAACAAAAAGGCTGAGGGAGGCAAAAAGACATTCACTTTTTCATTTTCATGAGAAGGAGGAGCGAGCTAAGGAGAAGGAGGTCGAGCTAGGGCGCAATTTTCTAGAAGAGAGATTGCACAGAAATCGAGGAGCATTTAATGCACAGAAATCGAGGTGTACTACCTTCATTTATTGCTGGTACGGCTGCGCAAAAATCGAGGAGTATGGTCTACATTTAATGCACTGTACGAACTGCATTTAATGCACAGAAATCGAGGTGTACGGACTGCACAATTTTCGAGGTTAATCTTCAGCACATAAATCGAGGAAAGGTACAGCACGTTTCCCAAGACAAAAGCATTTATTTCAGGCACGAGTTTCAAGGTCGTACGGCTGCATTTAAAGCAGGCCATACAGTACGGTCTTGACTGAGTTTTCTGGGTCAGTTTGGCACAAAAATCGAGAACAGCAGGCTGCTGTTCATGCACAGAAATCGAGGCAGCGAAGTGTTTTTGGAGATAAGTTGAATTTGTACTGTATTTCTGTCTGATATTTTTGCTGAAGAAAATAAAATCTCTCTCCTCTCTCTGACTGGTTTTCCCCGTGGGGGTTTTTCCAGGGCTTATTTGGCCAAAAATCTCTAAGTCAAATTTATGGTGTGACTGTCCATATTTGTTTTTCAGCCTGTTAATATTTTACTGTGTGTTTAAAATTGTTCAGTAAATTTTTCTTAAGTAACTTTCAGTCAATGCAAAACCGACTGAAAGTGAAAAACACAAAAATGTTCATTTAAACCAGCAAGCAGTAAAACCCAGAATTTTCTACAGAAACAATCCATCTGAAGCAGAGGAAGCAGTCTAGTCTTATTCTTTGGGTCTTACACTGTACTTGGTTTAAGTCCATATAGAGGAAGTTTTGTTGGGTTTTCTTCCCCACGAGGGTTTCCCAAGATAAATCTTTGTGTTCTCTTTTGTTCCGTTGTGCTTGTTATTCTTTTAGAGATCCTTTTGTTTTGGGTAACATGGTATCAGAGCTAACCTGAAAGAAGACATTGTGCAGCAGCTCATCCTGCAATCCGAAAAGCTAGGGTTTACTATTTTGGATACCTCCCTCCACAGATCGGCTGGAAAAGAAGGTCCATTCAACTCACCCTAGGAGGGTGCATCTTTCTATCGAAGCAGTTTTTCATTCTGAGGACTTTCACATTTTGACTTGCTGCAGGGAGAAACTAGGGCATCATATTTTTCAAGGTTCCATCCTTAGATTCCAGAAAAGCAAGATACAGTCTAGCTTGCCTTAGGGAGGCACATATTTTCCTCCAATCAGCTCTACAAGTGATCTCAATTGGAAAATTAGGGTTTTCCAGTCAAACCCTAAGTCACCCTGAAGCAGATTCCAAAAGAAGTCATCATACTGGTAAGTTCTACCCCTATATTTCCATTTGAAGTTCTCATTCATTAAAGATGACAAACAACACCAAGCTTAATGAAAAACTTGAGGGAGTAGAGAACTTCAAAGCATGGAAGTATACAATCGTGCTCATCCTTGAAGAACATGACCTAGATGGCTTTATCAAAGAAGAGGTCAAGGAACCAGAGGGAGAAGACGCAAAGGCCAAACACAAAAAGGATATGATCAAAGTAAAAAGGATCATAGCTAATTCATCAAGGATCAGTTGATCCCCCAGGTATCTTCAAAGAATACTCCAAAGCAATGTTTGATGCACTAACCAGTATGTTTGAAGGTAAGAACATCAACAGAAGAATGACATTGAGAAACCAACGCAAGGGTGTGAAGATACAAAAGACAAAGACCATGCAATCATATTTCTCAAGAGTATCTCAAATCAAAGAACAGTTAGAAGCCATTGGTGATATGGTGGAAGAAGAAGAAGTGGTGATGACCACCTTGAATGGTCTCCCTAGAGAACGGGATTCTTTCATTAGAGGAATATGTGCTAGAAGAAAGTTAACCAAGTTCAGCAAGCTATGGGAAGAATGTGTACAAGAAGAAGGAAGGATAGTAAACAGAGAAGAGAAGATAAATGATAATGAAGATCAAGCTCTAGCTACACACACCAAGAATGGAAGAATCAAAAGGAAAAGTCAAGGTTCATCCCCGAGAAGATCGACAGATTTCAAGAAGAATAAGAAACCTAAAAGGGATCATTCATCCTTTGAATGTTACTCATGTAATAAGATGGGACACATTGCTAAACATTGTCCTCTTAAGAAAGATCAGTTCAAGAAGAAGAACCAAAAGTACCATGCCCATGCAACTAAAGAAAATGAATCAGACAAGGAAAGGACCACAAAAAATGAAGACTTTAGTGAAGAGAATTTCCTAATTTCGGCTCTCACAGGTTCAATCAGTCATGGAAGTGACACTTGGCTCATAGACAGTGGTGCTTCCAAACATATGACAGGACATAACGATTCACTCTCTTGTTTTACCCAAAAAGACTATTCACATAAGGTACATCTTGGACATGATTATCAATACCCCATCAAAGGAATGGGAGAAGCCTCTTACAAATTAAAAACTGGGAAGTTCATGAAGATGAAAGAAGTTTTATATGTTCCAGGTTTAAAGAAGAATCTTCTTTCCATCTCAGGTCTAGATAAGAAAGGGTTTAGAGTTGCCTTTGTAGATGATGAAGTTCTTATGTGGCCAAAAGAGAAAAAAAATAGATGATGCTACTATAATTGGTGTCGAAGAAGGAGGACTCTATAAATTGGAAGGACACACAAATTCAACCCTTACAGCCAGCACCATTAGTCCATGTGAATTATGGCATAGAAGACTTGCTCATGTAAACTACAAAGCATTGTCGATTGTGAGCAAGGTTGTCACAGGTCTACCATAGATCCAGATCAACCATGAAGGATTATGTAAAGGATGTGCTCAAGGAAAGAACACCAAGAATCCATTCCCAAGTAGTAACAACAAAGCAAAAAGGATCTTGGACATTGTACACTTAGATGTGT
The DNA here is from genome assembly GCA_001517045.1 of Pseudotsuga menziesii. NCBI lineage: Eukaryota > Viridiplantae > Streptophyta > Pinopsida > Pinales > Pinaceae > Pseudotsuga > Pseudotsuga menziesii. The sequence goes on along the minus strand of LPNX010025144.1, from coordinate 675,648 downwards.
GCGGACCAATGTCAACCACTTCCTTAAGCGGGTATGTATATTATGTCTCATTTATTGATGATTACTCTCATAAGACTTGGATATATTTCTTGAAAGGAAAAGACGAAGTATTTGGAAAATTCAAGGAATTTAAGGCTCTTGTGGAAAATCTATCCGAAAAGAAGATCAAGACTTTAAGATCAAATAATGGAGGAGAATTCACTTCAAATGAATTCAAGGACTTCCGTAAGGAAGTTGGGATTAAGAGGGAGCTTACCACACCCTATAATCTACAACAAAATGGAGTAGCAGAAAGAAAGAATAGATCCATTATGGAAGCAGCCAGAGCAATGATCCATGATCAAGATCTACCTATGCACTTATGGGCCGAACCAGCAAGAACCGCAGCCTATGTCTAGAATAGAATTTCTCACAGTGCTCTTGGAAACAAAACCCCAGAAGAAATGTTCACTGGTGAAAAGCCCGAAGTAAGCCACCTAAAGATATTCAGTTGTCCCATATACTTACATGTTCCAAAGGAGAAGAGATCAAAATTGGACTCTTCGGGAAAGAAGGGAATATTTGTTGGATACAATGAACAGTCAAAACCCTATAGAATCTATATTTCAGGATTCCGCCAGATCGAGATCAGTAGAGATGTTACATTTGATGAAGATGCAGCCTTCACCAAATCCAGAAAGATCTTTGCAGATGAAGATCATGAAGAAGAGGAGGAAGCTCCTAAAACCACAAAAGGCACTAGACCACCGGGTAGAAATCTTGAAGAGATTCAGGATGTTAGATTGCAAAGCAATTAACACTCCAATGGTGACAAACCTGAAGCTACTGAATGATGACTCTTCATAAAGAGTAGATGTCACATTATACAGACAGATTATTGGGTCACTGATGTATTTGACAAATACAAGACCAGATATATGTTTTGTTGTGAACACCTTGAGTCAGTATATGGTGGAGCCCCGACATGTTCATCTAGTTGCAGCAAAACATGTGATGAGGTACCTAAAAGGTACATTGGATTGTGGCCTCAGATTTACACCCGACAGTGAGTTCAAACTGTGTGGCTATACTGATTCGGATTGGGCAGGAAGTGTTGAAGATAGAAAGAGAACTTCAAGATGTTGTTTCAGTTTGGGATCAGTTGTGATCTCATGGCTTAGCAGAAAGCAAACAAGTGTTTCCCTCAGTACCGAGATGGATGCAACTGAGATTTATTGTGACAACCAGAGTTGCATCAAGATTACAAAGAACCCGGTGTTTCATGATAAATCAAATCATATAGAGATAAAGTATCATTACATCCGGGATATGGTGCAGAGAGGAGCTGTGAAGCTCCAGTATGTTCCTACAGAGGAACAAGTTGTCGATGTGCTGACTAAGCCTCTGTCTCGTGTAAAGTTTGAACACTTTCAAGACAAGTTTGGTGTAGTCCGAAAGGACCTCCATGGAAAGAGGGAGTGATGATGAGATTATTATTGAGGATGAGATGGCAGTGATGCGCCAGTGCAGAAAAGGCCAGTCGAGTTTATCAATGTGCCTACAGATGTTGATGAGGTCCGACATTCACTTGCAGACGATAGCATCCTCCTTGAGGATGATCTTGAGGACAAGAACACTCTCTTGTTGAGAGTGGTCCTAGCTCTTATCGGCTAAGGATGGTCCTGCAGACGATAGTACTCTCTTCTGGAGAGTGATCCTGCATTCACTTATAGGATGGTCCTACGGACAAGAACACTCTTGTTGAGAGTGGTCCTAGCACTTACCGGCTGAGGATGGTCCTACAGACAATAGTACTCTCTTCTGGAGAGTGATCATGCATTCACTTGTAGGATGGTCCTACAGACAAGAACACTCTTGTTGAGAGTGATCGTAGCACTTACCGGCTGAGGATGGTCCTGCGAACGATAGTACTCTCATATGTTGAGTGGTCCTGCATTTAGTTGCAGACGAGATCTGCATTCAGTTGTAGATGACAATATCCTCTTTGAGGATGGTCCTGCGGACAAGAACACTCTCTTATTAAGAGTGGTCCTAGCACTTACCGGCTAAGGATGGTCCTGCGACAATAGTACTCTCATATGTTGAGTGGTCTTGCATTCAGTTGTGGACGAGATCTGCATTCAGTTGCAGACAACAGTATCCTCTTTGAGGATGGTCCTGCGGACAAGAACACTCTCTTGTTGAGAGTGGTCCTAGCACTTACAAGCTGAGGATGGTCCTACGGACAAGAACACTCTCTTGTTGAGAGTGGTCCTAGCACTTACAAGCTGAGGATGGTCCTGCGGACAAGAACACTCTCTTGTTGAGAGTGGTCCTAGCACTTACAAGCTGAGGATGGTCCTGCGGACGATAGTACTCTCTTATGGAGAGTGGTCCTGCATTCACTAGCGGACGAGTTTGTGCATTCAGTGCCAGAGATGATGAGGCTCGAGAGGATGCCAGAGATGATAAGGCTCGAGATGATGCCAGAGATGATGCTCGAGATGATACCAGAGATGATGCTTGAGATGATGTCGAGGCTCGAAGAGATGATGCTCGAGATGATGATGATGCTTGAGATGATGATGCTGCCAGAGATGATGATCCTCGAGATGATACCAGATGATAGAGATGTTCGTGATGATGATCTTGATGTAATTGTGAAAACTTCCTATGACCTATAGATTCACCAGTTAGTTGTACAGATGTATTGTTGTGTTATAGAATACCTTCCTTGTTAAGAGGGAGTGTTAAAGAAATGTAACTACATAAGATATTCTATTTTGTATTATTATTGTTATTATCCCTTTTGGAGATGTTGTTCCTTCGATTAGGGATGTGATTGATGTATTTGGTCATGTAAAGCCTTGAGGTAAAACCTCCGTTGTAAATCGGGTCAGTAGTACCCACAAAAGTATTATTAAAATGTATTTTTGAGTCTTCCAAGGCAAGTCAACCCTGGCAGCAAGGGGAAGTCGAACCAGTTGGGTTATTAGGCCTCTCAACTGATTAGTATAAATAGGAGAGGCGCTTCCCTCATTTGTATAAGCAGAACACTCAAGCAGTTGCGCTAGAGAGAGAAGAAACAATCCATCTGGAGGAGAGGAAGCAGTCTAGTCTTATTCTTTGGGTCTTACACTGTACTTGGTTGAAGTCTATACAGAGGAAGTTTTGTTGGGTTTTCATCCCCACAAGAGCTTCCCAGGATAAATCTTTGTGTTCTCTTTTGTTCTGTTGTGCTTGTTATTCTTTCAGAGATCCTTTTGTTTTGGGTATAACAACTTTTAAAATCTTGACATTCTATTGGAACATTACACTTGGATAGCCTTTGGAAGCTACACATTGGGATTTTGACTTAGTATTATCTTTCAATTGTTGGAGGGCCCCCTCTCTTTATTCATTGAGACTTGTACATGAAGCTTTGACCACCTTATTTTATGCATGTAGTTGGAGTAGTTGAAGTATTTTGGTTTATTTACTCCTCCCTAGGCTAGACCTAGGAGTTTATTACTATTTTCTATAAAGGGAAGATGAGCTCAAAGTTATATAAGGCTTTGCACTCTCATTAATTTTTCATGGCTGGATTTGGGGAGAAATCCCATTGATCCTAATTGAATATCTATTGGTTTCTTTGGATGGTGAATTAAAATATTTCTCAAATGGTAATGTGCTCATCATGTTTTTCTTATGGATAAAATCTTTAAATGATAATGGTTTTGGGCAAATGAAGTAAGTACGTGTTTTTCTTCTTCTATATGATAGTTATCAATTGGAAGTTTAGATTGTAGTATGTATCTCAACTCTTGGTTATATGTTCTCTTACCTTTGCATAGCAATTATCCTTCCAAAATCATTTGAAAGCATCTACTCTAGTATTTTTCCTTTGTAAGATTCTGAAATTAGTAAAGCCATTAGAAGTGATTAAGGTATGTACTCTGCTGCCCTAATCCTCCTAATGTTTTCTTTTAAATCCTTTGTATTGACCTTTAAACCCCATTCACCCCATGCATAAGACACTAGTCTCCAATCCATTCATCCTTATTCCCTATTTACTATCATATTCCCTTTTGCTAAAGTTGTCTCTTCATTTCAACTTGAACCCAATTACAAGCTTTAGTAATCCCATCGTAGGGAAGCCTCCCTTGAGTTGGAGAAGAGCCAACCTAAAGAGCAGAAGAGGATCTGGTGTGGTGAGATTTGTCTCCCTCTTGGTTTCACTAAGCCCATACCTAGAGCTTTAGGACTTGATCTTGAAGAGTGTGAGTTTTTGTGATAACAGGGCCTACCTATGTTAACAAAACTTATCCTTCCACTTTCTATATTGGATACATTTCCAGTAAGGAAACTGTCACGAAAACCCAATGAAACATTGTGGAATTATTTCTCAGTATTTCCTCTAAAAGTATCAAAAAACATTTTCAGGATGTTTATCTATGTGCTGTGGGGCCTGCTACAATCACAATCAGAAAAAAGTAAAATAATTATGATATTATATTCATAGAAAACAATAGAATCTTTTCTAATGTTATAAAATTTTAAGTTATAAAACACACACCAAAAATAATAACAGAAGGTTACAACAACAAAAAAGGAAATGGTGTTTGCCCATTTCCTAAACTTTTGAAGATGGTGTTTCCAATAATCATCCCCCTTTCAGAAGATCTACCTGTTTTACCATTTCAGGTGACATAGGTGCATAGGTTTTCCATTCTACCTGTGCATGTGTGCTTTTAATTTGCAGTAGCTTCTTCCTCACTTAAACTCAACTTGCTTTGCCCTTTTCTTTCTCCAAACACATCCCTGTTTCTGCCATAATAGTTGTCTAGCAGTAACTAACCTCGCATCCTATAATATTTGTTTGATATGTTGTTGATCTTCTTGCCCCAAAGATCCTTCCTTGTCAATGCTCTTTATATGTTTTCTTGACTCGAGAATCTTCGAATAAAGAAACATTGGCATCCTTAATACCAATCTGCTTTAAGATACCATTCTTGTCCGTCAAGCCCGCATATTCTCATTATTTCATGCTGTAAGAGGTGGCTGCTTAATATGGTGTAGACATGGTCCTTGTCCTGGACTTTAAATAAGCTAACAAAGTATTTGCAGTCTTGACCTTTCTACAAAGAAGTTCAGTTTCTCACTTTTCACTTTTCTCAGCAGCCTAAAGGCAGGCTTTCACCTCAACAAGCTCTTATTCTAAGAGGCCTTCTCGACCTGGCCTTTGGGAGAATTTCCCACTGCTGCATATTTGAAATCCACCTGAATTAAGCCTTTAAAAGCTCTTTTCCCTATCATTGTGTCCTCTGCAATAGTCCTTGATTTGAAGTCTTACTCTACAAATTTTTCACTTGATACTTTTCAGTATAACAGCCTGGAATTAGATTGTGAAGATATGAGAAAACAAGCAGCATATTGAGTTCCCAATTGTCTTATAACAAGACAAATTATGAAAAGATCTCATTCAAAAGACAGAGTAGGGTATAACCAAAACCATAGTACTCATTTCACCATCAGTGCAAGGCCGCTTTGGGTATCTTACATGAATATACCCCTTATGTCTTTGCAGATGTATACAAACTTCACAAGTTACCATAGTTGAGCTTTTCCACTGCCTTTTATAATCCAGAAGAAATATCTTGACCACATACTGAGCTGCAGATATATTTCCGCTTGAATAGAGCTAGAGTTGTGACAAAGCCACTAAACAGGTTCTAGTTGTGAAATTATACAAAACTCTTTTGCACAAAGCAGATATTGAGACCAGAAGAACCAACAAAACAATGGCCCACAAATTCTGAGATAATTTCTCAATCGGACTAGCAGGAAAAAGCTGTTGACAGTCAGGCAAGTTAAAGTTGTTCTTGTAGCAGCCATTACACCAAAGGCTGCTCTCAAAATCAGGTATAGCTAAACAGACCTGCCTGATGGGATCTGCCACATTTCCGCAACTTTAGAGGAACAGTCTGTCATAGCTTTGGAGACTGCAAACGTAACAAATATTTTAATGAAGCGGTAACAAAGAACCATCAATATGTCTAAATTGTCATTTTAAGAGATCATACTGGGGATAGAAACAGGCTGAAACCATGTCTACGATATCAAAAGATTCAAAACCTCATTGTGCAGCAGAGTCGCAGACAACCAATATTAACCTTGTGTAATACCAGACACCAATCCCACCATTATCCATCAACTAATGCTTTGAAGCCTGGCTGTAACTAACCTTGTCACAGACAAATTAATAAAATTTGAGATGAATACAATTCTATTGGCAACAATCTTCTGCAAACAATTGAAATTTAACAACCTGTGAATGAATAGACCCGTATCATTCTAGTCTCTGAGCTAATCCAATAACCAATAGAATTTCATGATGTTGCAATCCGAAAACTGAATCAATAGTTGTGTGCAAATCCTCAAGGTTAGAGGAAGCCGAGTGAAAACAAGTTGCAGTGACTAAAGCATAGAAAGCCGTGGGAATGACATCACCGATTCAAAATTGCAATTTCTGAGCAATGAAAGGGCATTATTACCAGACTTCTCAAGAACAGATATGCAGGAATTGAACCACAATAGAAAAAGCAGAGCCTCAAAGCATTTCTTAATCCATGTGCAGCACATCAAGTTCCTAACCCATGCATACGGATGCAAGCCAAAGGTAGCAAACCCTCACCAATAATCACCACATGAACATAATCCATCTTTGAAATGATGGAAGCGGTTTGCATCCCTAACAATAATTACTCGTCCAACAATCTTGCAAATGAATTTGGTGGCAATGTAGCAGTCACCGCACATTCAAAGGTTCTTCATAATACGGATAAGTGTCCTTGCAGGTGTGTTGATCAGTCCAAAAGCAATAGCCAACTTCTCACTGTGGTAGTGAAGAAATTGTTCCATATCCTCCATTGACACATCATGCAGCACAAGTTTTCTATCAGGAAAATACCCTTTCTCCTTCATATGCTTGTCAGTCCCTCCAATGTTGCATATATCTCTGCAGTCTGCAAATGGGATTTGTCTTTTACCATGAATGTATGTGCCCTACTCTTTATCTCAATCCAACTGTATGCTGCCTTTTTTCTGAGGCCCATGTCTTCCATTGTTTTTCTAACCATTGCTACATCATCCCACATACCAGCAGAAGCATAAATGTTTGAGAGTAGAATATAAGTTGCATCACTCTGTGGCTCAACTTGTATCAGGTATTCTGCTGCCCGTTTTCCGAGTGCTAAATTGCCATGTATACTGCAGGCACCTAGTAAGGCACCCCACACTCTAGCATCAGGTTCAAACGGCATGCAGTTCATGAAGTCCTCTGCCTTATTGAGTTGCCCTGCTCGTCCAAGAAGGTCAATCATGCAAGCATAATGATCCATCGTTGGTGTGATGCCATGATCTTGACTCATTGCATCAAAATAGAGGAAGCCTTCATCAACTAGGCCTGCATGGCTGCATGCCGAGAGAACACCAATAAAGGTGATGTGATCAGGATTAATGCCTGCCTCTACCATTTGTTCAAACAACTGCAGAACTTCTTTGCCACGCCCATGCTGGGCATAGCCTACAATCATTGCATTGAATGAGACTGCATTTTTGTCAGACATTTTATTGTATATTTGGTGGGCATTATCTATAGTACCACATTTGAAATACATTGTAATGAGGGCATTGTTTACAGACATAGATGACTCATATCCATTTTTTATAATGTGGGAATGGATATGCTTGCCATAACCCAGAGCAGCTAGACTAGCAGATGCACTCAGAACACTGGAGAAAGTGCAGCTGTCCTGTTTTATTCCTCCTTGATGCATTTGGGAAAAGAGTTTAAGACCTTCTTCAAGAAATCCATATTGAACATATCCCGATATCATAGCATTCCAGGATACCACATTCTTCTCTGGAATTTTATCAAATAGTTGGCGTGCAAATTCCATTATCCCGCATCTTGTGTATCCTGCAATTAACGCTGTCCATACATACACATCTTGTGTAGACATTTTATCAAACACCATGTGCGCATCATCCATACCCCTGCATTTAGTATACATGTCAACAAGGGCGCTCCCCACAAAAACATCTGACTCAAATCCACTTTTTATTATGCCAGTGTGGACTTGTTTACCCTCTTCAAGTGCCTCTATGCTAGCACACGCACTAAGAATGCTTCCGAATGTGAACTGATCCGACTTCATGCCTGCCCGCTGCATCTCACAAAATAACTCAAATGCCCGCTCGCATTGCCCTTGCTGTGCATATGCTGAGATCATTGCAGTCCATGAAATGAAATTCCGTTCAGGCATTTTGTCAAACAGTTGGCGTGCATTCTCTGCACTTCCCCATTTGGCATATCCTGTAATCATAGTAGTCCATGACACCGTATTTCGCTCGGCCATCTCACTAAAAAGCTGTCCTGCACCGTCCATATCCCCACAATTCACATAACCTGCAACCATGTTGTTCCATGAAAATATATTTCTTCTGGACATTTTGTCAAAAGCTTTGCGTGCATCTTTCACAGTTCCACACTTGGCATAGAAGTTGACGAGATGGTTTTCAATGAAGACTGTTTCATTTATTCCTGTTTTAAGTATATGCGAATGTACCTGCTTGCCGTACGCTAAAGCTTTTGCCTTGGCACATCCTTGTAAGAGAGCGCCATATGCTGCAGAATCTAAAAGATGATTATACAAAATAATGTCCATGGCCTCTTTCAGGCGTCCTTCTTTGCACAGGGTATTGATATCATCTTTCTCTATATCTGTGTGAATAACAACAGTAGCGACAGCAGTGGCAGCAACGCTACGACATCTTGGAGGAAAAAACCCATAAATAACTGCTCTAGAAAGCTGCAGGTGAAACATTTGATTTATTCATCTACCCCAACAGGATTCAGATTACATACAAGAGCGAGCGAGCATGCGATCCTGTGCTATGATCACAATTCAGAACATATGAGACTTGTAGGCTTGTAGCCATTTTACACAAATTCTTGCCTGTACTGTATGCAGCCTTAATTTTTGTTCCAGTGATCATACTCTTAGTTTAGAATTTCCACCCTCGCCATCATGATAAGCTACTAACGATGTTACAGAAGGAGAGAGAGCCATGTGAATTTAAGGAACAATGCCATGATTGATCAAGTGTTTGAAAAGGAGGAAGAGGACTTCCAAACACTGGTTGCAAGGCATCCAAACGAGGGAAACAAGCTCGATTAAAGAATATGTGATTTGTAGGAAAGCGCGAAAAATCCCCAAAATCAAAACAACCACCCCAACTCCTAAAGAAAAAGAATATGTGATTGGTAAGTAAGCTTGCAAAAATTTTGAACTAGCAATTGCCTCATAAAAGCGTAATAATAGGTAGACCGACTGGCGGTTGTTGTTACGGAGTGAAATCATGGAAATAGAGAAAGTAAAATCTATGTTGTTAAAAACTAGCAATTGTACCTAGGGGTGCAATAAAAGAACGTCGTGTTGCAAGCTAAGCAAGGAGATGTGGACATATACAACAAGACATATTCTTCACATAATTGACCATTACATTATCGGCATGTATTCTTCTCGCTTCCAAATGAGAATAAATTGTTATTTTTTGTAGTTCTTATGTTACAATCAAGTAACATTGCATAAATTTATGGATCTATCTACTATCTTGTTGCGTATACTAAAGATTGTCAAATTCCAATATATTAATAAAATATGGGTTTTGTATTAATAAAATTTGATCCCTTAATAATTGCACTTGGAAAGCTGAGGTATATAGACTACCCATGTATTGCTAACAAAAGCTGTAAAGTAAGTGTATAACTAAGACATTTCTAAAAACCCTTGATATAGCTCTATACCAAATAATATTGAACTTAACAAAAGAAAAGACTTTCTACTAAATATGAGTAAATGAAAAAAGTAAAATAACTATGAAGTATGAACATAGAGAGGGATAAGATACATACTCTTTATACTCTTCGTAGCAAAGTAATGAATAGGACCATGTTAGCTAATTATTCAATAAAAGAGAGTTACTCAAAGAAAATACCATAAAATACTTTGTTTTAATTGAGTTTGGTTTAGAAAGAAATCATAAAAGAGCTTCAGAGGCCCGCCTATGCTACAAAGCAACTTATTAACATTATATTACAACTTCCATCACTCCACATCTTATTCACACTACACTGTAGTCGAAATGATATAGAGTAAATACAAAATAATATGATAATGGCAAAGGCTTTTATTTTGATTTAACCTATTTAACATTATATTACAACTTTCATCACTCCACATCTTATTTACACTACATTGTAGTTGAAGTGATGCAGAGTAAATACAAAAATATTAATATCCACGTCTAATTTTTTTTATTTGATGTAAATATTAATATTTTTCTAAGTGAACTTTTTTATTTATAAAAATATAATAAAATTAAAAAAATGTAAATTAAATTTTAATTCAGTTATGGGTTCAACTATGGAGTAAGCACAAGAAGAAGCTCTGAAAAAGTTATATTATTTTTTGTATTTGCAATGTATGATATTTTTTGTTGACATTTTGAACACTACAAAGTGGAAATTTATTTATTTTTATTTTAAAATATACATTTAAATAATTTTTACTTTAAATTTTTTTTAAATTTATAAGAATTTAATAAAAATTTATAATTTTACTTGATTGATAAGAATTTTGGTTATATTAATATATTATTAAAAGAAATTAAACAATTATTTTAGAAAATAATAATAAAAATAATATTTTTTTTGTATAGGTTCAAATTATAGCTAACTTCATTAAAAATATATATGAAAAATCCAATATACACTTTGCTTACCAAACAATAGCAACCAACCAAATTTAATTTGATTTGTAATAACAAGCGTAATCATGATAAAATTAATCCATTAATATTATATTTTAGATTTTATTTTAAAGAATTAATATGAAAATCAATTATCTTTAATGGTAAATCATTTCAGCAAGATAATGTATTTTGGTTGGACCAGCACCGTTGAATAAAATTGTGGTTTGGTTGGACCAGCACCGTTGAATAAAATTGTGGTTTTTTTAGCTTTATGCTTTTGCTTTTTAATTTTATGTTCTCTACTTTTAGGTTTATACAACACTTTGAACTTTTGGTGGCATGCCCCACATCACTAGTCAATATATACATTGCCCAGCACTTGGCCAAGCAAGATAACCTTAAGTAGTCGTCATCAGCAATGTGAAAACCTCACAGTATGCTTTGCAGTGTTGCACACTCTATAGGAATGTAAGACTGGAGATGAGAAGAAGGTTATTCCCGGTTGCTTCTATTGGGTAATTGGGGATCCGAAATCATTTTCAGAATGATTCCCATGGAAATAAGAATCAGTCCGGTCCCATGCTGCTCGGTCAGGGGCTTGGTGAAGATTATATATGACAGAAAAAGTGTTTTCTTGCTGTTGTCACCTGTCGTGTTTTTATGTACAAAACCAACACGCCATGAATAATAATAAAAAACCCTTTTGGCATTTTGGCATAATTGATAAGGGTATTGAACTCATTAAGATGATATACCATAGTTGAGCCCTCCTTCATCATTAAATGATAATACAAGAATGAAGCTCCAAGCTAGAATGAATTCGTAGTAATGTGAATCAAACATTTATACAATGAAAAAAGTGACCTTTTGTTTTCACATTGAAGAATATTTATAATATCAGCCTATAAACTAAATAATAAATATGATATAAATTTATAATCTCAATGTATGGCATATGTAGTATATTGTTGAAAAACAGTGGGGTTGTTGACCCGGTATCTATTTTTTTGGGCTCACCATGTCACTTGACTAATGAAGAGTTGATATCTTCCCATAAAGCAGAGTTGATATCTTCCCATGAAAAGAAAAGCATAAGTGGTTCTTATAATATCAATGCATAAATGTTAAATATAAAAAGGAAAACAACGTGGGAAAGATGAGTGATTTGTTGGGAAAGAAGAACGTGGAAACTGTGGTCAATTATGGCAATGAATGTATTTCAATATAATATAACTTTAATCTTCAATAATATTTTATTTATTATAATGTGAGACACTAATCAACGACAAAGGAGTGCGCTGGTGCTTTTATAGATTAGAGATATGCAGTTGTTATCTCCGGGAATGCTATGAGCACACAGTTTGATCATCTGCAACCATACAGTCAACTCGAGATTCCAAGAAACAGGCATTTCTCGCCGCAATATCCATAAAAACAGCAGGTTGACTCTTGTTGTCCACGAAACCAGCCACGAAATTTCTTCGGTTTCTCTTGCTTCCAGAAAACTTATCTAAGTCCGTCTTTTATATACAATATTCATTCCATTACTTACACAGTGATCATCCGAAGTATCGTTGTCTGCTCATCCATAATTCTCGTAATAGAGAAAGGGGGGCTATGTACAAAACCAACACGCCAAGATTATCATTATTTTTAAATTAAATATATAAATTACAAGAGGGCCGCTATTTTTTAACATAGACACATATAAAGAAATTACCATGATTATCACTATTTTTAAATTAAATATATAAATTACAAGAGGGCCGCTATTTTTTAACATAGATAAATATAAAGAAATTACCATGGTTGTTGTCGTAGCACCGCGGAACTCTGTTTAAATTTATAATTGATCGACTCAATGGAAACCTGATTACGCGTGTCGCCCATCTTGCATGCCGCCCCAAATGGCATGAAAAAACGCACCGTCGACCATGTCGCCCGTCTTGCATGCCCATCTTGCATGCCACCCGGATGGCATGAAAAAACCCACCGTCGACCATGAATACGCTGGAGGAATAGGAGAAGCCATCGCTTAAACCTTCATACGTGAGGGAGCCAAAGTCATAATCGCAGACATTGCAGACAAGAGAGGCCTGGAGCTCTGTCAATTTCTGGGATCTCAGGCAACCTACTTGCACTGCAATGTGAGCAAAGAAGAAAGGGGGCGAGAGCGTTCCATATCTCACTCAAGGCGCACTAGATCGTTGTCGCCACTGCCGCTGAGGATTTTCCATTAGGACGAGGAGCCCAGGAAATCGGATGTTGAGGAGTTTTTCTCATCGGAACTGGAGAAGGGCAAGCCTGCTTGTCACGAGGAAGTCAAGAGTTCAGTTCCCGAGAAGCCCAAGGCGAGCAAACGGTGGAGTTTGAAGGACTTTTTGTTTAGGAGTGCCAGTGAGGGACGGGCCCAGAGCAAGGATAGGCTCTGGGGTCTATCTATTGCCCCTGCAAAGCAATCTGAGAAGCATGTGAGTAGTGAGAAATGTAAGCTAATGAAACCCGCTGAGAAAAATTCAAATTCAGGGAAAAAACAGCAGGAGGATTTCAATAGTTCCAATACTAAATCTAGTTCAGGTAAGAGACAGGAGGATGCGAAGAACTACTGTGTGAATCCTCGATCTGGAGGGAGTTTTACGAAGTCTGGCAGGAAGATGCCCATTTCGCCTCACAAGCTCCATTATACTGCCAATAGGGCACAATCTGAGGAGATGAAGAAAAAGACCTTCTTGCCCTATAAACAGGGTTTGCTTGGGTGCTTGGGCTTCACTTCTAAAGGTTATACTGCCATGAATGGCAAAATAAGTTGGTGGTGTCCCAGGCATGACTACATGTAGGTCAGGCCACTTAATGTCGACTGCACTTAAAGTGAAGAAAAAAGTTGGGCATCCAAGTTGGGAGATCATATCTGTCAATTCGTTTTTTGATTTGTGCCAAAAAGACCTTGTTCCACGGAGTGATGCCCCAAAACGCATGATTTGATCTGGAAGCTTGTCCGAAGGAGTTTGTTCCAAGCGGGTGTTGAGTTCAGAGATGGTTGTGGGGAAGTTGTCTTCAATGTTTTTTTTAATATAGACTGCTGCTATTGATTGGCTACGATGGCGCATGATGAGATTGTAAAGGTAGTAGGTGAAGCGTGGGTGGCTACCGAACCTGTTATCATGGTATCGAACAAGGTGCAATGCATATTCGTGGAGATCAATAGATTTGAAATGCGGTTGTTTGAACATGGCTGTGCCTTGGGGGAAAAGGGATGGAAATGCCATTGAGAAAAGGCCCTCTGTATTGTATTCATTGACAGGTGACAAACCTATAGGTGGCCAATCCATTGAATTTGCTGGCGACGAAGAAGCTGTTTGCAAGAAGTTTCTAATTTGCTGGAATTCAGTGTCTGTATTGGGTAGAATATTAGCAAAGGATGAAGTTTGTTGGGAGTATGGATCTAAAATGTCATGGTGGTTAGGGTCAATATCGTCAACAGGAAAACTTGAATCAAGGGCATTGGAGTGAGAGTGTCGAAGAGAAGCGGAAACATCTGTGGGGGGAATTGGCAAAGCCATAATTGCGCGTTGGTCAAGTTGTACATCTTTATAGTAAGGGTCATGTGAAATCTTGTATTCCAAGGCAGCAAGAACATGGGATCTACTGACAATGCAATCATAGGATTGATTGTTGAAGGTTTTATGAGTGACAACTAAAATGTCCAAGTCTTCAACACGTCGAGGAAAAATACTGAGGATGGTAGAAATGTCTTGTGGAAAGCTTATTGTATGGCCACTATATTTGTATTGACCCCCTCGAGCATGGGTAACTTGCAATATAGGGTTGACACGCGAAATGAGCATTTCTTCTACTTGTGTAAGGATGGTTAGGACAAGGGGTTGGTCACCAGGGTCCATGTTGTTCCAGAGGGAGAAGCGGTGGCCATTTTTTTCAGAACAACATCTAGAACAAGTATGTTCACCATTCAAATAGTGGAAGTGGAGGCCAGGATAAGATTCTTTACAGATAGAACAAACATGGATGGAATGTAGGTTATCTAGCTTTAAGCGAAAGCATTGATTTGTTTGAGATATCAAATTTTCATTGAAGGAATGCGTGGCTATGTTGGGTTGAGGAATGGTATTTTGGATGGTTGCGGAAGAGGTTGTTTGAGAAGTGGAATGGTAGTTTAATGATGGAAGATGGTTAGTATGAACATTTGAAGTTGTAGCTTCGGTTTGAATGGAGGGAAGTAGGAATATTTCGTTGTGGTTTGAAAATGGAAGGGTACGATTTGAAAGATTGGATGTTGTAGGAGTTGGAGTGGGGATATTAGACTCTACCATATGGATGGAGAGGGCATCTTTTTTTTGTTGGTAAATATGTCTCCTATGTGCATTTATGCGGTCTTTGTTAGCAAAATGATAGGCATGTGCACGCTCTTTTTTGGACGGAGGAGACATATCAAAAGTAAGATGAGGATTGAAGGCACATGGATGTGAATAAGAAAACAAGAATCGGCATGTTATATGTAAGACATGTAAAAGACATTGAAATTGCATGTTTTTCATGTACATTCAAAATAAACGAGATGTTATATGTAGGACATAGTAATATTTTTTGTCAAGGTACATAAAAGGATT